>JANVYD010000016.1:0-321963 GCA_027406065.1 Colletotrichum cordylinicola | reverse complement strand
TCTGAACATCCTGACCGATATAATTTCCCATTCAACCACCCATCAGGCTCACGTTACCCTTCGACACTCGAGTCTCTGGACTTGGAAGGCTATGCTTTCAATGACAGGCCATGGGACGAGGTACGAACCCTGCACAGATGGGGCAATACGTTCGATAGGTACGCAGACTGGGTCTATGAAGGAAAAGCGCTGGCATGGTTGAAGGGTCTGCCGATGTCCCAGGAGCAAAAGAACATGTCGAATCTGGACCTTTGGCTTGAGGCGATGGATTTCTCCCAAATTAAGCACCTGGCAATCAGAGACGGCCAGACACCGAATGTGACGACTCTCGTTCCACACCTCAAATCTTTGGATTCCTTCTCGACATACGGCTCCTGGGCCAAGGAGCTCATCACTACCCTCCCACAAAACTCCCTCAAGCATCTCTCCTGGAAGAACAGCGGACAGACGGGAGCTTCCGTTGAACCATTCCTCCGCCATCATGCAGAGTCTCTGATAAGTCTCGACTGGCACGAGCCCGAGAGCACATATCGACAGCGGAAGGTGATGAGTCCCGCCCAACTGACCGCCCTGGGCGCCATGCTTCCCAACCTCAAGTCCCTCACAATCGACATCAACCAGAACGGAACATGGCCCGTGGGACCACCTTGAAGCCATCGCGACCAACTTTCCCAACCTCGAAAACGCGACGATTTTCTTCGAGATGGCCAGCGAATGCCGCCGGCAGCTCGATATCGAAAAGTCCGGGCTGAAAAAGCTGCATGAGATGATGGTGATGGAGGACCAGTCCGACTGCAGCAAGGGTACGAAGTCCAATGCGGAGCCCTCGTTGGGAATCTACAGCGCCGGCGCGCCGTTCGAGTTGTTGGTGAAGAAGAATGGCGGAGGCAGATTGAAGAAGGTAAACTTCTTACGCCGGAAGCTGGGAGAGGGGATGGGATGGAGCCATGATCTTGGACGAAGATTGGTTGGAGAATAAACGGGCTTTTGTCGCCTGCGAGGTAATCGAGGGCGACGGCAGTGTCGTTGAGAACGTCGGTGGCGGGCTCAGAGTTGAAAAGCAGGATCGGTTGCTAGTTTGCCAAAATAATTGGGCAGAAGAGGTACAAGGTCATGTCAGAGGTGAAGAACGGAGGACGACGTGGGAAAATGAGCGATACGCGGAGGGGAACCAAGACATCATGCAGAGGGCCTGGCGCATGGAACTGTGAGAAAGCAGCGTGCAAGAACATTTCGTTAAAACCAACCCACAATACTCAGGCAATCAGAGCCTCCCGCCGTTTGAACTCGTTCAGCCAGCTCCCGATGCCCACCGAAGCAAATACCGAGCTCCATCGTGGTCCATCGCCGAAGCAAATGTAGTTCTGCGCCAGCCAAGTGATGAGAGCCCGCAGCATGACCGCATCCTCCTTCGCCCCTTTCCCATCAATAACAGATTGGAACCTAGCCTTTTGGCTCTCATCCATCACGTCGAGAACAGAATTTGCGACTTCGTCGGGGCGTTTCCACCATTTGCTCGGCTGCCCTTGCTTCTCGTAGTCCTCCTTGATGCGCTTGAAAAGGCCGCTCATGGCGTTGCGCTCGAACTGCTCGGAGAGCTTGCGGTACATGAAGCCCTTCTCCTTGTAGTCGACCCTCGCTTGTGCTAGAGATAAAAGGAACTGGCGATCCCGGAGATGCTCCGAGTGGTTGAACATGCGGTCGAGGTGTTTTTGTGGATAGAGGTTCCGAGCGGGAGTTCCACAGGTCGATGGTGTAGTTCATAGTCGCCCAGAAGATGCAACCTGCAAGGGTGTTCATGTGGCTCCCCAGGTACGGGATAATGTCGGCAGGCGGCTCGAGGATGCGGACCAATCGGTCTGGGTCGAGCCAGAGGCCGTAATCGAGACGAGGGCTCACACGGCCATCAGGGATGAGAGAGGATGCCAGCCGGGGTCGGTTCGGATAACTTCCTCAAGGGCGGGGTCCGGCGGCGGACTCTGCTCTATGGACTGCATTATATGCGGAGCGCCTTGGTCTAGGGAAGTCTTTGGCTCATCTTCCGTTGCGATGCCAGCCATCTCGCGGGCTTCTGACATAGCGGCTTTGAGGTCATCCGATAGGACTCCCTGTCGGCGGAGGATGTTGTCGATATTCCCAATGACATCTTTCAGCTTCTTGTTTTCATCTTGAAGTTTCTGAACCTTGGATGCATGGCGCTTGCGGTATTCGCGCTGGGCGAGAACACCACGCTCTCGCCTGGTCTTCTTGTTGATGAATTAGTAATCCAGTCAGATGGTGATTTTGGACTCGGCGGGGTCTCACATTCGTATCGGATGGAGTCATATCGGTTTCCTCGCTGTCTCAATAACTGGCAAATCTAAAGAGCCGAGGTCTAAGACAGAAAAAAGACCTCAACGTTATCGGGATAAAGCAAGCGTTGTGGTCAGGAGCAGACTTGGGTCTTCAGTGGTGATAGAGAGGCTTGATTAATCAGCCAACGTTATCACCCCTGTCTTACACAGTTGCAGCACAGTGCATTTACTGTACGCTTTCACCTTCAATGGAGCGTGAACAAGAAACGACTTTCTTTCAACTACCTTCAACGACATTATGGCCACAGACACGACGCATACTCGGGATACTTCCCCGGCGTCCCATAAATCTGACTCAACTCGTCGCTCAACATCTGCGGCCCCTTCAGGAACCCCTCCTTCTCCTCGGAGAAAATGTGCCTCTTCAGCGCCACGTTCCACGCAAAACTCGAGTGTCCCACGCCTCCAAACTGCGCCGCCCCCAACATGACCAGGAAGTCGATCATGCCCTTCTGATCCCACGTCAACGCATCCAGCCTCTTGCGGTTCTTCCCCGTCAGCAGGTCCTGCTTCGTCACGACCCGCACCCCGCGCGGCTCCGCGTCCGCCTCGAGCATGTCCACCTGCGTCTCGTTCCCGGACGCGACGTACATGACCGACAGGTCCCACCGGCCCGCCTGGTCGAAGAAAGCGTCCGTCTGCTTGCTGTACTCGGACCACTCCCACATCGGGTCCGCCGGGTTCCAGCTGTCGAGCGCGTCCTTCTCGGTGCGCAGGTGCGCGCCGAAGAAGTGCCGGTCCATGCTGAGGATCGTCGCGCTCGCGAGCTGCCGGACGTCCGCGCGGAACTTGAGGATGTTGCCAAACGTCGTCGCGAACACCTCGCCGTCGCTGTTGATCGGGAACGTGAGGTACGACCGGCCGAGGTCCACCATCATCGGGCCCTCGGTGGGACGCCCGGTCGGCGCCACGTCGGTGGTGTTGTCGATGTCGTCCAGCCACTGGTGCAGCTGCGACTGCCACCTTTCCGGGTGCTCGATACCAGTGCTGGGGATGTTGTCCTCATCGACGAGGGACTCCGGGAAGAGGCCGAGGGACCATGTTCGCGCCGGACCGAGGGATTCGTAGACCTCGTCCGTGTCGTTGTAAAGCCGCAGCTGGGGGCATGAGAGGTGCAGCGAGTCGATAAAGTGCTGCCTGTCGAAGAGATACTCCATCTCCTGTCGCCTCCCGGTCCGGATGTGGGAGATGTCGGAGTCGTTGCGCTTGAAGATGCGCGGCATGACCAACGAGCCCCCGGCCAGCATCGTGTATCGCACGCAGTTCAGGATCGAGTTGCGGATGTTCCCGATCCCGCCGACGTTGTTGTCGCACGTGAACACGACCTGCATCGCCTTCCCCGCATCCCACTCCGTCTTATCGCAGACTGCCCGGATGACCTCCGAATTGACCGGCTCAAAGTCGAAGATGTCCTGGTGTGACAGTCGCGGAATCCACGGCACAATGCTCGAATCCATGCCAACGCGGTCGAGGCGCAGCTGCTCACGGAACACCCACAGGAACAGGAAAAAGACGCCCACCGCGGCCGCGTTGGTGAAGCGGCCGAAGCGCCGCGCCGGGTAGACTCCGATGATGCCCATGTTGTGATTGTTGTGGGTAGGGCTGCGACTGAAGCGGCCTCTTGAACGGATCCCCATGGCGAAAGAAAAAGGAAAGCGAAGGACTGCGGGTGAGGATGGATGAATTTTTAGAGTTTTCCCACGCGGGAGGGTTCATCCCTTATGTGCCAACGCTGCATTCCAGAGGCATCGCAGAAGGGTTGTGGCCGGCCCCCCTTTCATGACTAGACAAGACGCGTTTTGTGGTCTCTTATCGCGTTTGTTTAAATGAGGATGGAAGGTTAGCTCAGTTGTCACCGTCGTAGATCCCACCGTCACATCAATAGTTCGGCCCAAGGCGGAAGCTTAATCAGGCCGCTCGGATACTGCGTGGTTCGGCGCCCCCGCCCGCGCACGGATGGCTCTTCAGGAGAAGTTTAGAAGCGAAGCAGGAAATCAATCAAAGCAATGCGCATCGTTGAGAATTTTCGACGAGGTTTCTTTTTGGAATGCAAAGTGCAGGTGTGGTCACCGGAATGTCACCCCTTGCATATGGGGTGGTCTCGCCGCTGAGGACCGATCGCCAGGGGTAGGGACCTTGAAATGCGGGGGCCGCTCCGGGGTGTTCCAAGACTGTTCGTCGTAAGGACGAATCCGCAGGAAAACGGTCGCATTTTATCCCTTTCGTCCCGCAGACGCTGTCGAACCAGTTCGCATCTGATTCTCAGGGCCATCTCATGATCGCAAATGCCCAGCACGGGATCGTCAGCCGCATGCTTCACCCAGCCATCTTACGAGTGACTCGTAAGCCAGATTAGCAAACGGAACCCCTTTCGTAAGCGTTGAAGCTAGAGGCATGCTGCGTAAGCATCTTTGGCGGCCAACGTTGCGCCCCTAAGCCGGCCGGCCTGATCGAAAGCCGGATAACGTTATCGGCGGAATGGGGCCGTGTCGGGTCCTTGGCGTCGCCTGGAGTGGAGTCGGCGCAACATCGACCGGATCCCGTCTTCCAACGTTATCGGACCATCCTGTCTTGCCATCTTCGTGATGGGATTTGCTTCGCAATCCATGGGCCATGGAAATGATTACATGATTCTTCAGCGGGGACGAAGATGTAATCAAGATGTCGTGTTATTTCCATCAACTGGTCTTTCGACAGTGAACAATAAAGCCACGATCAAAAGGCCCTGCATCTGCTCTTTAACCTCAACAAGGTAACAGCATCAAAATCCAAACAGTGCCTTCACCCAAATCAACCAAAACAACAGAAATCATGTCTTTCCCATCTCCCACAAAGACCTACCACCAGAAGCCCTACGCGGCTATCTCCCCCTCCCTCCCGTCCCTCTCTACCGCTGGGAAGCACGCCTTCATCTCTGGCGGCGGTGCAGGCATCGGGGCCTCCATAGCCCAGTCCCTCGCGAAGTCCAACATCGCGACCCTCGGTCTTCTTGGTCGCAGCACCGCCTCTCTCGAAGCAACCAAATCCGCCATCGAAGCTCTCAACCCCTCCGTCAAAGTCCACCTCTACGCCGCCGACATCACCTCAGTCGAAGCCACAACCGCCGCCTTGCAGTCCTTCCACGATACCATCAACACGAAGATCAACATCCTGGTCGCCAACGCAGGCTACATGTCCGACCTCCAAACCATCCCAGACTCCGACGCCGCGGACTGGTGGCGCGCCTTCGAGGTCACCGTCAAGGGCAACTTCAACCTCCTCCGCGCATTCCACCCGCTCGCCGCCCCCGACGCAAGCGTAATCCACATCTCGACCGCCGCGATCCACCTGCCCTACATGGACGGCTTCTCCTCCTACCGCGCCTCCAAGAGCGCCGCGACCAAGATGTTTGAGTACTTCCACGACGAGAACCCCGACGAGTTCGTCCTGCAGGTGCACCCGGGCCTGATCGGCGGCACGGCCATGTCGGAGAAGTTCGCGCCGCGCGTGGAGAAGCTGGGGCTGGTGTACGACGACATTGCGCTGCCGGGCGACTTTGTGGTCTGGGCGGTCAGCGAGGAGGCTAGGTTCTTGAACGGGCGGTTCGTGCATGCGAACTGGGATGTGGAGGAGCTGAAGGCGATGAGAGGGGAGTTGGAAAGGGATGCGCAGAAGTTTACGATTGGGCTGCAGGGCTGGTTCTAGGAAGTCGAGTGCGTGGAGGGTGGCAGATGATGGGATCGTGAGACTGGGATGATACTTCCTTTTACTGAGTAGTGAATTAATTTGCGATTACTGATGACGTAGGGCCTCGTGCAAACATAATTGTGTCGATTCGACAGAATCAGGTGCGCTGACCCGGCACTCCCAATATAGTCGCGACCACCGTCGGAACTGCCGTTCTAACGAGCATTCCACGCAAGAGCGACCGCAGTAGCCTAGCGGTATAAAATGCAGAGCATGAAAATCTTTCGTAAGGACTCGGACCTCACAAGTTCGAGCCCTGAGCTTTTGCTGTCTTTTGTGTTTTTTCCCTCGTTCAACTCGATCCGTTGATGTGAGAGTAGCGGCATGTTCCTTCTCTATTAATATCTAGCTTTTCTTCTGAGTCTAGAATTCTGCTACCTGTGATAGCGCCTTTTTAATTAAAAGCTTGTTTAGGTATTTAAGCAGCAGACGCCTTTTTGCATGGGACCAAAAGCTGCAGGTGCATTGAAAATTTCTGACCCTCCCTCGTTTATCTTAAGCCCGGCCAGGTGAAGTGAAGTTGGGCAAGTTAGGAAGGTAGGAGGCGCTAAGCCCCACCCTCTTCTTTCACATCTTTTTCTCACTTAGTGTTTCCGCCTCCTTCGAACACCTACTCAGAAGTGGACCTTCTGTCTTCTGCTTTTGATAATATTAATATGACAGATCACTTTAAGCCTGCACTAAGGTGCCGCCCAGTTCTCATCCCCAATCTAAATCTTCGTCCCACATTCATCTCTAAGCTATCGCTTAAGGACACTGGCAGGAGTAAACGCGCGGCTATGGAAGGAAATCGCGGCAAAAGCAAATACTTGACAGTGATGGAGGTTATTACAACGCTGAGGGAAAGTGATGGGAAAGGATTTTTAATTGCAATGCAGGGCTGGTATGAGAACTCAGGCTCTAGAGCGTAGCACTTTAGCTCAAGGTATTATAAGGTGCAGTGAGAGAGATTTCATCTGCTCAGCTAAATTTCTCCAGACATAATGATTTTACGTTTGTGGTGTTAACCTCACTCCAGAACCGTATCAAACGATGGAATGGTTAGCAGGAGAGCACGCGTAGGCTACTACACCTGCTACTTCCTATATAGTGGTGATTGCTGCGCCATTCTCTCGTTCCAGGGCCTGGCCCAACGAGCAGAGTCTTGCACTTAGTCTGCAAGCACCGCAGTAGCCGAGCGGTTCTAAACAACCTGTGCAGAAATCTACTTTTGTAAGGGTTCGAACCTCGCAAGTTCGAGTCCTCAGCTTTTGCTCTTTTTTTTTGCTTTTCTCGTTCTACTTATTGCTCTACTGTGACAATCCTTTTTAGACGCCTGCTTAGTGAGGTATGAATTTACGTCTTGTTGCTTGAAATCTGAAGGTATCTTCTGGTGTTAGTTATAGCATGCTCCTTTAGCCTCGCTTCTAAGTCTAGAATCCTGCCGCCTGTGACGATGCGTTTGGAAGCGTGGCCGACGGTTGCGGGCTCACGTGCTAATTATTTTCCTGTCTTATTCCACGTTTGCAGGCCAGGCTAAGGCAGATACCTAATTTGGAAAGGCAAGACACCCCAAGCCCCACCCTTTCCTTCCTCTTCACCTCTGCCTCTCACCCGACTCCTGCAGCTTCTTGCAACAGCACCTAGCCCAGGTCGTCGGTAACTTATTTTTATTTTCTGCCTTACCTCCTGAGACTGTCGCATCATTCCCACTACCACCTCCAACGTCCCTTCCGCATTCCAATATGCCTCCAGAAAGCCATCGAAAGCGAAAGCGCGACCCCGAGAGGCGCCTGCAGGAGCAGCAGATTACTGGCGATGATAAGAACGATGGCAAGAACGAAGTCAACAACGACGGCAAGAACGACGACGGTGAATGCGAACAAAACCGCCATGGCAAGGAGCATGACGAGGACCATACCGATAACGCAGGACATCCATCGAAGCGTCTAAAGCCTCAGCATCCCACCGGCTATGACAATTCACAGACCTCCCTGGCAATCTCACCCCAAAAGGATAAGCTATCGAGGCTAGCGCTTCACTTTCGATATTCGACTCCGTGGATGTAGTTGTCAACCGGAACAGTCTGCAGCAATTGTTCGAGTTCGTCAAGGGTACCAAGAGGGACTCATTCAGGATTCAGTTGCACCTGGTGAACAACACACTCTTCATAACTCGTCGGGAGAAGCGAAACCGATTCGTTGTGGATTCTTCCCAGTGCCATCGATTCTATTCTTGGGGCCATTCCTTTGAGGATGAGTGTACAGAGCACGCTCCTGGCTTGGAAGGCAGCTTGTCGCATCATCGCGCGATTCAGTACCAGTTCGGTGATCTCAAATTCGTGGTGCGCCACGAGGTTGACGCTGCCCAGCCACCTGCTGATGCTCTCGCCACCGACGAGCTCTCATCGACAAGCATGCAAGCCAGCGATGTCCGCGAGCATGAGCAAGGCAGTGTCAAGGACTACACCAGCGACCACTCCAAGGGAGGAAAAGACAAGCAGAAGACCAAAGTTCGCCGAGGCGGCAGAGGAAATCCTCCTTCTGATCTTATCGAAATGAAGGCAAGACCAAAGATGAGATTGTCTGGAGCCCTTGACCAGATGTGGTTCGGCAGGACCCCACATCTCATCAACGGTGTCCACATACAAGGCGAGTTCCAAGAAATCAAGTATACCAACTGCGAGCCTCTTTTTAAGGAGTGGGAGGAAGAGAATCAATTGAATCTGGCGAAGCTCGCCGAGCTGGTGTCTCGCCTCCGAGAAGAGGTCCGTCTTGCAAAGGGCAATGGCCTGGTTGCAGTATGCCGACAGGATAACTTCTCGGTTTTGGAACTGTGGACCTAGACATTCCCGAAGGCGCCGCTACCCATTGACCTGATCCGCAGATATTGGTCACCGAAATCTTTTAAGCGCGAGAGTTGTGGCGTTCTCGACCCCATCGAATCGAGTTAATCAAGACAAAAAGACTACTCATGATACAACATCGCACGAGCCGGTTCGTCGGAGTAGACTATCGTGGCAGACTTCCCGGAGGGACATCATGGCGGAGGCCGGAGGCACTGTTGTGAAGAAGGACTGACGAACATGAGGAAGCCTTGCTCTTGTACGGATTTTACCTTGACAGGAGGCTATGATACGAGAGTGGAAAGATAGCATTTCATACAAAACGCTGTATCTCTGGATTGAAGAAGGACTCTAAATTGATCCCGAATCGTGGCATATCTCAAAGATGAATGGCATGCCGATGGATACTTGCAAAGTGGGCAGAGCGTTTCTTCCGTTCTTATCATCGCTATGCCGGTTTCTTTGATTGCTCCCCCTTTTATTCTCCCTTTCTTTCTTTTTGCAACGTTCTATCCCTTTTTCTCCTAGTATCCTACTACTCCTTGTGATTCTTTCTCATTCTGTGATGATTACTTCTATTCCGGTCCTTGACGCAAGCAGGGCAAAGATACCTTCTCTAGTGGCAAGTCATTTCAAAGTTATCGAGCTCAACATACTGCCCATTCATGACCAGGCAAGGGTTCTGCCATGTTAAATTATTTCGCTGAAGCAAAGCCCCGATCATCTTTGGCAAACTCCTCCCAGGTAGTCAAGCGATCCTCCACCAGCTGATGCGTCCAGTCAAGAGACTCACCACCATAGTATCCAAGCTCATCCAGCAAACGCATGTTCTGATGCATCTCGTCAATCACATAGTCCGGGCTATTCTGAGCCTTCATAACGCCGCGGAACTGGTCCTCGGAAAGCTGGTAGTAGCGAGCCGTCTTGCCGCTCTCCGGAAACACCCGCTTGAATCCGTCCACAATCTCCTCGCCCGTCATATACGCAGTAGCACCTAAAATGCGTTTTCCGAGGACTTCCTTCTCTTGCAAAATTGCTCCCTTGACATACTTGCCCGTGTCGCCAGTGTAGTACATGGGAAAGATGGCGGTGGGAGGAATTGGCAGCGCGAATGTCCAGGCGCCATCCTCGGGTGATGGCCGGAACATGCCACCAGGGATGTTCGACATGTAAAAGCCCGGCAAAAAGAACGTCGCTGGAATGCCGAGCTCCCGAATGTACTCTTCCACGATGGCCTTGCTGTCAAAATGGTACAGGTTCGACAACACGCCGTTGGAAAGCTTCTTGATGTTGAGCTGCGAGCTCCAGATGAGGAATCTTACGTCCGTTTCCTACGTATCTTAGCATCGTCGTCCGTTTCGTGCGAGTGCCGAGTCGCATGTACCTTGGACGCGTCGGCGATGTTCTTGCCCTGTTGGATCTCCACCTGCATGTCCAGCGACTCCCAGTAGTTAGTCACGGCGAACACGGCATATGACCCCCTGAAAGCCTTGACGAGTGAACCCTTGTTGTTCAGATCTGCCTTTTTCGTTGTCAGCAATTCAATGCATCGCTTGGATTTCTCGACATCGCTGCCTTACCGAAACCATCTCAACGCCCAAACCCGAGAGGCGCTGAGAGGCTTCCTTGCTAGTGTCGCGAGTGACGCCGCGGACAGTCCAGTCGCCATTCAGCTTGCGGTCATTGAGGAAGGTCTCCACAACAGAACCTCCCTGCTTTCCGGTGGCACCAAGAACAGTGATGATCTTCTTCTGCGACATGATTCCGTTTCTCTTTGTTGTCGTGTTATGAAGTTTGCCAACCTTGGTTCCCCTCTTCCGTTGCTCGTTGGTTTTATAACCCCCGCGATCTACCAAGCACTTGTTGCAGCACCAACCATCTTGGCTAATCCAAGATAGATTAGTCACAGCTCATGCCACAATAAAGTTCGTGTTGGCTGTTGTCGGCGGTACGATTACACCGCAGTGAACCTTTTGACGTCACCGGAGCGCGAAATGGCCGATTGTGGGGCACTCGGACCCCGAACAGTGCCGTCCGCTGAGGTGCTGGTCCGGACATCAGACCTGCCGACCATCCGGCTCGAGCAAGGGGAAAAGTGAGATGTCGGGAGACATAGGCACCGATCACGGGTTAGAATGCGGGCTATCGCCGAGAGCCTCAGATTCGACCCCTGATTTATCGAGCTATGACCTGAGGAGAGCTGAGAGCTCGGCGCCGTGATGGAGATATTCGCTTCCAGTGAGAAGGCAGCCATTTGTTTTATGTGGATATGAAATTGAGACTTCGTTTATATAAAGTAGTCTGGTAGTCATGGAATCCAGGACAATTGGCCATAGGAAGATCAGAAGCGTGCTTGGCGTCATAGTCTAGGTCAGCAAAGTCATTCCAACAACTTCGAGCATTTTGCACCCAGAAAATTCCTTTCAAAATGTCATCCGATGAGAAAGTCGTTCTTGTCACTGGAGGTAGGTTCTCAACGTGTAAATGACCCAGGTACTGACTCGTACAGGCAACACAGGTCTCGGTCTTGAGGTTGTCAAGGCCCTATACGCATCCCCCCTGGCGTACCAAATCATCATCGGCTGCCGCACCGTCGCCAAGGGTGAGAGTGCCATCGCAGGTCTAACTCGCCAGATCTCTGAGAGTACTTCTCACCTGAGCAGTGTACAACTTGACATATCCCAAGACTCATCCATCAAGAACGCGGTTCAGGACATCGAGTCCCGATTCGGTCATCTAGACGTGCTGGTCAACAATGCCGGGGTCCTCCACGATGCCGACATTGCTGCAGGAAAGATGAGCATCCGCGAGGGCTTCAATGCCAGCTGGGATGTTAACGTCACGGGAACTCATATTCTGACTACTCATGCCACGCCTTTGCTCCTCAAATCATCCGACCCGCGTCTCATCTTTATCACCAGTGGAACTAGCTCCTTGACCGAGAGCGGGCTTGTCGATGTCCCCAATCCCAAGCTTCGGGCTCTCAATGCTGGCCCTGCAAAGGGTTGGCCGAAGAACGACCCGGACGCAATCACGCTATATCGATCGGTCAAGACGGGGCTGAACATGCTCATGCGGGAGTGGCATCGGACTCTTCGGAATGATGGTGTCAAGGTTTGGGCTATTAGCCCGGGGTATCTGGCCACGGGCATTGGCGGAGTTGGGGCAGAGGAGATGAAAAAGGTGAGCAATTTGTGTGCTTCTCGAAATGTGACATGCTAACACCGCAGTAGATGGGTGCGAAAGACCCCGCTGAGGGTGGCCAATTTATCAAGGATGTGGTCGAGGGGGGCAGAGATGAGGATGATGGGAGGGTTATTAGAGCCAACATGCTCCAGCCGTGGTAAACGACGCTATGTGTGTAAGTATTCATGGAGTACGCAAATGCCCAACGTAGGAAATAGGAGGGTGTTTGGGAGAACTTCGGGCAGAATTCAACAAATTTTTGTCCGTCATCTCGTATTTTTGATTGCCATAGACAGCTTGCCCGTCTCTCCAGAGATGCCCATTGATGCCGACGGAGTGAACATGATTTGAGACATCCGAAATCCGGATCATCAACACGATATACGAGTAATTCGTCGGTGGCTTGGCAACGGTGCCAGAAAGTAAAATGTCGGGGACCAGACTTTGCTTTTTCAACCCATGCCTGCCACCCTTGCCCTCGAGCCAAGGCGCCAATGAATATTTATCGGGCCTACAGGTGCATTTGAACTGGAGCACTCCAAGACCCGGCCCTTTTCCGGGTTGACTTAGCCACGTCAACGGTCCGTATCCCGGGTCTCGGGTACTTGGATCAGCCTCCTTAAACCAATTTTGGATGCGTTTCGAAAACATCGCAGCCGTTTAAAAGTGGCTTCTCACAGTCGAATCCTTTAACAAAGATTGACCTTGCTCAAGTGACATCATTTTGTCGATGAGGAGTAGCTTAGGCCAATGTTGTCTCGGCCATTCAGCATTGGCAGCATCAAGTAACATGCCTAGCAACGCCATCCATGAGACCCTTGATATTTCCACCAAACCGCCTGTGACATATAACTTCATGACCACGCCGCAAATGGACAGCGTTCTGTTGTCAAGCATCCTCTTCATCAGTTTCTCATCCAAAGGCGATCTTGGATTTTTTTCAGTATTATTACAATGAGATCAACAGCCATCTTCTTCGCAGCCCTTGCGGCGTTCGCAATTGCAGCTCCAGCCGGAAACAAAGTACCAAGACAAACTGGCGAAAGCAGCTCCGAACCAGATGTCTGCGATGGAGACTCGGGAGCCGCCCTCTGCACGTTGGGCACCCCCCTCTGCTGCCGTACCGATGTAGACGGCCTGACTACTATGGATTGTGCTCCCCGTAAGCCTTGCAACTTACTTCACTGCCATACGTTATGCGTTATGGACTAACCACTATTATGAATAGCTACCTCAAACCTCACGAGCGTACCTGACACGTCTTCTCTGACCGCTCTTAACACGGCTTGCTTCATTCACGGTTCACGTCGGCCAAGATGTTGCACGCTTAATGTGGTATGAATTCTTGCTCAACCAACTAGTCAAACGAATGTGTACTGACCTCGGAGATGGCTAGGCCGGACAAGCTTCGTTCTGCAAGGATCTAACTTCGCCGATCTGAACAAGTCTTGGCTCCGTGGGAAAACGCGAAGATGTAGACCGACAAAAACGTCAAGATTTGTTTGTAATACAAATGGCTACAATGGGTTGCATGAGATGCTGAAATAATAATGTATTATATTCCTCGGGCCTTCGGATAAGCGTGCGAGATAAGCCCTTTAATAAGCTCTCGTCCGAATCGAAATAGTAATACTGGAGAATCGAACACACACACTTCTGCGCGCACTTGTCGCCACCAACTCCTGGGTATTCGTCATGACCCAAAGCCATCCACCTCCGTACTCGACCATGAGCCGTGAGGCAGCGACTGTTTTTTGTGTCCGAAACGGCCGTTGGTCGGCCTTGGTTTATCCACTGTTTAAGTGCTGGCACAGACACAGTCGTAGTCCGCATTCGCCTTACTATTCCATGTTCAGTGATCAATACAATACCCAGTTACTTAATGGCTAACTTACGGGATGCAAACGGGGTAGTTGCTGCCGGGGCACTAAAAAAGATTTTGTGAGAACGAAGTTCTGATCAGAAAAGGATGAGAGCCGCTTACGCGCTTGGCACACCACATGTCGCAACCGCCCGACTGGTCGCTGTTACATCCTCCCTTCAACTGGTTTTGAGAAGTGTTAGTTGTCTGGTCACTGCCGTCTTACTGACATTTATCGTTCTGTCGGTAGAAATACTAACCTGTTCGTTTGTGGGTGTTCCGCACTTGATGGAGGCGGCGGCGAGGCCGGCGAAGAAGAGAATAGAGAACTTCATTTTGAGTGAGAGCGGTGATTGAAGGACTTGGTATAGAGATGCTGAGTTGGAATCAGTTGAGAGGCTTTAACGCTGCCTTTTATGTTGGCAAACGACATCGCGACAAGGTCGCGAACGGTCTATGGGGTACCGGGTGCATGAGTAAGAAGTATCCACGGCAATATCGACGAAGGAGAAAAGTGTTGGAGGAATTGATTTAGAGTTCAGAGTGGATGGCTCGCGTGTGGGAGCCGATAGTATCCAAGAGACTCATCAACTTGAGCATCCTCTGCACCCCTGCCCATTGGTTGTGCGCCAGGGCGATTGACACGGTTCATTTGCAACTCATACGTTTTGCAGATGGGCAGCGGTGTGGCTCATTGGTGTTGATGAGCCTGGGTAGACCCGATACGAGCATTGCCCAAAAGATTGTGCAAAAGGCGTTCAGTATGGCCCTCCCACGTCTTGGCCAGAGTATCAGACTACTGTAGGTCTCTTTAATTTGCCTGGTGAGCGTGCATCCGTTGGGTGTGTATCCTGTTGGGTCAGACAAACAGGGACATGGTAGTCTGTGGAAGGCCCAGCGTCATGAGCCATTCCTTCATACCAGCTGTCATGTCGCTTCACATCCCAAGGCAATCAATCAAATGGCTTCGCCCGAAGGCCAGGGTAGGAAATTAGTTTAGTTTAGTTTAGTCAGGGCCCCCTTTAGTTAGTCTTAGTTTAGTCAGCAGCCTATTTAGTCAGACTAAAATTAGTCTAGCGCTATACTAAACTAAACTAAACTAAACTAAGACTAAACTAAACTAAACTAAAGACTAATTTTAGTAAATAAAAATAAATAAAAATAAATAAAAATAAATACAAATAAATAAAAATAAATAAAAATAATACTATATATATTTAAATATATATTAATATTAATATAATTATATATAAATATATATAAAGTATTATAGTATTTTTAACTATTATATACTATTATATTAAAGAGAAAATTCACTTTAGTATAATATATTTTTCTAGAATTAATTCTTTTAATAACTATTAACTATTTAATATATTATAGTATTACTCTTTATTAAATAACTAACGTTTCAGAGGTACTTATAAATTCTAAAGCCTCTAATTAGCTAGATTATTCAGGGGTATTTAGTTTAACTTAGACGTTTAGTATTAAAAGTTTATACGTTAGTTAATAACCTTTAATTAACTAAGTATATACGTACGTATTAATAATAAGTTATTAATAGTTAATTAACGTATTAATAAGTGATCTATAGCGTCTAATTAGCTGGATTATTCAGGAGTACTTAGTTTTAACTTAGTGATATTTATTATAAAATAAATATTAAAATTAATAGTATTAAAAATAGTATTAAAAATAGTATAATAAAATAGTATTAAAAATAGTATTAAAAATAGTAAAATAAAATAAAGAGTGACTATAGTTAATATTTCTATCTAAATAAATATATATATACTTAAATATCTATAGGCTTTTCCTCATCTATATCTTCTATATATTCTTATAAAATAGCTTAAAACTTAGCTAAAGAAATAATCTTCTAATATTTAAGAAGAATTAATTCTTTAACTATTTTAGAAGTAAATCTATTTCTAGTTTTAGTTATAATATAACTAGAAACTGAAAATACTTTTTTTATAGTAATAGAAATAGTAGTAATACCTAAATACCTTCTAGCTATAATAGCTAATATAGGATATTTAAAAGTATTTTATTTCTAATAAAATAAAAGATCTTCCTATATAATTAATATTAGTAAATATAATAAAATAAAAAAATAAATAATACTTATACCTTTTAAAGAGTAAGACTTTTGAAAATAACTAATATACTCTTCTATAATTTCTATAGAAGGGTCTATATAAAATTTATCGTCTTTTTCTTTACTAGTAGAGATAATAAAATTAAATATCTCTCTATTAGGAAAAGTAAGATCTCTTTTAGCTTTAATACTATAATATATTAGTAAAATTTATATTTAATTATAAGAAATATAATAATAACTTACGCTTAAAATTCTTTAATAAAGAATTCTTTAATATTATCTTTAATATGAGGAAAATAATATAATAAAGCGTTATAGTTAAATTAGTGAAGTTTATACTTAGGGTCTATAACTAAACCTATAATATAAGCTTTATGTTTAAAAAAGTCGTTATAAATAAGTTTTTTAGGAACGTATTTCTCAAATTTCTTAATACTAGTAGAAATACTAGATATTAAGCTTCTATAATAAAAAGCCTATATATTATTAATATATAATATAAATATATATAAATAAATATTATATTTACTTACATATTCTAATAAAGCTCTTTAAAGATCTAAAAACTTAGATACTAGTAAATCTGGCTAATTATATATTTTATAAATATATAAAAAAGCTATATTTAAACTATTATAAAGCTTTACTTATAGCCTTATAGAAGGATAAATAAATATCTTAAAAATAGATATTAAATCCTTCACTACTTAGATTTCATTACTATCTAAATAAAGGTTTTTAAACTCTTTATTAGTAGTATTAAGATAGATATAATCTAAATATTCTTTAAATTCTAAGAATATAGTTAATATTCTATAAGTAGAATTCTATCTAGTAAGATTATCTATATTAAAAATTAGCTTATATATATATATATATACTTACCTAGATGAATAACTCTTTTCTTAAAAAGTAGATTTTAAGGTTTAATATTAATTGTATTATATAATAATTATTTTAATTTGCTAGTATATTTAACTATAACGCAGATTTTATATATACAGTTTATAATAGCTATTAATTTAGTTAGTATTAGAGTTTAAATTAAAATATAATAAATAAATAACTTACTATTTAATAGATTTTTAGGATATTCTTTAGATATTTCCTCTTTTATAAGTTGATTTGCTAAGCTTTTTATTATATTAATATTATTATTAGTATAATTAGCTAGCTTTTTTTCTATAGTTATAGAAAAAAGATATTTAGTTCAAATATCTCTAACTAAGATATTAATAACATGAGGAGCATATCTAATATTATTTTTAAAGTCTTTTTTAATAGTACTTTTAAAAGTACGTTTAAAAAAGTCTATAAAAGTAGTATTTTCAGATATATTATCTCTAGTAAAACTAAATAATATTAATATATATAAATATATATATTAGTTTTTTTATACTTATTTAAATATAGAATTTAGTATTAAACTAGGGTAATCTTTTAAAGCTTCTATAAATTCAGAGTAAATATAAGCTCTAGTATATAAATCTTTTAGATTTCAAAAGCCTATTAATATTATTAGTTATTATTAATATATATATATATATATAATATAAAACTTACTTATAAGCTTATAAATAAGCTAAAAGTTATAATTAATATAACTTAATAAATAGCTAAAATAGGTATCTTATAGCTTAGAAGTCTAAATATTAAAAACTAAGGAAAGTTTTTCTAAAGTTTTAATATTTATATCTATTTTAGAATTTATTAAAAATAAAGCTTTAATATAAGTTTTATCTATAAACCCTTTATTTTTATGCTAATTTATAATATAAGAATATCTATTAATAATTAGTATATATTTATATTAAATTATTATATACTTACTTTAAATAATAAGATATTAAATCTTTAAAGGAATTAGAATCTACTATAGAAAAAGATAAATTATTTTCTAATAAGAAACTTAAAACCTTTAAATTAATATCTTCTTTATTAAATTTGTTAGCATAGGTATAAGAGTATTCAGGGGCGTAGTATATGCGCCTATATAGTATAAGGTTATAGATAGAGATATATTATAATAAAATATGATAATTTTGAGCATTTATAGGTATTTATTTATATAGATAATTAATAGAGAAGGTATATATTGTGATGATTCTAGTTAATATAGTTAGCAGGTTATATCCTAAGGTAAGGAAAAAAGAGGGGAAAGATAACTTAAAACATAAACTATTAAGCTCTTAATTATATAAGTAGGATTATATAATATAAGGGATTATATAAGTATTTATAAAGTTATAGATTATAATAAACTAAACACTTTTATATAAGGTTATATATATAAAAGTCTATTAATTTATTTTATATAGAATATTTAAGTAAGTAAAATATTATTATATTATTATTATTATTATATTAAGACGTTATATATTAACATCCCCCCTTAAGGTATATATAGTTGATTAAAAAGTATATAGCTTACTCACTTAACATATATATACGTTATAGGTATAAAAACTTAAAAACTTAGTGGGAAAAATAAGAAAAATATTCCTATATTATATAATATACTTATAACTAGTTAAAAACCTCTTATAAAATAACCTTATAGGTAAAAAGTTTTAAGAAAAAAACTAATATATTATTTTAATAATATTATTATTATTATTATTAATATTATTATTATTATTATCTTTATTATTATTACTATAAATAATATTTAATAATATAAAAAATATAACTTTATCTAAAGGCTTAGTTAAAATATCAGCAATATTAGATTTAGTATTAATATAAAATAATATTATCTTTTTATCTATTAAAGAGTCTCTAGTAAAATAATATCTTATATTAATATATTTAGATTTCTTATAAAATTTAGGATTTTCAGCTAGCTTTTTAGCTGTAATATTATCTATAAATATTTTTAGTTTATTTATTAATTTAAATCCTAGTTTTTTAAGATTAAAATTATAAGTATTATATAGATAAATAGCTTTTTTAATAGATTTAGTTAAAGCTATATATTTAACTTTATAAGTAGATAGAGCTACTGTTTTTTGCTTTATAGAGCTATAAAATATAATATTATATAAGCCTTAATAAAATATATAAGTTAAAGTAAATTTCCTATTATCTAGGTCTCTAGCCTAATTAGAGTCGAAATAACTTATTAAATCCTAAATTATATTATTACTATAGTTATAATAAATTCCTTTATAAGGATATTTATTTAAATAACCCTATAGATAATCTAAAGTAGAAAAATATTCTTTAAAAGGGTTTATAATATATCTTAATAAGATATTAACTATAAAAGCTATATTAAATCTAGTTTTTAAAGCTAGATATAGTAAAGCTCTAATTTGCTGTTGAAATTATAATATTTCTTCCTTAGTTATATAACCTTTATTTATATATATTTTTATATTATCTTTTATAAGTGTTATTAATAGGTTTATATTAGTTTTATAATATTTATTTAATATTTGTTATATATATTTCGTTTAATATATAAAAATAGACTTATTTTACCTATTTATATTAAACTTATAACCTAAAAATATATTAAGCTCCCCTAATAGTTAAACTTTTATATATTACTTTAATTTATTATATATATAATTACTAGTAGCAGTATTATTAGCTGCTAGTAATATATTATCTATATAGTAATATATTATAGCTTTATGATTATTTTTATTTAATATATATACTGCTTTATCATAAAGTGAAACAATAAATCCTAATTTTAATAATATTCCTTTTAAATAGTTATACTATAGTCTAAAACTTTATTTTAAACTATATAAAGCTTTAATAAGCTTATAGCAATATTTATTATTTTTTAATTTATAATTATAATTAGAATTAAATTCTAATTTATTAGTAGTTTTATTATAAATAAAACTAATAGATATAGCAGTATAAATATCTATATCTATATCTGCATAAATAAAAGCTGTAGTTATATTATATTAAAATGAAATCTAGCTTTCTTTTATAGCAAAAATTACTATAAATCTATAGCTCTTAGGTCTATAAATAATAGAAAAAGTTTCTAAATAATTAATACTAATATATTAATTAAAACCTTAAACTACCTATCTTACTTTATATTTATAGGTATTATTTATTTTATCTTTTAATTTTATAATATATACCTATCTACTACTTAATAGATAAATATTATCTGATATTTATATAATTTTCTAAATATTAATATCTTCTATTTAACTTATCTCTAATTACATAGCCTAAATCCAATTATCTTTATAAGGAGAATTTAAAGCTTACTTAATATTAAAAAGCTTATCTAATATAATAACTAATAGTATATATAAAGCTTTATTATTATTAGTTATAATATTATTATTATTTATTTTATAATTTCTTAAAACTAAGCAGTCTTCTAAGATAAATAATAATACACTTTCATTAAAAATATTATTTTTAACTATATTATTAACCTATTAGTAGTCTTTTTTAGCTTTATCTATTATAGAGGGGATTTCTATAAAAAAACTTAAATTTATTAGTATTTATTTCTCTATTATTAATACTAATAGTTTTCTTACTATTATTATTTATTATACTTATATTAGTATTAGTACTATAACTATTATTATAGGATATAGTACTATAATTATTATTACTAGTATTAATATTATTATTATTAATAATATTATTATTTTTATTAATATTAATACTAGTCTTATCACTTAGATTCTTAAGAGCAATATCTTTAGTAATATTATTACTTTTTATAGCAATATTTTTATTACTATAAGAGATAAATTAACTAGATATATCTCTTTATAGATTATATTAAGCAGTACTCTATCTATTATTATTAAGCATAATACTACTATTAATATCCTTAAAATAGGTATTTATACTTATAAGAAGCTTTTTATAATAAGAAATAAAAGTATTCTCTAAGATTTTAATATTATAAAACTATAAAGCTCTCTTTAGTTATATATCTTAGATTTTATACTTATTAGATCTATAATTAATTATAAAACCTTAATATACTTTTATATCTAATTTCTTAATTTTAAGATTTTTATTCTTATAGTAGTATAAGCTACCCTATACCTTAATATTATTTATATTAAGTTTTATTTTATTTTTTAATTTATAAAGCGTTATATAATTAATAAAGGAATATAAAGTCCTATTATATATATAAAGAGTAGTATAAAAAGCTTCACCCTATAAATAGTATAGTAAACCTAAGTTATATAGTATTATTCTTATTTTATTCAATATAGTGTATATAGTACGCTCTATAAGTCTATTAGGTTTATATATATAAGGAGGTCTTATATTATAAATAATCCTACTATTAAGATATATAGTCTTATTACATTTATTAGAAAATTCTTTACCTCTATCTATAGAGATTTCTTTTATTCTTTTATTATTATTATTATTATTTATTTTTACTTAAAATTCAAAAAAAGTATTACTTATAGTTTCTTTAGTTTTTTCTTTAAGTAATTTTCCCTAGACAAATCAAATAAATTTATCTATAAAGATAATAAATAAATTATATTTATTATAAGTAGTAGGCGTTATAAGCTTATATAAATCTAAAGCTATATAATCTAGATAATCTAGATTTTTATTATAAACCTATAATTTACTCACCTTAGTTACAAATTTACTTTTATAATAAGCTTTATAAAGTGGTAATTTATTATTATTTATATTATTATTATTTATATTTATATCTAAAATTATATTATCTTTTATTTTTAAAAGACTTAATATATAAATATAACTAAAATATTAATACTATAATTAGAGGCTATTATTTTTATTATTATTTATATTTTTATTAGTTATAGTATTATATATATAGTTATTATTATTATTAGTAGGAAATTAGAAGAAATATAAGTTATTTTATTTTACCCCTATAGTAATAATATAATCTTTCTTAATATTATATAAAATAGGTTATTTCTATATAATAGAAGTAATACCTAATAAATCTAACTTAGATTAGCTAAGTAGATTAATACTTAATTTAAGTATATAATAAATATCTTTTAATATAATTTTATTATTATTAGGATATATAATTAAATCACCTTTTAGTAAAGAAATAAGAGTTTTTACTTCTCTCTATTTAATAGGTTTTTTTATTATTTTTTAGTTAACTAAAAAAGTATAGTTTTTAACTATATATATAGTAGCAGTAATATTAATATAAAAATTAACTGTTTTTTCAATTTAGTTAAAACTCCTAATTTTTCCTTATTCCTTAATAATAGATTAGTTAATTAAATAACTTAAAGAAGAATTATTAGTATATTTATTTATATTATAAAGAGGGGTAGTAGTATAACCTATATTTTTAAAAATAATATCTTCTTCTTCTTTTTTAAAAGATAAATCTATTAATTCTATAGAATTAAGATTATTTAAAGATATATAAGGGGTAATATTACTAGTAATAGTTATATTAATTATTTCTTTTTTTTTCTTTTATAGCACTATTAGTAGGTTTTTTCTACTAACTAAGTGCTTTTTTAAAATATAAGAAAATATAATTTTCTTTAGAATAATTAGTTTTTTTTTATAATTTTTATAGTATAAACTTTTCTATTTTTTCTAAGGTTTTTAGATATTTTAGTATTCTTATTCTTATTTTTATTCTTATTTTTATTATTTTCCTAGTTTTTGTTCTGTTTTTTATTATATTTACTACCCTTAGTAGTATTATTAACTACTTCTTTACTTCCTTTTCTCTTATATTCATCTAGTAAACTAAAGTATAAAGAGTTAAAGCTATAAGTAGTAAAGTTAGCCTTTAAAAATTAAGTTATAGAGGTTATAAAAAACTTATAAGTCTTATTTAGACTATTAAATATATAAGCTATAACTACTTAATTAAGTAGTTTTAGCTAGTTATAAAATAAATTATCTATTAATTCTTTAATTTTATTAATATATTCTTCTATAGAATTAAAATTATCTAAAGAAGTATTAAAGAATTTTTTATAAATTAAAAACTTATTTATAAAACCTATAAGCTTATATAGCTTTTTAAGGTGATTCTAAGCTTCAAAAGCACTATTATTATCCTTAATTACTCTTAAAAGGCTATCTTTATAGAGTAATTATATATAGCTTAAAGCTTTATTATCTTTATCTATATTATTTTCAGATTTAAGTTTAATTAAATTAATAGTTATATCTTTATTTATAAAGAAAGCTTTAATATATATAGCCTATACTTTATAATTCTTAAAGCCTAAAAGCTTAAGTATATTAACTTTTAGGTTAGCTATTATTACTTTATAGAAAACAGTATATAGTTATAAGCTTTATAAGGGTTAAATAATAATAAAGTTATATAACTAAAGAAACTATTAATATATAGTATAGTAGTTTATATAATAATATTATATAATAGCTATAAACCTAGAAGTCTAAGGTTTAACTATTAAAAAAAGTAGTTTTTTCTTTCTCTTTAATTAATATTTTCTTTAGTTAGACTGAAGTCTAACTAAAGAAATAAGTATCTTATCTAGTAAGTTAGTTAAAAAGAAGTCTATTAAGCTATAAGTATAGGTTTAAACTAAATTAAAAGTAAACTAGAGGATAATTTAAATAGATAATCTAAAAGATATAAATTAAATAAAGTAGTAATAAGAGACTATCTCTTTAGAGAAGAATTAATAGAAGTATTATTAATTTATATAGGATTTATTATATAGATTTAAAGAAGGTATATCTTATAGAACTAAACTACTAATCTAGTTAGTATATCTAATTCTATAAAAGTAATATAGATAGAAAATTATTTAAAAGAGTATTTTTTAGTATATATAGCCTTTATATATAGATAAAGCTTAATAGGGAGGAAGAATATAAATAAAGAAGTAGAAGGAACTAAGGTTATCTCTAAACTAGGTTTATAACCTATTAGTATAAGTATAAGAGTATTTAGAAGCGTAGTATATACACCTATATAGTATAAAGTTATAGATAGAGATATATTATAATATAATATAATAATTTTAAGTATTTATAAATATTTATTTATATAGATAATTAATAGAGAAGATATATATTATAATAATTCTAGTTAATATAGTTAGTAGGTTATATCCTAAAGTAAAACAAAAGGAGGGGAAAGATAACCTAAAATATAAGCTATTAAGCTCTTAATTATATAAGTAGGATTATATAATATAAGGGATTATATAAGTATTAATAACGTTATAGATTATAATAAACCAAACACTTTTATATAAGGTTATATATATAAAAGTCTATTCGTTTATTTTATATAGAATATTTAAGTAAGTAAAATATTATTATATTATTATTATTATTATATTAAGACGTTATATGTTAATAAAATTCTATATTAGTATTAGCTTTAGGGCGTTTTCTAAAGTTATTACTAATATAAGAATTTAAAATAGAAGTAATATTAGGTTCTAATTAATAGTTAGTATATATATATATATATATATATATATATATATATATATATATATATATATATATTAATAAATATATTTAACTTACTTTTTTTAAGCTTTCTTTTAGTTACTTTATTATAAGTAATATCTTTATAATATTTTTAATAATAGCAAGTAAAATTAGAGCTTTAAAACCTTTTAACTTTTATAATTCAACTTTAACTATATCTATAATATATAATATTAATATATTTTAATATATTTTAATATATATTATATATATTAAATATTAATATATTACTTATATAGTATAAGTAATAACTTATTATCATTCTTTATTAAAATTAATAGGTAAAAGATTTTAAATAAATAAATCGGTTTTAAATATATAAATATTACTTATACTACTAAGCTCTAATTTAAAAGATTTCTGATTTTGTTTAGAATTTTTAAAATTATTACCTATAGTAGAAGTATTTTCACTAGTAGTAGATTTATTACTAATAGATAATAAAGATTAAGAAAGCTAAGAATTTTCTTTATTAATAAAGTTATTAATCTTAGAAAAAGAAATAAAAGAAAAAATAAAATAAGAATCTATTTTTAAAATATATAAATATATAATTAATATATATATATATATATTTATAGAAAGTAGTATAAGTTATTATTATATAAATAAAGTAGTATAAAAAGATTTTAAAGAGAAAGAAAAAGAGAAAAGAAAAAGAAAGAAGCTAGGGGATTATATATTCTTTTAAATAAACTTTTATTTTCTTAGTAATCTAAAGCTAATTTAAAGTTTAACTTAATTTAAATAAAATAATCTGAATAAAATAAAAATTTATTTAGTTTCAGAACAAATAGAAATAGCTCTTTTTTTTCTACTTCTTATAGCCTTTCTAATAAGTTTAAACTAGTTTAGAAAGTTAGGTAATTTAAAGCTATAATCAGATAAATTATAATATTTATCTTTAAACTTTTACTTAATTTACCTAATCTAGCTTAGTTTATATAAATTAGAGAAGTTAATTAGCTCTAGAGCTAATATAGCTTATTAGATTAAGCAATTTTCTTTAAAAAATATAGATAAAGTAGAAAGAATTTTAGTTTCTATATAAGTAGTAAGATATAACTCTTAAAAAAAGTGTTTTTATATAAAAGATAGATAAATATAGAAAATTAAGGCTTTTTTAAGCTCTATAGCGGTTTGTTTTATATAATTATAGCCTATAATAACTGAAATATAGATAAGTAAATTAGTTAAAAAAGCGCTTAAGTAGTATACTTTGAAAAGAAGTAAAACGTAGTATTAAAAGTTAACTAAGATAGTTTAAGATATTTTAAAGTATAATATTCTTATAAAGAATAAAAAGTAGAGCTAATTAATATATATATATATATATAAAGGATAAGAAATACTAGACTTAAAAAAGATAAAAAGAGTAAAGGTAGCTTACCCTTTTATAAACGAATCCTCGGCTACTTTCAAGAGAAAAAAAGCTTAAACGGGGACTTTTTAAACTTAATATTAACGTTTTATTATATAAAAGTAGGGCTAGTTTCACGCTAGCGTAGCTCTAAAGCTAAATAAAAGTTAAGCTTTAATATAAGTTTAAGAGATCAGGCTAAGGTTTATAGTATAGCCTATATATAAACCTTATTATATAATATAGAGAAAAATCTGAGGTTTATAAAAATATATTTTATAGCGCTATACTACTTATAGTTAACTTTAAAAGAGTTTAATAGTATTTAATAAATATTTTTTAAATCTTTTAAAATTCAATATATAAAAATAATATTAATAATACTATATTTAATTAATAAATTATTAATAAAGCTTATATATATATATATATTAAGTATAAGTTTATTTATTTAAAAGCTATATAAGTTATAATATTATACCTTTTATTAGAATAATCTATATACCTATAAATAGATTTTAGTTTTTAGTTTATTTTAGTTAGTATTAGTCTAACTAATATTAGTTAAGGCCTTAATTAGTTAGTTTTAGTTTAGTTAGGACCCACTTTAATCCTAGTTTAGTTTAGTTTAGTCTTAGTCAACTAAGACTAATGACTAATACTAAGAAACTAATTTCCAACCCTGCTGAAGGCGGTCTGGTAATTACAGACAAATTTCGGAAAGTTACGTTCCAACGTAGCTGCGCGTGGGCGTGTTGGATGAATGAGTCTTTTGGCATCGCCCACAACCCGCCGCCAATCACGTGTTGGGCTTCCGTCTTGTAACGAGCTCTTTATCAGAGTTTTGAACCCTTTTCGACCGAGGGGACCGTGTTTATTTTGATTGAACTATCTGGGAGGTCGCCGCTCCCAATTCAGGGATATTGTGGGGAGTATGCTGCCTAAGTGCGGTCAGAGGGATATGACCGATAGCCTCGGAAATTTCGCTGAGTCCGAAGTATTTACGACAGCTTCGGACTCGAGATGCCCGAGCGTTAGTATGGTACAACGCTGACGGACTGTGTCATCGTTGGTGTGCAAAGACTTTGGCGGAAAGTTAGATGAGGTTTGAAATAAGGTACTTAACCGCGATGAGCCTCAGTCTGTCAAGCATCCGTGGTTGTAAAATCTTCTCATCGACGGAAAGCCAACACAATCCCAGATGCCTGATGGAACACCCGCGTGTGATTACTCCTGGTATTCGCAAGAAGAAAACCAATGATCGCAGAAAGTCGTGCCCACGAAGCAGGAAACAAGACAACCCTGCTTGTAGCATTCATACAAAACCGTCATCCAACTCCGGGGTAAGCCATTATGAATGTCACTTCAACTCTTCACATAGGCAGGTTTAATTTGGGCAGAATAATGTATCACCTGGCATAAGGTGGGTTTCATGTGCAGGAGAAAGATTGTAATCAACTGTTTGAGCCAAGCCGCGAATATATGCTGGCAGCGAACTCTGTGAACTCTGAATGAAACAACATGACAGATCCTGATTAATTGTTGAAGAAACACAACTTAGCAATTACTTACCGTGGTCATTCAACCCGATTGTGACGGGCACAACACAGCGTACCTTCACTTCTGCCGGTTCCATCGCAAGCTTTGAGCAATAGAGAGCCCGGTCGTGAATTCTTGCTTTGGTCAATACTGGCATGCATGGAAGACTTGTGCACTAGCAAGATGTTAAGCATCTCTGAGGGAATTCGCGTGAATTAGACGGTAATTTAAGCTTGACTGACATAAGAGACAGATGACTTGAATAAAGTCAACATCGCGCCTATGTGGGCCTTGGAATCTAACACAGCCAACGGAGAAAAATGAGCGGGTGGTCGCTAGATTACGTGAAGATACTCGGTCAATTATCTAGATAGTGGTCTCACAAATATCTGTCACGCATATTAGAGCACATCTACGCAAGGTGTGGCCTTGGGAGAAGTTCATGCTCCTATTCCAAAGCCCCCTTGGAAGCATCGACAGAGATCCTGTTGCAGTTGGCGCAGAGGATTTTTGCCGCGTGAATGAGTGCTCAGAACAGAATACCTGGGAAGTAAGTACACGAGCAGTGTCTATCCAGACCGAAGAAGCTTGATGAACCTCGTTCTTGGAAAGCTGAGGTTTGGACTGATATGGATGCTGATGCGGTAAACCCAACGACATCGGCCTACATCATCCGAAGTTCGGAATTCCATTGGTAGATGCCATCTGTCCAAGTAGATACCATGCGTGTGTCTCCTAGTGTCTGCAGCATGCAATACAGCATGAGATGATAGTTGGATAGGGTCTCGCCGCCTATACGAACGTCAACAGACGCTGATATGTCTCCACTGTGGAAGCATGGCAGAGAAAAAGTAGTAGCAGCAAACTGATGACCAAGCTCCAATGGGGGATGCTGACAAGTTGTCTGTGTCTTCTGCCTGTCATTCGCTTTTTTCATTGCGTGAGTAGTAGACTTGACAATGTCTTTGCGGAGAGGTCAGCCGAAAGCCATGTGTGAAGTACAAAATTCTTCGAGACTCATTTCCGAAGTGTCAGTCTCGGCGACTTGTTCCGTCATGCGGGTACGCGGCTCGGCTAGAGCAAAGAAGTCATACCATGACGGAGCCGGATGCTATATTGTGGGGCCGGACAAGATCGGCCGGGGAATCGTATTCACGGGTCCCATTTCCAGTAATCCTGCTGTTAGATCACTATAATGGACATCAGTGTCGTTAAAATAAACTCAGGAAGCACGTCTCAGGCTCCTTTTTGCACCATCACAGGCCGCTCTGGCAGATTGCATCTACCTCTTGATGTTTGCGTCTTAATCCCGGCAAACGAACGGCTGTGGGGTTCGCCATCCGCCTCTGTTGATGTCGCCATCGCACCCTTGTAAGCACGTCGCGATGTCGGCCCCAAGCCGACCCCATCAATTCCACGCCGCCGGCCCAACACCGCGGTCGCCTTCAGGGATGGAAGACACTGGCTAGGCGCGCCGCCCAGGATTGTCTCATAGCGATTTGCAATAACGTCACGCAAACCAAACCCTTCGCAGGCATCCCGAACCGCTGCGACCAATCCTGCATTGAGCCGGTATCTAATGAGAAGCGGAGCCGATGCGGAGAAAAAAATTAGATGGGATGCTACAGCGCGGACGTTGGCCGTCCAGACCCTTGGTTTCGGGAACAGGCAAGTGAAAATTGAGTACATGCTGGAAGATCATTTGGGTGTGGTAGAATGGAATAAATAAGAGTTGTCCGGGCCACCTCCATGTGTCCCCGTTTCCCGCACCTGCATGAACTCATCCGTTGCGTCGGGACGAAGGAGCTGAATCGCCATCCATGTCGACCGATCTTGCGAAGCAGCCCGAGGAGGGCGAGCACGAGATTCAGGATGTTCAGCCTACGAAACCCATGTCGCGGTTCACTCGTTGGTACCGCAGCCCGTTGTTCAACGTCATCCTTATCGGGTTGATCTCATTCACCCAGCCCGGTATCTAGAACGCTCTGAATAGTAGGTGAATGTCGGAATAATACCACCTTCACCACCTAGTAGAGGTACAGTAGAATCCAGCTAATTAGAGGGTAGAGATCTCTCTAATACTTAATACTATATTACTACTCTTATTACTATATTATTAACTTTAATATATTATATATTTTTATTTATTTATTAATATTATTTATCTTAGTTTACTAAATATATTACTTTTATTTATATTAATATTAATTAGTAGTTAACTTTTATAAGTTATTATAATACTATAGATTAATAAAAAACTAAAAAAAAATAGTTTTTTAAAACTATTTTATTATTATAAGAATATAATAACTAATTTTTTTATAGAAATAATATTAAAAAAAGAAAAATAATAAACTTTTATATTTTATTAAATAAAATAATCTATAAAAACTAATTATATTTATTTTAAATTTTTAGTTAAAACTATATTAACTATAATTTTACTATAAAAGTATTTATTATATATTAAGAACTTTAAATATTTAAACTATTTAGTTTATAACTAAGAAATTAATTATTATAAAATTAACTAAAGAAGTTATAATTATATTATTTCTAACTATTTTATCTATATTTTTTACTTCTTATAAAATATTTAATAAGTAACTAGCTATTTTTATATTATTAACTACTCTATTTAGTTTTATAATAACTTAAGCTATTTTATAAGTTACTTTTAAATATAAAACCTTTTTTTAAATAATATTAATATCTTAAATATATAAAATACTCTATTTAATAGAAATCTACTAAGAATAATAAATTACTTTTTTTATATATTATTATAAAAAGACCTTAGTAAAAAGTAAATATAAAAAAGATTAGCTATATAAAAATAGGTATAACTTTATTACTCTCTTATAAAATAGTTAAAAATACTTCTTAATATTTCTTGAAATATATTTAATTAGTATATAGTAAAAAAATACTAAATAATATTTAAAATAAAGTTATAATATTATAATATATATAATAAAACTACTAAAAACTACTATAATTATTACTATTAAAATAAAATATATTATTATATAATTATTATAAGTAATACTAATTAGTTATAATTAATAATTAGTAAAATATTTACTCTAAGAAATAAAAGAAATAGTAATTAAGAGCTTTTTTATAGCTAAATAATTATACTAAGAAAGTATTCTAAAAGAAAAAACTATTACTAAAATTATTACTTAAAAATATTAAAAAATACTTATTTTTACTTTTCTAATACTTATTACTACTATTATTATAGTATTACTAAAAAATAAAGTAAAAAAGATTTTATAGTAGTAATAATAATATACTATAGCTACTTCTATAACTTCTATAATATCTTTAGTAATCTAAACACTCTACTAAAATTAATAAAAATCCTTTTATATTAAAAGTCTATAGAAGATTAATATAATTACTATATAATTAAATAGTAGCTAAAATATAATTACTAGAGGATTAAATAATAGTAAGGAGAATAGTAATTTATACTTATTATAATACTATAAAGTACTACTAAAAATATAAAGTTAGTATTAAAAGTAGAGAAGGATAAAAAGATATTATTAACTTAATACTATTTAAAACTCTTTTTATTAGTAATTATAGTAGTTTACTAAAAATCTAATTAAAAAAAATAGTATTTTATTTATAAGATAAGCTATTTAAAAGATAAAATATATTAAATAACTTTAAAACTATAGGATTTTAACTTTTTAATACTTATTACTACTATTCTATAAGTATTAATACTATATATACTAAAAAAGACTATAAATATAACTTTATTACTATTCTATTATAACTTTTTAAACCCCTCTTATAAAAACTTAAAAAGAGACTAATAACTCTACTAACTTAATACTAAAGATATTATTAAGATTTCTTACTATAAAAAGAAATAAAATTATTATTATAAGGAAATAAGAAGAAATATTAATAAGACTACCTTTTTATAACTATCTAAAAGTACTTAACTCCTCTTAATACTTACTATATATAGCTAAGATCTTAAAATATATTAAATAAGTTTTTAACTATTTTAATATTAATTATTATTACTAATATATTATTCCTTATAAATATAACTAAAAATAAAAGCTTACTAAATAATAACCTTTTAACTTAATAGCTATTTCTATATATAAAAAGTATAATATAAGCTAGAATTATACCTAAAGTAGTAAAAAAGCTATATTTTAGAAGAATTATTAGAAAAAGAAAGCTATTTTATTATACTAAAAAAAATAAAAAAAGAAACTTTCTCTCTATTTTATATTTTACTAAATATTATTTTAAAGAAAAAAGAATAATAACTACTACTTAATATATAATATTATACTACTTTTCTACTTATTATAACTTCTAAGTATATATTAATTCTAAATAATAGATAAATAAGTAAAGAATTATAATTTATAACTTAATAAGATTATTAGAAGTATTTTAAATATTATAACTAGTATTTTAGTAATTAGAATAAGACCTAAAGCTAAAGTTAAGGATTAATAGAAAGAGATAAATCTTAAAATATTAGATTTTAGCTTACTAAAAACTTATTAGTAAAGCTCTAACTATTTTATATATAAGTTTAGAATCTTAATTTTAGCTAGATTTATAACTTTAATCTTAGTAATATTTATAACTTTAAAAGTAACTAAATTTAAGCTTTATTAAGTAATAACTTTAATTAAATAGTATAAAGTATTTAATAGTAAATTAACTAATAGATATATATATTTTAGTAGTTTTAGCTTTTAGGAAATATTATATAATTAAGTATAGTTAATTTAAATACTAAATTAATAAGATTAAAGTTAATATAATATTAAATTAAAATATAGTAGTAGTAGAAGTAATAGATAATATTATACTTACTTAAGTAATAACTAAGTTTATAAAAATAAGAAGCTAAATATAAATAAGTTTAAAAAGTAAATTTTAGATTACCTCTTTATTAAAAAGAATTAATCTATTAATAATATTAATATTAATACTAAAAACTAAAATAGTAGAACCTTTTATAGCTTTGATAACTATAGTTTTATATAGTAAAGTATTTAAAAGAGAACTAAACCCTAACCCTAACCCTAACCTAACCCTAACCCTAACCCTAACCCTAACCCTAACCCTAACCCTAACCCTAACCCTAACCCTAACCCTAACCCTAACCCTAACCCTAACCCTAACCCTAACCCTAGGTATTTTAGGGGAAATACTCCTAAAGATATCTAAATATTTATATATTAATTTTCTAGCTAACTATAAAAAATATAAAGATAAATATATAAATATAAGTTTAACTAAATTATATTTTATTTATAGCTTCTATTTTTTTTATTTTATAAGTTATATAACTTTTTTAGAGAAAATAAGCTGCTGAGAAGAAGTTTAGTAATATTATCTCTATAGTATTCTGTTCTATTTTAGTTTTAAATAACTTAAGAGGTATAGTAAAAATTGAGAAAAAGGATAAAAAGTAAGACTAACTAAAGCTAGAAAAGCTTAAAAATACTTATTTTCACTTAGTTTTTTAAAAAGTAAGTCTTAGTAGATTTTTGCTATAAGTTAGATAGAAGGGTTTTAGTAGCTCCTTTAGAGAACTAATTACTAAAGTTATTAAGAAAAATGAGAATTTTATAAAAATAAGTATGTTTCTTATTTAATTGTTTAGTTCTTTTTGTTAAAGGCTGACTAGACCTCTGTCTACTTATATAAGCTATTTCCCTTTAAGATAATACTTAACGCCTAAGAAACTATTTATATGATCTATTGCTTTAAAGTTAAAATGCTAGAAATTTTAAAACCCTGCCCCCTTCGAATATATTAGCTATTTAAGTTATATATAGAAAAGAATAATTATTTTTATTTATTTATTTATAAACAGAGTAATTATATTATTAGCTTTATTATAGCTACAGAATACTAATATAATACTAGGTAGGCTTATTATAGCTGCAGGATACTAGAGTAGAGCTAAGTAGGCTTATTATAGCTATAAGATACGATTATAGTAGTAGTAATAATAGTAGCAGTAGTTAGCTTATTATAGTTATAGAATACTAAAGTAAAGCTAAGCAGCTTTATTATAGCTATAAGATATTATTATAGTTATAAAATACTATTATAGCTATAGCAGCTATAGCAGTATATAATAACAGTAGTTTTAGTTATAGCTATAAGATATAGTAGCTATAGTACTCCTTATTATAGCTATAAGATATTATAGCAGCTATAGTAATATATAATAGTAGTAGCTTTAGTTATAGCTGTAAGATATAGTAGTTATAGCACCCTTTATTATAGCTATAAGATGCTGCCTTCCTGTAGCTGCAACAGGCGTACGCCCTAGCGCCTATACATAGGCCTGTGCATATGCCTATGCGTGTGTGCGTACGCGCGCGCGCTCCTACTAGGGGGGAAAAGTGGGCCTGTTGCAAAAAGCAGGGCGGGGCGCGCGCGCTCTGCTACCCTAGCGTAATAATTAAATTTTAATAGATTAAGCTGCTGTAGTTGATCCTGTGATAACTGAAGCATAACAGATAATACTGTAATAGTTATTACAGCTTCAGTAGTTATCCCCTATAGAAGTAATAAGGCTATATTAGAGTATATTTTTTCTAGGATGTAAGCCTAGCATGCTAGGGTTTTTTTAGAATGTAAAAACGATTGTATTCTAGGCGGAGATATAGGTCGCGCACCTGTCGTCCTGCCGCTCAATGTCCCACCCTACGTATGTGTTGATATAGTGCAGTATAGCTTGGGAACTACTAAACACTCCTGTAGCAGCCTCTTGTGCTATGATTGATGCATCGTAGTAGCTGCCGAAGAACGACGGCGAGCACATTCAAAAGGCCATGTTCTCTGCCAACTATGACTTGACGAGGTCTCGGCCGATAATGTTGGATCTTCCTAACAACAATGGCTCTGCGGCCCACGGCTGCAGATATACCTTCATCCAGTGCTCTATCGTATTTGACATCCATTGTCCTCCTATCACTTGCTGGACCATTATCGAGGTGGGATTCTCTGAAGAATGCTTGAATTCTTCTGGACGGTACGGAAAGCGTGCGTACACCCGTTTAGGTCCCTCGAGTTCGTTTGAAATTGCACGGAGGGGTTGAAAATGCGATATTCCGTGCCCTGATGTGTTTGAAGAAACATAGCGTCCTACCTAAAGCTTTCCCTGGATCAAAATGCGGTCAAGAAGCCACTGCTGTGCCACGCTGCCGCTACGAGTGGCATCGATTTGAAGAACCATGCCAGGCGTGTTCTGTATGACGGGGTGAGAGAAGAATGTCTCGTCGACTTCGTCTGGAAAGAGGTTGCCTTCAGGGCTTTCTGCTTTTAGATTCTTCCGAAGTGACTGCCATATGCTGGTCGCAAGCGCTTTCTGACCAGAGCAGCAGAGGTACCACAGGATGTCTCGAATCATTATCCCGAATTTGTCCCTGGCTCCGAACGCGTCTAGGAGCCTCGTCGACATACACATGTCGAAAACGACGTTCGGGAACCTGTCGTCCTGATACGTAGCTCCACTATCACCTTCCTTCATCCTCCGAAGCTGCTGTCCGATCCGCCTCTCTTCTTCCACGCCTGCCCGGTTCAGCATCTCCTTCGTAACGCGTGCCCGCTCTGCAAAATCTCCGTCAGAGTCTTGCGGCATCCGAAAGGTCCGGTATCTCAAAAACTTCATGTTCCACCAGAAATCGGCCCACTTGGCTTGAATTGGAGAAAAGTCAACCTCGTGATCAACACGCCAGATGTAAGCTGCCAGCGTTGTCCCTCTTGGTCGGAGGATTTGCGTGTTGGTGCTCTGAAACCGTGCATCAGAGTTGTGCTCGAAGTCACATTTGTTCAACCGATGCAAATGCTTGATAGAGAACTCCAAAAGCGGAAGCCCGGGTGAGCTTGAGATTGACGGATCCAACTCGTAGTGTTCTGGGACGAGAAGTGAAAGATCGCCATTTAGGAGTGCCAAAGCCGCCATGCACAATCTCAATGATCTGAATCGTTCTGCCAACCAGAACGTGTTGAGACGTATCTCGTAGTTGCAAAGGTTTGCAACAATAGCAACCTTGTCCTCGGCCTTGAAACAGGAACGACTTCGCAGGAGCGTCATTGCGGAGGCGGCGTTGCAGGTGGGGTGCTTCCTGTGCACGCAGCTGCCGAGACCGCAATTCTTATGACACGGGTGCTGCCGCTGAAGTGTGTCTGGTTTCAAGATGCGCGTTGCCTTGTTCAGAAGCTCACGGTCCTGGCCCACAAAGATGATGGTCCCAATCGGAGCCGTTTCAAGACTGAGGTTGGTGAAGAACGTCCGGATCATGTTCTCTACTCCCTTGATCAGTTTTTGTCGCTCAGAATAGCTCACCACGAAACCTTGTTGGCCTCCAGCCTTGCCCGCCAATAGCCTGCCCCTTTCGCGAACGAAAGGCGACGGGAAATATCTCAGACCAGAGGAAACGCAGAGCAGCAATCTGAGGTTGCGTCCGGCCGATATTGACTCCTGGAGAATCCACGCTCGTGTGTACCAACGATCCTTGCCGAGGGCTTCTAGGAGGTCGAGTATGTGGCAACAGGCAACCCTAGCTGTCTGCTTTTGGACCCCCTCCGAGATGTGTATGTCGTCCAGGCCCCAAACGGCTGCGTCTTCGGCCATGAAATAGAATGCCCAGGCGTGAAGGTCCCACCAGTCCTGACCCGGGTCCTCTCCAAAAGTGATGCCGGTCTCAGCCCACGCAAACATCATGCTCAAAGAGCTGAGCGTGAGCTGGCGTGTTATGGTGGTGTTGAGAATTGCAGCCGTGCGCGCAGCTCTCTGATATACCAGATCCATGGACTGTATACCGATCTGATGCATCCTGCTCTTGTCTTGCGGAAGGCAAGACCGGTCGATCCAGATACAGCGCAGTCCCTCATGTGCCGCGTACTCGACGGCACGATTTAGGACCTCATCCGGCGGTATTCTGCCTCCTTCGGCTGTCAGATAAATATTTTCGTCCTTCTCTTTCCCTTTGACGCTCTCTGTGGGTCGCGGCGTATTTTTCCTGGGGCCCGTACAATCCCGGATCTGGCAGGTCTGCGTGTTATCAAATGCCGCCCAGCACCAAGAGACGGCCATGTAGTGCCTGCAACACAAGTCTTCCCCCATGTCCGGGCAGCTCCAAGGCTCAACAAGACGGAAACACTGCGTATTCTTCTTCTTCGAAAACCGTGGGAAAACCTTACAACTCGGGCAACTCGCAACTTCTTGGTGGAACGCCTCTTCTGGTCCGCTAGGCGGAGCGTCGCTCTCCTCTTGCATAGACAGCGCAATGGCGTATCTCTCCATATCTTCCGGGTCGTCGGGGTCGTACGGTTGGTGATTTTCATCGTTGCCGTCATCGTCTTCATCTTCATCCTCGTCAGATACCAGCATCCTGAGATGATACTTAACCCAGTGGTGTCCCTCATTGCGGTGGATTTTTGACTTGGAGATCTCGGCAAGTTCTACCTTGATGCTACCTTCGTCCAAGTCTTCGACAGGCCCAAAAGTGTCGTCGATCATCCCGACCGAAGCGGGTGATCTGGATGCCGAAGATGAAGCCATGGTGAAGTCTCTTGGGCAATGAATTGACCGTCGGTCAAGCCGGAAAATTGAAATGTCTTGTATGCACGGAAATGTTGCTTCTCAGTGTCACACATCGGAAAGAATCCAGGCGCAGGGAACAGATGTCTTATGTAGGTCGAGCTACCAGTCGACAGGCGGCCAACCTCTTCTATGGTGGTACGGCATACCGTGTTCTCAATGTGAGACCTAAGTCAGCCCTCGTCTCCCTTACAATCACCTGAACTTCCTTGGCGAATGCCGAGTTTTGTGGCCAACCAGTCGAGGCATGAACGAACTTACCTCACCTCACACCCAACTACCGATCAACCCGAGGTGTTAAGTTAAGGTGCGTGCTGGCATCCACTTTGCGATAGGGAATCGCGCAGCAGGCAGCACCACATACGTGTCTGCTGCGATCTCCGCGAGCAATCCAACAACACAGCAGTGGCCATGCTGCCCCCTTCCTAAATACAAGGTACATATGTATCCCAAACCTCTGACTGGCTCACACAGTATCGGCGGCTTGAGTGCCTGCCTGCTTAACGGCCACATGCTGCCCTGCCCGCCTGCCCGCATGAGATGAGGCAGGCACACACCCGACGTGCTTGCTTACCTCACCCCACCTGAGGTCGGCTCCTTCCTTCCGTCTGGTGCACTGCAGCCGCCCCCGCCGACCCTTCCCCCCTGTGCCTTGTGCCTCCTTCCACGTCCTCCTGCTCCATCCGCCTCCACCATCCGTCTCCACTCTGCAAGGACATCCAACCCCCAACCTCTACAACATCGCACCTCGACCTCATCGCCTCCACGACATCCTTCTTTTCCGCAATACCACCATCCATCATCCATCACTCGTACCACAGACAAGCATCGTCTGTCTCTTTGCTATTGGTCCATTTGGATTATGACCCTACGTTACGCTCGTTCATCACCATATCCACATGCGTGTATGGCTCGTCTTGCCGCGCTATCAGGCCAACCTCTCCGCCCCGAGCAGCCAACCGCGACCTACCTGAGCCACATATCACACCTCGTGTCCGCATTCTCAACATCCGCGGCCAATCTCTATGCCAAGCTCAGGGACTTCGAGAACTTGGTCGCCGAAGGCCTTGCTCACTCCGACCCGGTCGCGATAAGATCTGGACTGCCGTACCCCTTTGCCCTCCACCTTGTTCAGCTGCTCCCGCAAGACCGTTTCGTCGTGGACAAGAAGTCTTCACCCAAGTTGAAGAAGGCTGCAGCCACATGGAACGTCCATCCCGCCGTCATCCTGTTTCAAATCGGCTACGACTACGCCTCGCAAAGCAACAAGTTCATTTCAACGCTTTTGACCCTCTCCAGTCATCCAGTTAGCTGGGATCAGTGCGTCCGCCTTCTCGAGGCTCGCTCCCACGAAAGACACAACTCGACAAGCAAGTCCAAGAAGGATATTGCTCGAGTCAGGTGGAAGGGCATCAGTCTACATGACGTGACCAGTCTGCTCGAAGACATACAACAAGACGAACCTGAGGCGCCAAGGTCTGCCCACGGCACGGAGCAGGAGTCGGAGCAGCCCATATCACCCGCTTCTCCTCTTGTGTCCTCTCCTCCTTCAAGCCCCCAAGCTGCCTCGCATCCGCTTGCTTCTGGATCCGGTCTGCGGCTAGGAACACCCACTTTCGACGGGAGTATCAACGTTGACCATACGCCCCGCCCTACCACTCGGACCAACACTACTGAGGATTCGGATCTCTTCGAAGCCTACGACAATCATTTCCAGTCAGAGCATAGCCTTTGTGTCAGTCCATCACCATCTTTCCAGTCAAGCGGTGTAAGACACGGCGGATTCACGATCGACGCTGAAGCATTCCCCGGGCCCAAGCCGCACCAACTTTCATTCTACAGGGACGAGGATTCTCCGCAGACACCACCCGTGGCAACTCCAACTCGCGATCCTACGACAGACAAAGCAGTCGATTCGCTGACACCATCCGTTGCACCTCCTCACAGCGAGATACCCACAGACGTCCAAGCCATTGCGCCTAGCCCGACAGCGTTGCATCGAATTCCATTCGAAGATTCTCCCTCCACGTTCTCCGTTACAGCTTCAGCCGGCGACCCCTCCACAGACGTCCAAGTCGCTGCCTGTAGCCCATCGCCATCACTCCCCCTGCCCACCTCCGAAAAGACGATCCTCCAGCCCACCATGATGCCCGACCCAGATCCGAAAAGACAGCGGCTAGATGCCATTCCTCCGGCAGAAGAGGCATACAAGGAAATCCTCCAAGCGGGAACATGGCTGAAGGACGACTGGCTCAACGCGGCACTTGCGAGGGTTACCGATTTATCGTCAGAGACATATCTTGTCGATTCATGGGTGGCGAAATCGGTCATGAGAGATGACTACAGGCCTTTCCGAGAAATTGGCAGACGGCTTTGCCAAACCAGACGAGTTTTGATGGTAATCAACATTGACCTCGAACACTGGGTCCTGGTCATCATCCATCACGATGGCCCGGCTGCTCAGAAGATCGAGCTCTTGGATTCCCTCCCCAGCAAGAAGAATTTTGACCACGTGCAGACAACCGTGTCTGGCTTCGTTCGTCACTACATGCCGGAAACCTCGGCCAGGGCTAGCCGCGTCACGACCCGACTCTGCAGTCGCCAGGACAATAACTCAGACTGTGGGGTTTTCGTGTTGGCCTTCGGATTGTTCGCTGCAACCGACGAGCCCCTCCCCAGCTACATTGACTGTCGTTTCTAGAGGAAGTTGTTGGTAGTGGTTCTGGGAGGTAGCGTATCAGATTGGGAAATTCGTCTGCCGTCGACACACACAAATGCGACTGAAAATGCCCAAGGTCAACAAAACGGAACTGCCAGGGTCGACGAAGAGGATGTCAACGTCGATGAGTACCAGCGGTATGAGAGGAGCATGAGTACGTTGAGAAAGCAAGCCGTCAAGCTCTCCCAACAACTTGAGAAAGATCTGGAAATCTGCGATGAATTCAACGGGGTCATGGGTCCAGCCCTGCAAGTCGTGTCCAAGTTGAGAGTCCAAGCCTTCGACCGAGCTGCCGTGCTCAAAGCACAGATCGACACAGCACGACGACTAGCAGGGATGAGGGAGGCCAATGCCGCCCGGGAGGCAAGGAAGGATACAGAGGCAGCGGTCGGAGAGCAAACGACCGTACAGTCACACCTCCTTCGCGATCGCATACTTGGGGTAGGAAAGGCCATCGAGACCATCGAGAACGAGCTGCGCCGCTACGACGATATTGTCACGACCACCTACGAAGCCTGCTCCAGACGTAGAGCTTTGATCAACCAGGGATAGGCGTATGTGGAGGACAGTAAAGTTATGGGCGGAGGAAGGAATTATTTTTTTTGGTCTGGTTGCTTTTCGGCGCAGCTTTTCGGGTGCAGTTTGTGGGTCGCGCGCAGGTTATGGGTTGTAGTTTATGATTTTTCATTCATCGCCTTGTCCAAAGGCCTCAGATTGACCTGATTAATAGACTAGGCCTTTGTCCGGGCTTCAAGTTATCTCTTCAGTTGTTCCGTTTCCATCTTCTTCCTCAACTGCAGTCACTGCCACGCACCTGCAGTGTTCCCTCGGCCTTCATCTTAGCTGAATTGCAATGCGTCCTTCGCGTACAGTGTCGTGAAGTCAATGGCTAATTAAATGTGCATGGCTCGGCAACTGGTTCGTGGCCGGCTTGAGATTTGACTTAGTACCAAGACATCATTCATGCTAGAGGATCTCCGAAGAGCCCCTCGAGTTTCAGACTACTGGAAGCAGGCCAGCCTGCAATCGATTGACATGTCTAGCGAAGCAGCCGAGGAGACTTTGAGGGCGTCAGCATATGTTTCCTTGATGGGCTTTGATGGTTGCATGTTTTGAGTTTGCCCCGACGAATGTCTGCCTTTCGTGGGACTTCGTTGTAAGTAGATAGAGTATTTACCCCAAAATCTCCAAATCGATCTGCTTTCTCATAAATCCAAGGATCCAGCACGTTGAAGATGCCTGGAGATGGTTGACGTCGTTTCGTCGTGCAGGATTCGTGCAGGATCCAGATAAGACGGATTGGACACCTCTTACGGTCTGAATCGAATGAATCAGATCTCTCCGTATCCCCTTCAGCAACAGCACGTTCGACATCAAAGTCCGAATACCATCTGCCTCACTCAATTATAGGGGATTAAATTTCGACTATTTCTTCCTCTCAGACATTGTTGTCTCTCGGCTGTTCATCTCAGTAATTACACAACTCACTCACGCAAATCTAGCACTCTTGTGAAGCACTCCTGCCATAATATCGGGTTCTTCTGGCTACTGAATTGTCAGTCTGAGCAGCGAAGGCTTTCGGCATTCAACGCGAACGATTTAGATCTTCGTGACGAACCTTCAAAGCTCCTGCAGGCAGAAGTTGAGTCAAGAGATGGCTCCATGTGTGGAATCCAGAAACGCAGCACGCCAAAAGTCTCATGGATAACGCACAGCCAGTCCGGGAAGTTGCCGACTCTTATTGTCGCTTTCCCCCTTTCGTAAAACGGGAGACTGAATCTGCACCAGCTCTCGTGTTCTTTCGATCTATCTAGGCTCTTTGCCAAAATCCTTCCGTCCTAGATTTTGCTTGGCTCATCTTATTATCAGTCTCAGGGTCGGGGATCTGCAAACAGACATAGCTTGTCACTTAGACCACGAACGCCAAGCCTTCTTTCAGGAAATTCCCCTCACTAAATTCCTCTTTGCTCAACCTTTGCCGACAGATTTACTCCATCTTGTGACCACGACAATGTGCAGGCGATTGACGCGCACCCTTCCGGGACGGATACACATCACGGCCCAACCGCAAACGTCATACGCTATGTAGGCCCTCGTCTGGTCGTCATGTTGATTGCAAGACTACTGTATGTCAAATATGTCTCGCGAAACTTCACTTTCATTTCATGAGGAGAGACAGAACCCTACTTTTCAACCCTTTACAGGTCATCTACTAACCCTCCGCAGGCCCTTGTATAATCTTCTGCGCTTTTGAATAGGTTACACATGCTGACGTTGAACATCTTAGCTAACGCCGAAGATGCCGCGACATTATGAAGAGCAATGACATGGATGCAATGATGCCGAAGTCGTCAGAACACGAAGGTTGCAGACATTTTGGACTACAAAACGTGGAATAAATGTGGTTGCCAAAGCCACATACCCTTGCCCTATCAATCACTTCAGCATCCAATACGACCGGTATCGTGTGATGGACCCAGCTGGTGCCCATAAGCCCGATCACACTCTTTAAGACGTGTAAATCTAGCCGCAAGATCCCCTCCGTTGCCATTCAAACCTACTGAACCGTTTCGTCTCTGTCGATGGGGGCTTCATGACTCAACAGTTCCAAATCTTCGAAGACTTCAACAAGTGTCATTATCGCTGACTTTACTGTTTCCCGAGACGGTAATGAGTGTGCAACACAACTCCGGCAGATACTCACCACACATCGGTCAACATCCGGATTCATCTGTGCATCCATCGTCGCATAATGGATTTGTGGATTTGCTTTCATCATCGGCTTTCGGCCGTCATTAGTCGCAGCTATGTTACAGATTCTTTTCTCCAGCCTGAGTCGATCCCCAAATAAAGTCTTAGTCTCCGGGTGATGTCCCAAAGCGAACGCTGGACCAATAAATGGCTGGGGCCCAGAGTTCCCAGTCTTGTTACGGATGTTGGAAATATCGAAGCAGCAGAGCTGAGTGCTTGATTAGCAGGTGGTTTCTTCACACACATTGGACACCAAAGTCGTCTACATTATTGGTGGTTTACAGATAGAGACAGGGGGTTTGCGCATCAACGCTATTCTCTCGCAAATACTTGGGACATCGTGAATCCCAGACGAGCCGCCTTCTTCTGGAAAGGGGCTGGGGACTTTCGAGGTCGTAGGTTAATACAATAAAAGCAGGATCCAGATGCCATCATGTCACAATGACGAGATTGCATTGAGTCAATCGCGTTCTTTTGACCTGGTGCCATTTAGACCGCCCCATTCATCCAACCCATGAGCCTCACCATTCCTGAACAATGCTTTGCTGATCTTGCAGTAGATTCCAGGAACTCCTGCAGGTAGACTTGACCCGTGCCTTGTCCTCGAAGGCAAACAAGAGTGACGTTCCAACAGGTGCAGACGGAAGTCACCAGCGAAAGATCTCGGGAAAGCACCCACAAATTCCATGCGCCTCTCAACGTTATAATGTCGTAGAAGCATGCGATGCACATTTCCTTCCTTCCGTCTCCGAATTATGGTGTGACGCACATAAGCCAGCAAAACTCCTGAACACTTGACTCTGGACATGACTTGTCAGGCATGCAAAGGGAAAAATCAACCCCATCCCCGTTTCGTATGTGACTTGTCAATGCTCAACCCATGCCCTTGAAGACAAATTCAATTCGATTCAAAGAGGCGATGATAAGTCCTCCGTCAGGTTGTTCAGCGACAAAAATGGCTTCACGCAACCCGTCAGCCGGACTTCCGTTAGTGGGGCGGATGGTCGGTCGGTCGGTCGGCAACCGAGGCCGCGGCTTTGGCCGTCAGCGGCAATGCCCAAAACCCCACGATAGAACAATGAATGATCGTTGGCTGGCTCATCAACGCCGATCGGCTCGATATTATACGCAGGCATGAAGGAAATCGCATCGATGGAAAGATCCCAAAGCCGCTCAACATTAGCAGACACTAGAGAAATCGCCGTGCTTTCAGTTTGCGGAAGTTCAACACAAGCTGGAGAGTCGTTTTTCAAACCCATGCTCTTAATTGCCCAGCTAACAAGAAAACAAAATGCCCAGGACAGCGCATACGCCCCCTCCCCCCAATGTCTTCCCTTTTCTAGAGGAAATTAGAAAGGCTCCTTATGATGTCAAGTGACGCCCCGTGTCACTTTGCCATGCAGAAAGGACCGGTAGTGCAAGATATGGACATCAGCTCTCCACTATTTATCTACGACGTTGATGGAAGTTAGTTATCTTGCTGTCTAGAATGTGCACAATTTGGCTGCAACCAACTCATCCCCCTCATCTTGGTGGCAACTCGCTCTTAATTGGCATTTTTATTTCCTAAGATTCTTTCTTCCCTTCTCACTTTTCTTCTTCGCAATTTGCCGCCTGGAGGCGCACCCTGTTGACTACTGTACGTTATTTCCAGTGATTACTGTCACTGTCTCCGTGATCATAAGTGGTCATCATCTTCATTGGTGCCAAACCCTTCTGTACTTCATAGGATGAATTTCGTGCTGAAAATGAGCTCTTTGTGTACACCACTGGCAAGCCCAGTGGCCTGGCATTATCTCAGTAACAATCAGAAGTTCATCCTGGTCGGTACGATGAACACTTCCAGAAAACTTCATCCCTATCCGTTGTTTAGGTTCACGCACCGTTTGAATCTTCGAGTGTATTTTCTGTGAAAGGTCGTTCGGCTAATGCAGACTCTGGCAATTAAAATGAATATTCGACCAATCCTTCGCCAACCCAGCAGACATTTTCTTACATGGCAAACCATCTGGCCACTTGTCTGCGGCAAGTGAGGGGTGAGATACGACTGGTGCGCCGGAGCACTTTCGCCGGGTTCGCATTCCAGACCCATCCTATTATCAACAACATACCATCCAACTTCTTCTCCATAAATTCGATTAAATAAAAGCTTCTGGACACGTCTTGATGACTTGGGGTTAGCTCGTCATGAAATGCGGACGCATTATCTAGATAGAACGCACCCTCCTTATGCAATGGAGCGCAATTCACAAACCGAACTGCATGGTTCAAGCACGTCAGGACGAGCGTCTGCGTCTTATTCCAATCCCAAGATCGGGATAAACTGTTGGAATCTCGACTCTGAAATACACGAGACCAGATCGCGGCAAACTCCCAGCCGCAGCTAACCAGCGCCGCGATGCCGACGGCTACTTCGAGGTCACATATGATACCAACCTTGCAGTGTGATCTTTACGAAGCCACTGAGAATTGCGAAAGGATGATTATGAAGCACGTCAGACGTGAAATCTTGACCCAGAACATGCACCAGACACTTGTTGTCAAACTGCCAACACGCAGAATCAGAGGAAGCTTCTGTCCCATTTCTGGTAAGTTTTCATTATGCTTTTGCATGGCAGTCTACCGCATGTAGGGATACTTCCTTTGACTGCTGTATGACTCTGACGGAGGAAGCCATATATGAGGGCCAGCATGGATCACATAGAAACCTCAATCGCCAGCCTACGGGCTATATGAAGAAAGCGTAATGACATGTCACTTCCTATTTGACGAGCCTGAACAACTCCAAATTCAATGGAAGAGACATACCGCCCGGGCTTCGTGGAAGGTCTGGTCTTCTTCAGCTGCCCAGACACTTGTGCGGGACGTATTCTCAATAGCGACCGGGCCAACGTGTCTTTTCCCAAAAGCTTACCCCGGGGATGAGGACATCGAAGGACCCTCTGCCAAACACACCAGGAGACATTTACAGGGCGTCTAGACAAGTTGAATGGCAACCTGTGTTCTGATCATCGACGTAAAAAGAAATCAGAGGTGAACATGACTGCAGACATTCAAAGAACGCATCTCGGAATCTCTAAGAATATCTGTTTATGTTATTGATAGACCTTACCTCTGCACTGAGATGATATTTCTCGTACCCCTCATCTGACTCCTCGGGATACTCAACCCCACGACAAAACAAATGTGAATGCGCCCGAGATGATCCAAAAGTCGACAAATTAAAATGTTTGAATGGTCAGATTGCTCATCCTCAAGCTTCAGGTCAGACAGCCCGCCTTGAACCCCTAGTATCGTGCTCAATTGCCCAGGGTTGTCGAATTTTCAGCTTTTAGAGCCGTATTTGTAACAAGCTATATTGTTCTACTTTCGGTTCTCTCAGTGCAGTCGTCATGTCGCTTTTCGAACCTGCACGAGACTGCTAGCACGAGTCAACGTTATACCGCCAGCAACCATGTCGGCCATCATCGAGAAACTCAGCCTGGTATCATAATGTCTTCTGTCCAAGCGTCTCGACGTCTTCGTGACAGGTTGACTTCATGGCAGCATTATTTATTAGCATTGAAGTAGTCGCTTCATGACCGAGGTGACCCAATACGCACAACCACCGTCGATGGTATCCACTTCGGCGGGGGCCTGCGTCTCGGCACAGCATCAGATGTTCGCTTTCAACGCCAAGCCTTGCGACACCCAAGTCACAGCTGGCAACCCAGAGACCGTTCTGTGCACTGCGTAGCAAGTGGCGGGCAAGATGCGGTGGCAACGCGTACTGGTTGGTCCCATTCACTATGCTTGGCCCTGATATTAATATGTGACCCCCTCCAAGACATATGCTGAGAATCTCTGCTGAGGTTGCATGGGTTAATCCTGGTGCTGTAAACTCGGAGCTTGGCAGGTTTCTTTGTCTGCTCGGGATAGACAGCTACCCGTACAGTTGCTTCAACCCCTTTGATATCAGGCGCCAGAGGATGGTCTTAAAGATGACTCCCAAATGTGCAGCATTTCAGGCTGAATTCGGCGCGCCTTCAGGTCGTTCACCCGCTGTTTCGGAAGAGTGTCTATCTTTGTACATGTTGAGGAGGGTTTGAGCCCACCTGGTTGGGGGTTTCACAGTAGGAACCAGCAAAAGCACCTCGGTCAGTGCCCAGTCCAGTAGCTTCGGGGTATGTCTATCTGTGTGTAAACCGGCCTCTGTCCTGGTCAAGCGAGATTCCAGGTCGTTAGGAGAGTTCGAGCTACCATTCAATGCCCAGAACTCATCAAGTCTGGATTTTCTTGCATCAACAGCCAAGATTTCAAGTTTTCAGCCCTTCACCGAGCAAAACCACTTAGAGTGACCCCATGGTCTGAATTCACGATCTGCATACACCAGAATTTTGGATTCGATGGGCCCGAATATGACCAGTTTAATTTCAAGATTCTCACCGCTAGAATATAAAATGCTACGACCTAAGGAGATTCATATAACCAAATGCCGCAAGGGATTCTTCGCAATCGTAATGACAGTTGTCAATGGTGCAATATAGCGGACGGCTGGACTTTTGGTTGATTTTAAGATGCTTGTGTAATGCATGTCATGAGGGGAAACACACACGGGTGGCATCCGTATGCTGGGTGTTTCAGTATCCAGTCTTGGGTCACCACAACTTGAAATCCTGATCTACCAGCAATGACAAAGTATGATCGGTACCCTCCATGTTTCTCTATCCCATCTTTTCTTTTCTTTGACGGCTGTTTTGATTTAGTATCTCCCTCTGCTCGGTTCGACCTGCTCCTGAACAGAATATGGCCCCCATGGCGTGGACTTTTACATTTGATGCAGTCGGATGGACGTCTTTACAACTACGTACTTGACATCATTCTCAGTTCCAAAATTGACACGCTAATTCAAATTCCAACTGGTGTTCCAGGGAAATAACAGTACCGCCCTACTCCGCATCAGCCGTTCACTTGTCAAGTTCATCCTCCATGATAGAATGTGGGAGAAACAACATCCAATGCCAACTTCACGGAGACTCACAGGCTCGATGCTAGAAGCAAGTTTAGTACACGCTGTCTCCTTGCCGTACCAATCCCTCTCTTTGCCTGGATACGCATTCATATATGGAAGCAGTTTTCACTGGCAAGTGCAGTTCGAAACGTTGCGTATATTTCAAGTAATCCATTATCGAACAATCTCTTATGGCTCTCAAAGATCAAATCAATGGTGTAATTTGGATCCTTCGGCCGCTGTGCCATGCAAATCAGCCGCTGTTCTGCTTGGCTGCACTCCGGGCTATTCCGTCCTTTGTACGATTCATTTCGCCCTGTGCCATATAGCAGCAGATCTGCGTCATGTCTGGACTTCAGAACTTATCTTTTTACTTGGAAGCCCCCATACGCGTCTTTTGTTTAATATCCGCGCGCACCACGAACAATCGTCCCAGCCCTACATACAAGTCAACCATCTCCAATGAAACAGGTATGCCGTAAACCCCGTTGCTACAGATGCCAGAACAGCTCTGAGTCGTTCGAAAGAAGAGGGGGAACTCTTATGCATCCATACGCGTGAAAGTGTCTTCATTACGAGGAGTGGTATTTGATAACGATTTTAATATCAGGACCATTTTAGTTATCTTAACTATCCTCATTCCATTTACATCCTCGACATCCAGTGATAGTCGAAACATGACATACTCTACGCCATCCTTTCAGGACCCAGCCGCTGTTTCTCGCATTTCTTATTATAGGTTTGCGCTTTTCGTCGCCACGGAGTTACTTATCACAGCAATGCCTGTCACGAACAGGTAAATGCCTAGCAGTGTTCATTTGCAAGAAAGGTAGAGCTTTTTATGGATGCTATTCGACATCAAGAAATTTGAGAGGTACTCTTCACCAGCAGAACAATCATGCACACTTTAACTGTCTCATCACTCAAACCAGAAGGAGATGTACTCCAACCACTAATGAAAGCAGCAAGCATCAACAGGGCTGCCTGCATTCAAGTAGCCAGTTTCCCTACTGTCGACATCAGCAGATCAGTCAGGACATGGTCATGTTTTGGTTTAGGAAACAAACAATCAAGATCTTCCGTTCTGCTGCAAATTTGGACGAAACCAACAAGAATCATTGCCAAGGCCGTCACCCATCACAAGAAGACAATAATGCTTTGTGGTCCATCTGACATTCGTTCTAGATTTCTGCGCCAAAGCACCGTCAGTTCATCTGGCAACACACTCGTCAGAGCTATCACGCGATCAGACCCTTCCATCCTGCAGTGCTTACAGTAACATCCACCTACGACGACACAGGTCCGGAATTGCAGGCTTAGAATTACGCAATACCTAGGAATGAAGTTTGGATACGCTCAACCAAGCCCAGGTTTATCCTCAACCCCTGAGGATGAAGGAAACATTGCCCATAGAATGCTTCCATCAAATTCTCATGCTTCTCTAATTTCAGTTCTATTCTGTACCTCAAGGGCACCGTTCTTCTGGTCTGCTTAGATCTGGCTATCTAACCTAACAGCAACGTCGTCATTTGGTGGGGATGTTAGGAGTGACACTGATACTCTGCACCTAAAACAGACATTCGCGGGTTTTAAACTTCTTAGACTTCCAACAGTGTAGTCTCGGCACTCAAATACGCGCAAACCCTTTCGCATCGGTCACTCGACGACCTCCAGTAGACGCCTTCTGCGATGAGTGAATAGAGGTCTGACGGCAGAAGAAGCAAGATGTCTCGTACTTTGCTGTAACCAATTCAGTCTTCCGAGATGATGCTGGATGTCCATGGATGACACGAATGATACGTCCAAGCCGTGGGTGATATTCATCAGATACTACGACAATGTTCGAGTGATCGTTCATTGCTTCGTCGCTTCAAGACTGAGTGATGAGAAGCCTTGTCGGGTTCCTTGGAGACCGAAACTACGCACAAAAGAAAATGCTCTACTCCAGGAACCGTAAAAGACAAAGGCAGAGGATGCAGCGAAGATAGCACGCGTTACTTGGAGCTTTAATGAGGCTGCACCAAAGGCAGGCAACTAAACCATGCAACACAGCATGACGCTGTTCCATGAGCGAACGATCAACTGGCAGGGACCATAGCAATACAGCATTGAATCCTTGAAGGTCGTGCGTGTTCTTGGCATAAAGATCTCCGAGAAAGGTTCGAAGGCAGTGGGAGCATTTCCAATCATACCTCCTTTTTTTCAGCCTGCTGATGGTCCACAGCAGTCCTAGAAGACAATTTCTCCTTCACATCTTGATGATATACAAGGTGCTGAATTTAGATCAGGCTCTTCAACAACAATAGTAATTCCGCTGCTTGTTAGACAATCCACATCAACAGGACCTAACCCTACATTAAACCGTACTCAGGACGGATTACTTTCTCATGGAGTTCGGAAACACCCGCTCTTACCTTTTAAAACATTGTGGGCAGCTAAATTTCCATTACCAAAGGTAGATCGTCGTTCATTCCAATAGAGCTGCTGTAAGAAGTAACCCCTAAACCAACAGACATGCCCCGCGGACGTGAGCAGCTCTTCAAGCTCCAAGCTTATGGGGCAGCCAACATTCTGAAGGCCGGAGGTGGACGTAATGACGGCATTAACCCGGGTCACTTTCCACAAGATTGTTGGGCTGTGTACGGTAAACTTCACAAGAGATTTATTGCGTCGGCAATGGTGGATAGGAACTTTGGAGTGGCGGCTCGAGACGTACACATTTAGGGAAGCGTGAGACATCAAATTCAGTCAGTATACATGACAAACCCCGGGAGCTGGCCAGCTGCGCCGCGTCAAGCAATGAAGCATCACAGCTTGCCTTGGACAACGAGAGTGATTCTGAAATTTGATGGCATGTCACTTTGATCTGGCCGTAGAGTGCAGGGCTGACAGCATCATGTCCATCAAAATGTCTTCAGACACGAAATTCAACGGCTTCGCCCTCTGCACGAGACATGCGAATAGCTTTAGCTGTCCTCTACCACCGCGTCTTCCGGGATGAAGACGGTCGGCCCTGCGTCTGGGCGCCCAGAGTGGACCGTGCGTTTGGTGGCCCCATCGGCAGAACCTCGGACGTGTTCCATTTGGTGATTACCGTCTGATAATTCCTTAGTCAGGATCGGACCCGGACGTCTTGACCACGGCGTGGACGGCGCTCAATCTCGTCTGCCAACGAGACAAGCAGGTAAAAATGGATTCGCTGTCGACATGCAGTCAGGTGTGCAGCCGCGATTTTACTGAATGGGTGACAAGAAGAATGGATGCGTTGGAACGTCTCGTAGGTTGTGAATGTGATGCGACACCGACATGGAAGACGACGGAGCTGTGCCAGAACCCGCCTGGCCTGCCCGGTGAGAGTGCGACATGTGAATCTTGACCACCTGCCTGCATCTTGGGGAAAGTGCCTGCCCACCCGAACTTGGACTTTTAGCAACTGCCGACTTTTCACCACCTGCCATTCTCACCACCTGCCATTCTCACCACCTGCCATTCTCACCACCTGCCATTCTCACCACCTGCCATTCTCACCACCTGCCATTCTCCTTGCAACAAGCAAGGAACCACCCCGAGGAGAAGAGAGCCAGTGGCATGTGAGTTCAAGTCTGGTATTGCTAATGAGTGAGAGCTTCCCTTCTTCAACACCATCAGTTGAATTGAGAGATGCACGTCTCCAACATCAGAGAGACAGCCCGGGAGAAGCTTCAGAGCTGTTCCAGAAATAGTGCTGAAGATAAATGGTCTCAGAGGCTCTCGATGTGGCGGTTGGCAGCTTCATTGCATCGGCGGGAGGGGGGGGGCTGGCTTCCGCTGGTCTCAGCTTCGGCAAGCTTCCAGCCATCCTCGCAGACGGTGCGTGAACAGGCCAATCGTCTTACACGGGCCAATGTGCCCATGGTGGTAGCCAGCTGTGGGTAGCGAATTCCTGGCTACCAACACAGGCGTGGGTAGCGCATTTTCAGCTACCCACACCCGGATTTCACACTGCTGATTGGCTGCACGGAGCGAGGTAGCCTGCACCGTCTGCCTGCCGGCTGTGGGTAGCGCATTTCCGGCTACCTACAGTCCTGTGGGTAGTGCATTTTCAGCTACCTACAGAGGAATCCCAGACAGCTGATTGGCCCTCTCCCCCAGGGCCCTGTGAAGGCAGTGCACCCAACCTCCACTCCAACGCCTTTTTCATCGACTTGACGTAAGGTGCCCATCAAATCATGACGTCCGAGCCACACATCATCTACCTCAGCCATCGACACATTGTGTTTTTTTAGTTTGCGACGTGCCACAGCAACCCATGAAGGCAAGTAAATGCAAAGCACGACGGATGCCCCTAACCGTAAAGACGGGTTAATTTGTTGACGAAGACAGGTATTCGCATCCCTCCAGACGACCGACGTCACCCACAACCGACTTTAAAACTTCGACCTCCTCAATCCATCCAACCTCCAAAACCCAACAGACTTTCGGCTGAGATGTTACTCATCTTTTCCTGTTACACCCAGGATGATGGGCACCATGGACACGGAAATCCTCGTTTATTTGACAAAGATAAATGGCGTCTGCGGCGGAAGGTGGCCAGTCTCCGTGGTGTTTGGGACATTGCCATCCGAGGCATCCTGTGCATGAATGTTGTCGGTCACCTGAAGACCCTCAAGGCCTGTCCCACTTTTTTTAGCCTGGCTCTCCAAACTGGACAAGCACAGCGGATGTTTCCCACGACTATTACTGACCAAGCACATTGGAACAGATGTCCAAGACCTTAACGAGTGCACACGATGCGCTACCCTTCCGTACACCTTGTCCATTTCAACAACTGCGCACTAAAACAGACGATGAGGAATGGGCAATCTGAACCAATCCTGACGGATTATTTTATTTGGTGGAAAGGGGATGGGTGTTAATGTTGTCTGCTTTCTCGGACGTTTCCCATTCTCGGATTGTATACGTCTGTTGCCTGGAGGTCATGTTTGGGTTCCGTCATGTTGCCTCTTTACTTCTTCGTGGATGGTGGACAAGTTCACCGGCGACACCAACGAGGGGATTCGTCGCTCGCACTGTGCTGACGTAATGCAGGTCGGAGAGCACAAACGGAGGTGCACAAACGAAGCAACGGTGACCGACTTCACCTACCTGCAGAATTTTACCACTGAAGTCGGTAGGTACGGTAAGAGCAAAGCCTTCTACGGGCTGCACACTGCGCACCTGCCCAAAACAAGGTTCCTTGCGGCCCTTGGGCCGAAGAAGAAGCTGCCTACCGACCTATCTTGCACGCTGCATCTTCCCCGAAGCGCCTTCTTTCCGTCAACCTCCGCCAATTTTCAGTTCGCTGTTCTTCGAGCTGCAAACGCGCTGGCAAGTAAGAGCGACGCCTGAAAAACTTCACTTCATTCGAATCACGCAGATCAAACTTTGCTTCCTCTGCCGACAACACTATGGCACCTGCCACGACCGCCGCCGACGTGTCCGAGACCGCCGCTGACGAGGTAATGTCACCTTTGTCCCGGTTTCTTTCGCGTGTCTCAAGACTTCTCGTGCAGGCTCCCGCGACATCGACGCAGCCCAATGCCCCCGTTATGCCGACCCCCCAAGCGCCCGAGACCGATGCGACCGACGCGACCGACACGGCTGACAACCAGTCCGACATCATCCCCGAAGCTCCCAAGGCAGATACAGAGGGGCCAACAGATGGAAAATGGTCGATAGCCGGTATAACGGGCCACCGAGTCGACCCGAACGATCCGACAAGACTCCAGCTGAGAATATCTTGGGACCCATCCGACGGCCGCGAATGGCCTCAGACCTGGGAGCCAGAGAGCACGATACAGGAGGATGCTTTTGAGATCTGGGGTGCGTACATCATGAAACACGACTGCCGCCAAGTTCTAGGCGAGAGACGAAACAAGTAGCATTTGCTTCGGATCCTCAGCCACCATCTTGAACACCAAAAGGTCTTTTTCACGGTCGAATGGGAGGGTCACGTCAAGTCCTCCCAACTGAGTGAGGCATCTGCACGATACCGCAATCCGGTTCTTGTGCAGGAATACTGGGCAGCAGCCGGCGGTCGAGCAGCTACATTGGGGTCCGTCTGAGGCGGAATTGTCTATGCTGGGATATTTTGTCGCCTGGACTTGGGCGCGAGATGTTTCGGTATTTCATAGGGTTTACTGGCAGGGAAGCGGAGGAGGTTGCTTTCTAACGAGATGCTGCGAAAACAACGTCAATCCATGGCGCAGTGTGGTTTATTCGGGTGTCGTGTGTCCACTGGCGTGGATGTTTGTTGGGCTCAGATGTTTGAAGATGACACCATGGACATTTTTTCGCAACGGTCAGAGTCTCTGGCGGGCATGTCCGCCAGCCAGGTCTGCCTTGTCCCTAAAAATAGCATTGATCTTGGTCCCTGTTCATCCCACCTCGTCTCGATACCTCATGCAACCCGATGGAGGTTCGCTTCCAAGCATCTTCTGGCAAATCAATCAACCATGTGTATCCTGACATATGATTCAGAGTGTTTATTCATCCATGTAACACTTTCCGTCCCTCCTGTCAGTCCAAGACCCTCCGAAAGATCCAACGACTCGGTCAGCAACCTTCAGCCGGCGGCATCCAAAGGATCAAGCCAGTATGATGCTGGACCCTGTCTTCAATCATCTCCTTCTCCGCACATCCCAGATTTGTCCTGAGGGAGTCAAATGCGAGGATGAGTATCCACTGCCGTGTGTTCTCGAAGCAATATTGACCAGGAGTCCAAGTTCAGTCCGCCGCTTGATACCCACCAGTGCAACTGTCCCAGGCATCTTCCGGGATTAAAAGGCAACTTGACAAAGGCCATGGCCAAGAATCCGCTGTTCGAGAAGCGCCTGGGCAATCCCGTATGCCGACTCAGCTATCATAGCCCTGAACCTGGCATTTCTCCGACTCCTCTCAACTGTAACACCGACAGCACTTCCCTCACGGCCTCCACGAGAACCGCCGGCTTCGAGACCACACCATCTAGGCGCGCCGTGTCATCCATCACCACCTTCATCTTCTACCAACCACATTCGAAAGACTCCACCCTTCGTGCGATATTTACAGACCCGACTGCTTCCACCAGTTCCTTGGCCCCCGGCTTCCGACTCTGCCGAACTCTGCGGTGCCAAGAATACTCACTCGCCGTTTGCCGGCAGCAATTAATCGCTTTCCTGTTTCGTTTGAAGTCGTGAGCGGGTTGGAGATCGGATCATTCCTGCTCGCCGGCCTCTAGCCATCTCGGCAGTGATGAGCAAGTTCGTAGCTTCCTGCATTGGTCTGGTTCAAATCAAAGCGGAACCAATGTGGGGGGGGAATATCATATCCGATCAATGCATCGACCAGTTCACGCAGTCAAGCCGTTCCCCACCCCCTTCGTCCGCAAAACCATCCTCATTCCGGGGACAACTTGCAGGATATGATTTACGACGAGCTGGAACATGTAGCCAAATGGGCGCAGTTATTCTTCCTGTGCGAAGCCTGCCGGTTTCGACCATCATTGTTACCGCAGGCGCCATCAACTACCATGTCGTCAAACGACAGCCCGGAAGGTGAACCATACCACGAAGTTGCTTCGGGATTCGGTATCTCGGTCAAACGCGCGTGGGCGGGGGATCAGGACTATCAGCAGGGATACTCACCGGGCGTTAGAAGCCGGCACACTACGGATATGCGAGGACGACATGCTGCGAGCTGGAGGGAACAGTCGACAACGTGACCGGGGGCATGCACCCCTTTCGCAAGATACGAACGGCCGGCGCACTGCGGTTGCTCTCAGAAGTTTGTTCCGATCCCCTTGTGCAGGTATGGGGTACTAGAGTGGGTTGAACCCCAAACGGGATTGCGATTCAGACGCGGCATTCTCCAGCATGATCAAGGGTCGCACATGGTGCCGGCGCCAAAAGTGATACACGTCCAGCAAGGTACGTGCTCCAGGCTCCAGTGGGTAGTGCACTAACCGCTACCTACAGCGCCGTGGGTAGCGGAAAATCAGCTACCAACACCAGGAACCCACACATCTGATTGGCCCGCTGTTCACTCGGCTTTCCTCCTGGCCAACGACCGCAAATGCTTGCTTCGGTATTTCCACTGGAGCTGCATCAAACCAGCTTCGGCTGATTTTCCTTGCATATGCACTATCTACGCGTATGCTGCATCTGTGCTTGGCTGATCTGACCAAGAGTCGTGACCTCGGAGACTTGGATGACGCGTTTGTCCAATTCTCAAGCTCAGAACAAGAAGATGTTGAGGAGGTGCTACTTGGGCCTTGTGGTGAAACAGATGCATTAAAATTGGAGGGCCTTCTATAGTCTGTCTGGATCTTCACTAGTGCATCCAGAAGTTAATCGAGCAGGGCTAGGTGGAAAGGGGAGAGGGAGGTGGTCCAGTGTCTTTCCATGGGAGCAGCGACGAGCTGCTCCAGTCACCAATCCAGTCACAAGACTGAACAACCAGGAAGGAAGTAAAAGTGGGTCGATGTACCACCTGAGTGGTACATCGACCCACATTAATTTGTTCCCCTAATAGAAGTGAAGTGCTCCGGTGAGGACCAGTGCTCTAAGTCAGCCCGTTGAAAATTCCAGTGTCCCTGGTCTAAGACTACAAGACCTCCACTCCTTATAGAGACAAAGACCACGAGACACTGACACAGGTTCTTTTGATTTCTTGGACAGCATAAGGTGGATATAGAACTAAGATGCAGGTTGTGGCCCTCAAGCTTCCCTTTTTGTCTTGGGCGACCCTCAAATCAGCCCCTTATATTAGTTGGCAGCCACAGCTTATGAACCCCCTTTCTTTTGTTATTTGCGTTGCAAGGGCTTTTAAAGATACCAGTGACATCTACAGCTTTCTTGCGGGGATGCATGCAAGAGACCTTTGTGGTTCACGTCCATTCAAGTGCTGTCAGACCCTGATGCGCCCAGCTGAATGAAAGAAGCCTTTATGAACTCCTCTAGAGCATCCTCCAAGAGCTGCGACCACACTCTCCAGTCCCTCAACTTCGCCCTTATCAAATTCTTTTCCCTCGCTCTGCACCCTCCATCTCGCATCTCCATCCTAACCCGGTCCGATTTCATCTGTCCAGCAGCTTCACCGAAACCTCCTCCACAGGCTGCAGCCCTATCCAGACCCCGTTTGGAGGAAATTCTTTTGGTGTGGTGCCCTCCAAAGACTTCGCCACTGGCACACTTTCTTCCCTCTCCCTGCCACTCTCCGTCTCGTACTTCTCCGTCTCTGCCCAGTTCCCCTCTAAAAAGACTTCGCCACTGGCACACTTTCTTCCCTCGCCCTGCCACTCTCCGTCTCGTACCTCTCCGTCTCTGCCCAGTTCCAAGCCTCTGACGCTCTCAAGATGCTTGAGTTTGAAGTTTCGACGCAGCTTTCCGATAAGAAAGATTCCAGCAAGTTCACCCAGCTCACGGGTACTTCACCTTTGCCCTCTATCGGTCAAGCAAAGCAGCACGGAGACCCAACTCGATGTTGCTGGTGTAGGGCTTCCGAAGGGGACAGCGGAGACTCAAACGCGCGCCCTTCCACTCTCCGTCTCGTACTTCTCCGTCGTTGCCTATGTCCAGACTCCTGACGCTCTCAAAATGTTTCTTCGTGTCGCCTTCGACGTACTCCATTCTCCATTCTCTCCCTCCTCCGATCCTCGGACCCTTCCACCCCTTCGTGTGCAACGTGTCCTTTGCATTGGGCATGCTGTTGCTTCGAGAAGTTGACAACCTACAGTGCCTGCAAATATGACAGGTTGAACGCCGTGTGTCTTGCATCTGGTCCGTCGGGAGACTCTGCCGTGTCTCGTTAGGCTTGAGGTCTGGGTTCGGAGAGCTGACTTTCCCGGCATGGCGGTCGGTGAAGTTTGCGAACCTGTGGACCTGGTTCAGAAGTTAGCAATCTTGATTGTCTCCATTCAGAGGGCGCATACCTTGAAGAGAAGTCCAAGGCATGTCGGGCGTGCTCGAATGTCCCACTGACGGCTGCAGCGGGTTGTGGGAGCTTTCGGTCGGGTGTGAAGTTTGGGCTGGTGGCCAATCTCCGCATCAATCATGTAAATGTCCTCGCCATGGAATCTTTGACGAGATATTAATGTTCACGAGATCCTCCCGCCAAGCTGTGTAGTGTCAAAGGACCGAAATACCGTCGACCAGTCGGTCTGTTTTCCATTCGGAGGCAGTCGCAGGCTGACTAGGCGCTGCGAAACGGAAGGGAAGTAGAGAAGTAGATAAACGATATCCGGGCGCTTGGGAGAGTTCAAGCCACTTGTCGTAGCTCGGTGCTTTGCAGGGCATTCGTAAATAGATTTCTGCGACGGTGTGATGGAACATGATCATCGGGAGAGCGGTCTGGCTGGCGGTGCTCCCGGGAGGAAGAAGATTTGAAGAGAGGTAGTGCGAGGGGAAAATCGTCAGGGTGACTTGTCGACGAGCGGAGACTTGTCGAGTACGTGGCAGTCGGTACGTTGTGGTTCCTGCATCTCTGAGTCGGCACCCGCCGACCGCGTGGTGGCTGGCTTCAACTCAGCCAAGTCCGAGGTTCGGGGGTCTTGCCCACCTGAGCAGATTCTCTGATGTGGTGGGCGACAGGTGCGTAACGTCGAAGAGGCATCCCATTGGGCCGTTCCTTTAATGTGGGCTGTTGTACACCTATGTGTGTACAATGACCCACAATAATTCCTGGTGACTTCCACGTCCCAACGGGCATACGCACAGCTTTGCTGCGTAAGAGCCAGCAAGGTAGCAAGAGCCGCTGCCGTGCTTGTCAACTCCGAACGTTTTCAGCACCTGCCCTGACATCGGCAGATTAGCTGCCTTACGAAGGGGAAGGCATTAACCTACCTATAGGGTACACAGGCCAGGCTCAACAGACACACCGTGACGCCGCCCCGCCGGAGTTGGTTCCGACAAAGTCGCACCTTGCAAAGCACAAAGAAGACGCGCGAAGCCCAGCGTCCCAGAGTCTCCCCGCTCCAGCCTTCAATTTGACAGCGGAAAATACAGCAAAACGTTGCCCCCGGCAGCCACCGCGATACGTCTATCGTCGGCTCAGAAACTAACTCGGCCCGCTTCCAAAGCTACCTTGCCCGACTTCGTTCTGCAGGTTCCCCGTCCGGGGCAGCTGATGCTAGCAAATAGCCGACGCGACGGTCAATGATGAGCAACAGTCTAAGCTGTCTATTCCATGCCACAAGCTGCACTCCTTTGTATGTCTACTCTCCCTTGCATGTATTCAAAACACACTGTGACTGACGCATTGCAATTGCAGATGACCCTCCCCACCTTCATCCCAACCAACGTCCATGTCCTGCGACCTGGCCCCGACTGCCCGAGCCCGAGATCAATCGAAACACCCCAGCCGGTCATCATCCACGCCCACCAGCTCCATGACCAGATTGGGAGGTTCAGCTCAAGGACCCAAGTGCATGTCCCGAAATACGAGGAAATCGGCGACTATGATATCGGCGTGGCCTTGGACGAAGGAGAGACATTGCCGCAGACATGTAATGTTGGTTGGAAGTGGTGTTTTGACTATTGGCTGCTCTTTTCACACTTGCTCTCGCCAACCTATATTGGGCAAGGCAATAGTACCCGAGTCTTCAGGCAAAGGGACCGAATTAGCCATACTGCTCCCTCGGGGCGTCGGAACCATGGCCTTGGACAGATGGCAGTAGTCCATCTCCATACCCAACGCCGTCGCTGCGACGCATCTACTAGCAAGGGGGAACAATACCCACCGGCATCAACGCCTGTCCACAAAGACAAGCACTCTTCACCATGAACGTCAGCGCCAGCCTTTGTGCGATACTGCCATACCTCCATGTTCGCTCCATTGCCACGGTAACACGTCTCTTGTCCCTCCCCTACCTCTGCATTTCGGCCACCCATGCCCAATTGCTGCATCGCCATGTTGTGGATTGCGCTGATTCGCGCAGGATTCCAGGTTTGCTGGCAAGCGCCCTCAGACAATATTGGCACCCAGGCTCCAGCAGTAGGCGTTCATAGTTAGAGACGAGGAGGCGACGCCGCAAGTCCTTGTTTCGAGGCTGACAGCCGCAGATGCTTGTTCGGGTCGAGTCCAAGGAAAACAAGTCGATTCTTCGTCCATTTGGAGGTCGATATCCGAGTTGGCTGTCCATACCCAAGGCTTTGACCAAACCTGCCAGAGTCTATAGGCTCCTTGCGGATATGAGGAAAATTTACAATGCCCATGGCCAGGCCGTCGTCCAAGCCGTCTAGATGACGATGACTTCCGCTATTACCGGTGCTCGACTTGGTGCGCCTTTTCCAATTCCTTGGGGAGACAACATCACCAAAAGATCATGCGGACTCTTCCACAGCACAACTTCAACCGACCCCTTGTTGCAGGACAGGGTGATGTGTGTGCCACTGACTGTCCATCCAAAACGGTCATGAATCCAAAATACGTCTCGAGATGATGACCTCCGCCAACCACCATACAAAGAAGCCAAAATACCAAACTCCTGAGGGTTTCCTCACACAGAAAAAGGCCTCGTGATGGTCCAGGCTCGTGATCCATCCGTGACGGCCACGTCGGCGTAGGCAAGAACCCAGGCCGCGAAGAGGCTCAACCAAGCTGGAGGGAGAGGGGAGTGAACCACGGCGGACTTGCGTTTTGCGATCTCCAATCCTTGAGGGATCACCCTTTCTCTTTTTTTCAACTTCAACATGGTCAAAGAATACCCGTCTTACGACCGACTTGACTCCGCTAATCCAGGAGCATCAGATCCACCAAACGGGCAACTCATTCCATGAGCGGCACCATAGCTTGAAAATATACCATCACCACGTCTAGCAGTTCTCTCGTCTCGTCAACAGGGGTTTTGCTTTGCTCCATCCAGACCCGTCACGAACAGAACACGCGCACTGACGAAGGCTGTGATCTGGCGATCTCGGCCAATGTTGACTATGGCAAAGCGACGCATCATCTCCTTCTTCTGCTCCAAGACATTATCCATCCGCTCTGTTCGTCATCTTCGTGACACATGGACTGTCCAGAAATCCAGTAGCGTCCGTGGCTTTCTTGCTGCCCTCCGTGTTGAAGTGGGCCAAATCAGACCTCAGCAGGGCGTTGAAGAGGAGACTTGACCTAACTTTCGCTTTGGAATTTGCCCTTGGACATGATCCCAAGCCTCCTGCTTGTTTGCGTATGCATGGAGCGGTTCGACATGGAGGTGGTGGAGCTCAGGGAGGCGAGATTTGCGACCAACCTACGACTTCAATATGCACCTACATCGTGCTGCCTTTGTGACTTTGATGGCTTGCTGGGGTTATGAAACGGGACAGGCAGCCGAAATACACAAGGCCGACATCGCACGCTCCCTGAAGATCCAGGTGTGTCTGACCACATAGCACGACTACGCTAGCTAATGTGCTGAATAACCTGCAATGCTGAAAGAGAGCGGCTTTCTAAAATACGCCTCTTGAAACTGCATGCGCCAAACAGCAGCCAGATCCAAGCCCGATCCCACTTCTATGCAATTCCGTTGCCCGACTTGCCGCACATCGATACATGTCTGGACTCGATTAAAATACCCATCGATGCCATCTGACGGACCCTTCATGCGTGAACCGAATCTTGGTTGTCTCCCTCCAACCTCTAATTGCCGCCAGTTGAGCCGCTTCACGACGGTTCTCGATGCAGTCACGATTTGGACGGAGTCACTGTTCTTCTGGAAAGGCGTCTATCCCAGCGCTTCGAGCGATCTACACGCGTGGATTATGGACGGATATGGGGGGCTTGTCCTTTGTTGAGAGGAGGCATGTCTCAAGCTGGCTTGCGGACGACGTCTGAGATGTCGATTTGAAGCGGCTATTAGGGGCAGGAAGCTTTACAGCTGGCATTCTCTTGCGAATGAAAGGTTCATGTGGTTTCCAAGACGGAGGATACGCGACCTTTGATGCCATGGCCGGACTGGGTCTTCAATTCAAACACCCAACTCTCCTTGTGTTACATAACTCTTTATACTAGACGGTATTCATCTAGCCAAATACTACTAGGAAAGAAGGGTGACATACGCTGCAATTCGGATATTATCACCTTTTAGCGTGAGCCGTATGAGTGTCTTGTTGTTGTTGCAAAGACTGATGCGGGCTTCGACGTGGGTTCAATGGGGAAGCCATGTTGTTCGGCTACAAAGCCGAACCGAATGGATCCCTCCGTCTATGCCCACGGATTCCAATCAATCCGGACGCCCGGTCACAGCTGCGGAGCTGCTTTGCAAGAGGTCCCAATGCAAAAAGGCATTCCGTTTGCCCATCTGTGCCGGCGGCACTCGCGTTCACCGAAGCCGGAGTGTGGCGCAAGGTCCCGGCGATGGCACCGATGCCCCAACGGCCAGAACTCCATACCTTCGGTCGAGATTCGAAAGTTCGACCGCGGAAAACTGCAGCTAACGCTTGTGGTAATCGGAAAGTCTGACCACCGCCAAGCACACACGGTGAAGCCACGCTGCTCTCGACTTCTTCCCATGACTGCCCTCAGCGCGACCTCATTCCAGTGCACATGGCTGTATGTGTGACGCGGTACATTTGCGATATCCGATTTGCAAGGGCGGCGTTGGGCGGCGTTGGGCAGTACACATGTAATGGCATGCTCATCTCAGGTTCCCGGATATGTCGGTCGATGTCAACAGTCTCCCCAAGTCGAGAGTTTCCATCGCCTGATGACTGCTCGTCCCTGCGCCAGGGTCACTCTATTGACGCGGGGAAACATGCCAACCAAAGGTACGTAAAAGTCGTGACCATCCACTACGCTCTTGAACCAAATCACTCCCAGAACTGGCACATAACACCGTCTCTGCAAGGCCATGTTGTTTCTACTATAACCTGCACTGCCTTCTCTTCCTTTGCTTCGCTTCATCTACACACCTCTTTCACTGCAAAGATTATCAAGTTCCATGTCGAACTGATCTAGGTGCATTTCCGTCTCTCCCTCCACCCCTAACATATTGTGTCTCTCTTGATCTGAGCCGGAAAGAACATTGGAAAGATCCTGTTCAAGATTTTCCTGGTCTCTTGTACTATCTTGTTGCGTTTTGTGACGAGCTCAGTAAGGGTCGGGCGCGCGGCCGGCCGTTATCCCTCCCGGAAGCGTTTCATATTCTGCCGTTGTGCCTTCAGCGCTGGTATCGGGTTCGGGACCGGGAGAAAGTGAACAATGCGGCACTCAGGGTCGTCAGACAAGCTGTTTCTGCTTCACTACTGCTTTCATGACACCAGAGACCCCTGACATGCTGCGGAGATGGCAATACGCAGTCGCCTAGGCGTGGTCCTAGATCGAGGTCAGAGGCAGTAGCCCTTCCGGGGTGCTAGTCGTTCGCTGGGGCAAAGAGTAAGCGAATGGAAAGTCTTCCACGAACCATGCGCCAAAAAGGTAAATGTTTGGTCTGGCCGCAGATACCATTCATTGGAGGACAAATGGCAATGTCCACGGTGCAGGCGGCGGTGATTCTTTGCAACAGGTTCATCATGTCTATATGAGCAACGTCTCTCATGCTGTCTGCATGGAAGTTAGCGTTGAAGTTGGTGGACTGTGAGAACACCTTCTTGCCGCTCTTCGTAGTGAACTTTCTCACGTCAGGCCTCGTTCTGGACGGGCTGGCTGCAAAACATGGCGACGAAGAGACTTGAGGCGATGGCATGCCAGCGATGAGGGTTGGTGACACTTATCGGCAAGGGAAAGACTTCGACCTCTATTTCGGTGCTGCCATCGAAAAGCTGCTGCCTCGACCCGCGGGGCTTCTCCACAGGGCCCGTCATCGAATCTTCAGATCGTCCGTCAATGGCCAGACCCACAATACCTTGGTCCGGTCTTCAGCGGGCGGTGAGGGTCCATGTTCTTGACGAATGTAGCCGGAAGCCAAGTCAGGGAGAATGAAGCAGCGAGATGGGACAACATTTCCGATGGTATCTCTGGCGTGGCATGTGTCTTGGCTTATTTCGCGTATTCCCAATATTCCGAGATGTCGATGCAATCTTTGAGCACGCGATCTGCCTTGTGCATAATCATTCACGCTGGGGTTGGCTGCAATAAAGATTAAGGGCGAATGTCAGTGAACTTGAGTGATTGGGATGCTGCACCGTTCGTGTGATCAGGGAAGAGAACGAGAACAACAGAGACGCCGAAGGGAGTGTAGAAACGGAAATTTCTATTAGAAAGCCTTTGCAACCATGAATCACTGCATGCTATGGATGAACAACATCAAAGAATGGCGGTATCAAGTGTTTGCCTTCCTCATGGCTCAACCGAGCATGGCTCCGAGTCGGTGGCGGCCTCTCGCTCGACCAGAATCTCTAAGTCTCTCTCTTCCATTGAGCACATTTCTGCTGATGATTTGCGGGTATTATACCATAGTTCGCAGAGCTGGAAGCAACAACACATCTGCCACCGATGCTGAGGCGGTCTTTTATTGTTCTCCCACCTCGGCAGGGTGCCCGATGGACTTCGCCATGTTTGTTCCTTTGGCTCCAGACCCTTTTTACCGACTTGGTACGCGCCATGAACACATATTCAACCAATATCGACATGTCTGATGGTTCGGGGACGGGAGAGATCACATTGCTCGCGGGGGCCGTAGGGGGCAGCAGAAAAGCGGCTGCGACCTCGGAGAGCGACCTTGGAGAGGAGATTCGTAGGCAAGAGGTGGGAGGCGTAGATGCTCGTCCAGACGTCAATTACGGGGTCAATCACTTGGTTCGTCTTGTCTGCAAGGGTGGCATAGCGCTTCTCGGGAAACGTGCGCGTCGGGCTGCTCGCTGGAGATGGGAATTGAGCCCAGCAACCGCCAAGCTGATCTCGTCGGAGAAGTCGGCAAGGTCGGTCAGGAAGAACATGTGGTGCGTTTGCCGGGAGACACTTGAGCAAGATCAAACAAAAGGCGGTTTGCAGCGAGCAACAAGCGGGGCCAGGTCCGGGATTATGATGGACACGGACTTCGTAATGGGAAACGATGGGCGGCAGTCATTGAAGGCGAACCGATCCCGGACCAAGCTCTCTGCTGCCTTCGCCTGCGGTTCTCCTGAATGACGTCGTTGGCCTCGGTGAATAACATCTGATAGTGTCAGCTGAGCCTGCGGGGACATCGCGGGGCACGATACAAGGCCGAGACAGATCTTGAGACGCCCCGGGGAAGGCGGAAATGGGTGGTGGTTCTCTGTCTGCAGGGCTTTGTGTCGGAGGTGTTGTTCTGGACGTGGATCGCAGGCAGGCATAAGGTGTTCATACGGGCTGACATCGTTGCGGAAAAAATGGAAGAAGTCGTGACCGATGATAATGTCCGGTCGAGGATACGTCCGGTCGATGGGGCGATGAAAGAGAAGATGGTGTCAGGGCGATAACGAAGGGGGTTGCGAGGCACCCGACCAGAACCTGAAGCAAGGGACCTACCTACCTACCTGATTAGTGGAAGGCACTCTGCGATGGTAATTCTGGCACCAGAAGCTTACATACGGCCATGATGACTACGCCTGCCGCAAGTGCTGAAGAATAGTAGGTAGTAAATCGGCAGGTGGTGAAAACCGACAGGTGGTGACTTTGCCAGCAGGTAAAATCGGCAGGAGATAGAATCGGCAAGTGCTGAAGAATAGTAGGTGGTGAATCGGCAGGTGGTAGTGAAAAGGCAGGTAGTGACTTTTCCAGGAGGTAAAATCGGTAGGAGATAGAATCGGCAAGTGCTGAAGAACGGCAGGTGGGGATAACCCGCAAATGGTGAAAGGTACTGAATGTGGGCACCACCGCCGGGATTCCCGACATATTGTATTTTCAAGATATCCACAGCTGGCGGCTGGAATGGGAATCGACAAAATCATGGAAGTCGGTGGCCGCGTGTGACGCAGTGTGACCTCGGCTGCAAGAGCCACTGTGTGGGCCCATCGCGTCGTGCGTGACTTCAGTGTTCAGCGCTTGCAATCGGTGTAGGTAGCGAACTTTCAGCTACCTACACCCTGTGGGTAGCGCATTTTCCGCTACCTACAGCCCTGGAGGTAGCGCGTTTTCAGCTACCCACACAAATCCCACACTGCTGATTGGCCGCACACTTGATTTGCAACCTGCCCTGTCACCTCCGGGCCACTTTTGCGCGCGTACTCTCGTCTAGAGTCGCCGCCAAAACAGTCACTTCCCAACCACCCCACCAACCCAATCGAGTCCAACGACCATGTTCATAAGCCGCGCTGCACAGCCCATCTCGCCTGCTAGATTGAACCACCGCAGGCAATTCATTCGACTCCTTGAAGAACACACCCAAGGAGCACGCCTGCCAGTCACCCGTCTTGCCCGGGGGACCGAGGTTCCTTTGGATGGCCTGTCAATATGGCATCCCCGCGATAACGACTCCGCCACGACCTTGGACGGTGAGGTTCCTTCTCCAATTCTATCCACTCTCCGGGGAGAAGCCGCAAAAATGCCGATAGATCCCTTGAGGCCGCCATCATCTGCAGTCTTGGCTGGACGAACTCACGCACATCCACGGCAAGTCGCATCCCCCGGACTTCTGCCCCCAAAAGACATGTTGGCATCTTCTGTTTCCTTCATCTGACGTTTATACGGTCTTTCTCGAGCGTGGACTCGGCCTTCCAGGAATATGCCGTCATGCAGAGGCGTTCCCGCGGGGCTCCATTGACCAACTAAGTCTTTTCTCGTTCCCGGCTTGAGGACGGACGGTCTCCTCCTCTTCTTGGTCTTCTTCGGCAGAGCCGGCTGGTTCTTCGCTGACACCGCTGGCAAGAGCTTCGGACAGGAGCTTCCCCTTCTTTGGGGGTGATCGCGGGTTCTTGCCCTTCGGCGCTACCGAGGCTAACAACAGCGGCGGGTTCTGCAACTACAGCCGCCTTCTCGGCATTGACAGCAGGTGAACAAGTGGGAGTGGAAGTGGACGGTGCTTCTTTGGCAGCAGCGGGCCCAGGATTGGCATAATCACGCCACCGAAATTGTTTCCAAGTCTGCAGCGTTGAGCTTTCCTATTCGGGTCCCTGATGGTGTTCGCATCCCGCAAAGCCACTGACTGCAATGACACTTTTGGTGGTCCCGATGCGAACCTATCATGCTGGCATGTGGCAGCAGCACGGCCTGACGGTTGGAAGGCTTGAGGTTCAGGTCAGCTGATGGCAACTTATGGTCTGTGGCGACGGTTCTTGACTACTTGCAGGACGGTCAAACCGGCGTCACGAATGAAGGCAGACATAGTCCTCAGTCGCGCAACGAGACACCAGCTACCTATCTGCCAGCCGACCCTTCAATCTTTGACAGCGACGCCAATTTGACGTGGAGGGCTACCATTACTTTTGCAAAAGCACTCTCGGGGCAACCGCTCGCTAGCTGGGCAGTCGACTTTGCATTGGATAGAAGAGATCTTTAGACCACCAAAGACGAGACGCATGCAAACGACATCTTCCATGAACATCATAACTTGTGTTGGGCCAATCATTCCCAAGTGCTGGAACTGGAAGGGAAGACCCAACTGGCGCTGTCTCTAGGGCCTCTAGCCACGACGTGAACTTTGCCAAACCCGACTGAGCCATCAAAATGAGACGGCTAACATGAGCTCAAATGACCTTGTGGAGGAGTTCAGAGTTGGAGCCAAGTTACCGACGGAACTATCGAGAACACCGACTTCAGCAGCAGGTCGGGGAACCCGGAGACTGCCGTGCGCCGGATCAATTCCACAGTCGGAAGTCAGACGCAGGGGTCGTCGAAGATGTCGACGGGAAATGGGTACAACACCACAACGCGCCTTAGGGCTTCAACGCGCACTCCTCCAGTGGTGCGGCTGCGGTGAACAGCGCAAGGGAGATGCACGAGCCAGCAACGACAACTCCATTGGAATGCCGACCAGGTTCGTCGGGTCGAGGTTGTTGAGGTTGAAGAATCGCAGGATTGGAGTTGCTGCAATGGAGCATAGGTTATCTACCTTGAAGAGGAACCTGTCAACTCCATCAAGAACGATTCGCTTGAAGTTCCGCCCGCTTATATCACCACCTCACGTTCAGCACCTCCGTCGGTTGTCTCGATGCTCTCTCCGGCTCCCTAGGCAACATCATGTCTCCCCAGAGACATCCCTATCGCGTTGTAATCCAAACAAGCTAAGCTAATGCGAATGCCGCTTTCGTCCACGAGTAATACTATCAGAAAGTAGACTTCATCAAACGCCTCAAAACACCTTGACACCCAATATCAGCGTTTCGTTGACGCCGCTACCCTGCGAAATCGGCCCCTGAAACACGCCCAAAGCTTCATCACCTCCGCCATCTCCATCTACGCCAACCAGACGAACATCCTCCTCGGCAGCAAGCGCCCAAAGCTGCCGGGTACCCACGACGATACTAGGACGGTTGAAGAACCCAGCCTTAGCTCCGAAGGCTAGCTCTGATGACTCTGCGGACTTGACGGTAACATGTTTGGCGACGAGGAGTCCGACACCAATGAGCATTCTGAGCTCGACGAGTGAGCCAACAATCAATACTTCTTTGAGGGCGACAATCTTCATTGCCAGGGAATAAACTACCGACGTCGAGAAACAGACTGTCATCATTGGCAATCGGCAAACAAACCGTCCATGTTAGTGACCAGTCTCTCGACAGCAAGTAGCAGCATGACTGCAAACAGCTTTCCGACAGCAAGCGCCAGCACTTCACAGCTAAATCCGCTCCAAACCAAGCCAGGTTACGAGCGAACGCCTCAGGCAAAACCAGATGCCGCCGTCTCCGTCATTTGAGAGAGAAAGTGGCGGGTCGTCCTCCTCTCTCCCGAGATCCCCGATCTTTCGTAATCAAGACTGACCAACTCGATCAACGGCTCAGACATGGATCCGGTACCCACCGCAAGGTACACCTCCATAGCCCTCAGCAAAAACCATTAGGATGGGTTCTCGGAAGTAGATCGGTCGTGATCATGTCGGGGTTGGTAAACCAGCGAGGAGGTCGATCTGAACCGGAGATCTCCACCTCAGAGCGCGCCGCAGTGGCTGGTCAGAATCAGATGTCGGCTAGGCCCCAAAGGCTGAAGGCCCTCCATCATACCACAACCCAAACCATGATACTCTCCGCTTCTGGACTCTCCAGGACAGGTCAGGCAGGACCTCGACTATATGTCACATCTATCTTGAGTTTCCCTCCGCCTTCCTGTCCTGCGGTAGACATCGCACCGGTTGGCAGCATTGTCGCAGCGGGCACGTTCTCCGTCTTTGCCAACATTATCGCGCGAATCAACACGTTCCTCGCTATCTCCCGACCTTTCTAAGCCTAAGCCTCCAAAGCGATTTGCAAAACTCTCAAACGATGGCGGCGCCTGTGAGCAAGCCCTCCAAAAGGCCCTTCTGGCTACAGCTCATCGATGTCAAAGCTTTTCATCTGATTCGACGTTGACAATGCGACCTTGAAACCTTTTGGACGTCTACCAGTGTCAACCATGACAATGAACCGCCGCCTGCGTTGCCTACCTTACGCCACATCAACCCACCTCGGCCGATCTACGAGGGCTGAGGCGCTGTTTCTATGCTTTTGAAGCATTCAGACGCCAATTCGCTTTTTGAGAATCTTTGCTATCTGTCCACTGGGAATGGCAAGATTTCCGCGCAATCCCCTGCTACCAGTCTCGCGGGCTACAACCACGCTACGCCGAAAGGAAGCGTCCAATCTCGTCTCGAAGCTTGAGCACGCTGTTTATATGGCTGGTCACAGGGTTCTACTCGGAGCTACAGCAATTCAAAGTAGCCGAGAACCCGCTCAATCGTTAGCTCAACTCCTCCAAAACAACAAACTCGATATTCGACAAGTCTGGGCGTTAGCAGTTCAAGTGGACTTGAGAGCTCGAGCTCTACACTGAACGGGCTGGGCAGACGACCTTGGGCGCTCTCGCCGAAGTCGACTCGGAGCCTATGATGGCCAATGATGTGCCTTTCTGCTACGAGACGAGAAGGACACAATCTCACGGGAGCGCGACGAGGCAAAAAGGAAAGGCTGATCATGCATCATCAGTTGAGACACATTTCCGGTATGCGGACCATCGTCGCCGTTATCACCTTCTTCTTGTGGAAGGAGAGTTCCAGCGGCAGCTCTGGATAGAGAGACCGACAGTACTACCCTTCACCCTTCGGATAGACCCGCGCAGCCACACGACTCACCATATATGCAGACTTTCATCTCCCATACTAGATCTACAAGACGCCACACCACCGTTCGAGCTGAGCCTAGAGACTGAAGCGGAGATCGACTGCATCGTCGGCATCGAGCAGGCTCAGGGCAGCAGAAGAATACCATGGAGTGCAAAAGGAATCTGGGAACTTTTACAGCGACTTGCCCTTTGGGCAGATGATGCTTAGTTTCTGAGTTTTGCTATCCGGGCGGATATATCTGACTAACTGGGCGGATAACTACATATTAGGCCTAACATTTTAGTTTATTTTGATAATTCCATTGTTCCTATCGTCCCCGTCGTCCCTATTATCCCTATTCCTATCTTTATATTTATCTCTATCCTTTTCCCTATTATCGTTATTATCGTCGCTAAGGATATCTACTACCCGCCCGGATAGCTAGGAGTATCCGCCCGGATAGCAAAACTCTAGTTAGTTTCTTTCCTCACTATTTTCAATTGACGTGGAGTTTATCACTATCTGTGCCATTCTTGCTTGCAAGGATGTTGTGGTTGTCATGTTCGGTCATGGCTGACCGGTCTGCTGTCTCCTTCTTTCGTTGTGTTTCGGTTGCACACACTCAAACTCGCCCTCGACGCACCCATCTCTCATATTCACACTTGAGGATTCAAGTAGTTCTTAGCCTCAACCTGGTCTGAATAAACGAATTACATCACCAACCGGCTGGTCCGTAACTCCGCCCCGGCCCCGCCCCCATTCGCCGTCGGCTCCAATCTGTCCCACATGATCGACTGATCCGAGCAGCAAGTCAAGCATCCCGAATTGTGATCGTACCAAAGGCTTATCCCCAGCTATGAGATACGCCCAAGGTAGCCCCCGCGAGGACAGCTGAGATATCAGACATTACTCTGTTCATGTTGGCACCTGGGTCTGAACGCCTGCAGTATTTGTACTGGTGCCCGTGAGACGTGAGTTGGCACCACCACAATCATGGCTGCGTCGGGCTGTAAGTGTCGCTGTGCCAACTTCAATCTCTCGACGGGGAGCTCGATCGCCTTTTCCTTTGTGGCGCATGATTCTGTTCAACTGCTGCTACCCGCTTGGATGATTGTTATCTCAGAAACATGCCGTCCTGAGAACGGGGCAAAGTCAGCCAACCAGCCAGTGGGTGCTTTCACTTGCTTTGTTGGTCGACAAGGAGAACCTTGATCATGTCGGCATTCGGAAATCAGCGACGGCGGCCGGCTCCCCAAGAGCTCACTCGACCCTTTCCCTGGAGAAATTCTTCTCTCAATTGCAACTTACCACACCATCAACTCTCATCAACGGCTTTCATCGTCAACATCGGCATCATACCTCCAACTTCCCCTGGTGGGATGAAGCATTGGTCTCATCATCTATGGTTGTCAAAGACGGCATAACGTAGATTTCTGCCCGCTTTACGCGTCAGGTTTGTATGTGTGGATGCGGCATCGGGTGGCTGAGGTGTCGATGGCCTGTTTTGCCCAAGTGCAACTCTTTATCTATCTACCTATCGTAGCCTACTCTCAACCAAAGAAGCCGATCAAATGTGCGAATGCCGGCCATGGTTACAGTCTGAAAGCCCCTAAAGAATAGTATTCAGGGGGGAGGGGTTGACTTCATGCCTAACCGTGCATTTCCTCTCATCCAGTTGCCGCAAAGTTCCGCAGTCGACAAGAGTCTTTCTGAGACTCTGACAATTGATAATCGAATTGCTTTCCATTGTGTTATTGCTCTCACAGTGCAAACTCATCATGGGATGACTCATGTCAAACGCCAGATAAGGGACGGCCCAAATAGCTCTCGGTTCCGAAAGACGCCAACATGGATAGTTCCTGCAGTAAGGCGGCCGCTCCGCCCTGTGCAGGGAGATATACGGCCGCCTGTACCCCAAGAACTTTAGCCAGGAGCATGGAAGTTATGACGATTTCATATTCCATCGACAAGTCCCACATTTCATCGACTGTCTGTGGAGCTTTTCTCAAAAGCCGGGTACCTCGAACTCACAGGAGATGATCGTCGAAGGCTTGCAATTGCCAAGTGGGAGACCTTTCAGTGAAATAACATCGCCTTCACTATTGACCTAGGTGTATCTCTGTCTTGCCAGTTGAGTCACATCACATTAGAAGGGTTCCGTTGGGCATCTTCCATCCTACTACCGTTAGAGGCGACTCAGCAAGATCTTCCCCAAGTCACCAATGCAATGCCGCGAGAAGTCCAAGTCTCTGTATCTCAAGAAGACAACGTCCACTTCCTTTCTTATTCTACGCTCTCCCTTCTTATTCGGCCTGTCTTTTGTGCTGGCCTCAAAGCATATCTTGAATGCTGGATGATGAGATCCCAGCTTGTCTCTGCCTTAGGTCGCAGGCTTCGCTGGGGAGCGTGGAAGTTCTCGAGGAGGATGACTGGCCAATCAGGCTTGGGCGCAGCACTAAAACAGGAAACCAAATGACTCGTTAAGCAACCTACATGGCGGTTGGGCCCGGATGGCAGAGCTCTTCTGAATGTAGGTTGAAGCCGTTTTTGGGCGCCATTCTCCACAGCTGGGGTCAAACTTCAATTTTCGCTATCCAATTATTACAATTTTGAAGGTACGTCGAATGAAGTCGCTGGTTTCTTTGCCAAATTTGAATTGATTGTGGGAAGTAGTGGAATTGGAACGACGGGGGGCTTGCAACGCATGCTGAATCATACAAAGTCTGCATCCAGATAGACAGTCTTATTGCTATACGGCAAAGTTATTGTTTGGAGCATTCCTGTGGAATCTGATACCTGGTGTGAATGTTCTAATGATAATATGTGCTCTAAGCTTTTCAGTGGTGGGAGCTTTTCCCGTGGGAATGCGGTCACCCCACCCCTCCTTCTTGACAGGAGTTGAGCCCTGCTGAAGCTGGGGCTAGCTTGAGAACGAAGTTAGAGCCATCAAGCTGAGTGAACATTCTCTTTGAGCGGTATGGCAACAGAGACATTGATTACTTTGGGATCTCCCTGTAGCTGTGAAAAGGCTGTTTGTGGACAAGATGATCAGGGACGATAAGGAAGAGATCTTCGGGGCTGACATCGCAATGCTATAGACATGGACGAGGAGAACGAAATTGAGGAGCTCATATGGCTGGCAGCTCATATGGCTGGCCCCGTTGCTGATATGAAAGAATTCGATGCAGATGGCCTGAAGATGCTGCCCCAAGCTCTTTGGGGGGGAGGTTCTCCGAACACAGAGAGAGGGTTGAAGGGAAAGAACAACGCGGAATACGGGGGTGAATAATGGACCTGACTCATAACTCAATACGTACCTTAATCAGAACAAGTTGGAATCCCATATAGTTACTCGTGGCGATCTCGTGCGACCTCATGACCAGATTTCCGGAGCTGAGTCCGGAGGCTTATCGGAAGATGTAGCGCGATATATGTGTAAACAGGGCTACCATCTTTACAATTCCAGAGAATTTTATTCACTCGCCTTATATTATCAGTATTCGCAGTCATTTGAGATCAAGTTATCATCCAGTATGCGGTGCAAACACGGCCTCGGGTCGCCTGAACATGGTGGGGCCGGTCGGGGCCGGAGCTCGGAAGTACGTTACGGTCCCCGGCAAATGCTTGCCTGAATACCTACCTAAGGTGCCTTGTGGTTTTCATCTATAAACGTCTAGATAGCCACCTGCCTAGAGACGACTTGGTTGACCTGACTAGTGGATTCGGTTCGTTCGCCTCAGCTTCAACGCACATTTACCACGTTGACCCCCGGTATCTTGAAGGCTTTGGGGAAAGAAAACCAGAGATGGCCAGTATCCGCGCAGACCATGCGCCGCTGAGACTCACGTACGCCATCTGCGGCTCCAGAACCTCTTCTCTTGGGCTGGGAGTCTGCCACTTGAAGTCGTTTCCGATCGCGTCATTCCCAATTTGCGCATGCGGCAACACCACAACCTGCCGCCGACATCTGGTCCTCGGTGCCTCAGTCTCACATGAAGGGAAAAGCAGTCAGTAAAGTCTTTCGGCTTGAGCTCTGTTCATTTGCATCACAGTGCACGCGTCGAGGCATTTTGACGAGTACAAGTAGAGGTTAACCTCAACTGTAGATGTTTTCTGGCTGGGAAATTGTCGTCCCGACATGCCTTGAAGCCCGCATCAGCCTTTCCATGCCATCCCTTTCCTTTGGGATGGCCGAGGTCACAGTTTTGAAACGACAAGATGCATCTCAGGTTCCCTTATCTCTATCGGAGGTCTTGAACGTGTTTCACTTGCACACTGTCTATAGAAAATTACAAGTGGGCTCAGCATTCTTTCGCTGCGCATGTGCCGGCGGAAAATATCGTGCATCGACAGCACTTTGGGGTAGAGGGGCCACGCGAAGAATTAAATGACCACGGAGAACTTAGCTCTTGGGAGAAAGCAACTAGATGAAAAACTCGAGTGATCCTTAGTTATTTGTTTTCTAAAAAGCCACCATGCGTGACTACTGACCAGGCCCTCAAACAGACCCTCAAACAGATGCCATACCAGAATTACTAGCGCTGCGGTGGATGCCGAACTCTTACTCCTTGAACTCGTTGCTTAACATAGGCCTGCTGTATTCAGATCTCCAATGAGACGTTTGTGGTCCGACATCTCCTCGTCTAATCGCAACTTCAGAGACCTGAGGTGTGCCTCCACATCCTGAAGCTTTTCTTTCGTTGATGAAGTACTTATAATCTCCTCTCCACCACGCGGTTCCGTCTGGGCAACGCCGCCACGCAGTACAAGCGCGATGACGGTGGACACGCTGGCCACATCTGCTGCCACTTCCTGCAGCTCTCTGACTGTCTGCTTCATCTGAATTTCGAGCCGCGATTGCCATCGACGACATTCCTCCGCGATCCTCATGCACTCCACGACTTGCTGCGCAGTTGACATGCCGTTTGGGAGATGCTCATTCACTTGCGGCTGCGGCGAAACGCGGGTCGAAGGTACAAGCTGTGTCCACTCCGTTGCATCCAAGTCGATATCGAGCACTGACGCCAATACCAGCCGCCAAAGACGGTCGGAAAGCTTTCGCGGGAGAGGGACAGACACTAACGCATGCATGCCAATGGCGAAGGCATACACAGGTTGGTCTGCAAGCCGCAAGAGTGACGGACAAGAGCACAGAATGCACTTTGGTATCTCCTTGACCTCTGGAAGATGGTGTTTGAAGAACGACTCAATCATCTCTTGGGTATTGTCGCTCACGACTTCCGCCATTGGGTCGAATAGATCGATGGTCCACATGTCGGCTCTGTTCCGCAACACCGCCATGGCAGAGCCGTGTTCATTAAGGGGCAGCGGTAGCAGTATTATCGAGGAGAGTTGGACGGCATCAAAGAGCTCCGACCGAGGGGTGTACGCTTCTGAAATCGTTTCTTTCATCACACTCAAGCCTACTGCGATGGCTCTCGGGTCATAGACGGCGCAGGTCCGATCCAAAGCTCTGTCGAGCCCATGGTTCTGGGCAGAAGATTCGTCATCAAGAGTCGAAGAAGTGACGTCAGGCGTTGTACTCGGCTCTGTGCGCGTCTTCTTCGTTGCTGTTGTGGGCGGACCTTGGACGTCGCAATCAGGAAAGGGTCTTTTGAGAAATGGGTGTTGGGTAGTGCATGACTGGGCCAATTTCTTGCCCGCAAAAGCTTCTGGGAGGGCCGCCGTGTTGGAGAAACTCTACTTCCCCAAGAGAGACAACGCTGACTTTGCCTGCAAGGGTGATGGCTCATCTGGTGCTGACCGAGGGATGAGCACAGGCCGGTCAACCATGCTCTTGTTCGACACCACCAAGGTTGGCGAGTCGCCCGTACCAAATGAACCTCCAGAGGCTCCGAGCTCGGAGCTATCGTAGGACATTTCTTCGTCTTCTTCTTCGTGATTCTCCGAGGAAATGATGGGCCGTGGGTTCTCTCGATGGCCAACGAGGTTGGGTGTGGAAGTGGTGGCTTCGGCTGCTGCACCCATGCCGACATGAGGGACACCATCAGCTTCTAGCGTCTGAAAAGGAGTCTGGGGTTCCCTTTGTGTTGTTGGTAAAATGTCTTTGAGGGGCTGAGGCTGGACGGCAAGGTCGCCATTGTCGGACGACATTGTGGTCATGTTTCGGCGGTTCGTGACACCAGTATGCCCTCGAGCTTCTTTTCGTCCGATCTCGGGTTGTTCTTCTTCCTCAGACTCTTGTTTCCTCTCGGACTGATGTTCTTTCGCGGGCTGCTCTTGTTTCCTGGGCTCGTCCCCGTTGGGCTCTGACTTTGGGACGTTCGCCGCTGCTGTGCTTCGAATAGCTTGCGTTGCACTCTCGACATCCGCCAAGATGAGTCCAGGGGCGTTCCTTTGCATTCCCTGGCGGTTCGTCACGAGGGCTCGACGGTTTGTGGCCTGTCCCCAGAGGTTCGAAAGCGCGTCGGTGAAATTCGGGATGAGATGTGCCATTTGAACCAGGGCTGCGAAAAATGGTTCTCCCTGGAATGAGTAGTCGTAGGCGAAGTGGAAGAGAACTTTTCGGGCGCTGACTTGCCACTTCCTCTCGAGTTTCTTGATCTTTGGCCGGGCGCGGCGGGACTGGACTGACTCAAGATCGAAGGGGAAGTGGTCAATGAGCCAAGTGGAGACTCGCTCGGGAAGGTCGCGCCGAATACCAACGACGTCCCAATGGGCGGTGTCTCTCGTAAGAGCAGCCTCGAGGCGAAGCAGAGTTGGGTAGACTTGGCGCTTGTTCTGCTCTCCACTGGCCACCAAGGCAAGGAGGTCGTTCAGTAAGGGCCGACAGTGCTCCGGGACGGACATGCAGCTACGCAAAGACGGCGGCCGATGACAGAGGCATGCCGCTAGATGATTTTGATGTGGACATGGGCAGAGAGCGGTGATGTCGCGCCATGGGGGGGCGGGATGGACGTAAGCGAAGGCGGTGGGAACAGAGATTTGCGCCGTCCATACGCTGGAACGGGGGGTGGGGGAGGCACGCGTTAGATAAAGTCAGGTAGGTAGGTAGCGAGATGGACAGCAGGTGCTTTCCTGCCTGCTGCTCGACTTTGACGTGAAAGGAAGGACCTGCCATTTGACCCCTCCCGCCCGACGTGTCCTCGTTCTTTCCTAGGTAGGCAAGGTAGGTGCTTGCCTGAGGTACCTCACACCCGCCCGAATGTGCATCTCTCGCTCTTGGCTCTTGCTCAGTGTGGAAAGTGTGCTTCAGGAGTGGAAGGCACAACGTCGGTCAGCCATGTCGAAAGCTCATTTCCCCGAAGATTGCGACCTGAGCCTCTCCGGCCCCCCCTTCCCTTTTAGAATGACTGACAGTAGTGTGTTTTCTCATCAAGTGCCACGCCAGAAATGCCCCCGCCGGCTTGTTTCTGAGCCCCCCTCCCGTACTTGCTCCCCTCACTCACCTCACGCGACTTTTGCCCAGAACTGGTTCCCCGCGAATCTGCCCACGCCCCGGCAAAGTTCAGTGTTGCCTCGGACCGGTTCCCGGCAGAACTCGATCTCCAGAAATCGACGAGATCTCTGTTGCAGCCCCAAGCGTTTTTATGAGTGCTCAAACTCTTCGTTGAGTTGGATCACCTTGGGAGTCCTCTTCTTTATGGCCTTGTAGCATCACTGCAGGGATCCGCAATTGTGGCGAGGTGTGCTCCCGCACCGTCTGCAAGTTGGATGGACTTTGTGCGGCCCTCTTCTGTCACGATGACTCGGTTTCTTGAACAGCTCCTCGGCTTGGAGCGTCGGTGCTCGCCTGCGTGTTATGCGTCTTGCGGGCGACGACGTTGGAACTGAAGATAGGGCGAGAATTCGAGTCACGTTGGTCGGGATCGAGCTGGCCGGCGACGTGATCACCAGAAAATTCTCCTCCATCATGGTAGAAAGAGCGTGGCCATCTGAAGGAGTCGTTATGTCGCATGTCCTCCCAATAGTGTGTTGGAAGGGCGGGATGCTGGGTGAACAAGACAGAACGGGCCAATCAGAAGAGTGGATTCCCGGTGTAGGTAGCTGACTTTCACCTACCCACAGCGATGTAGGTAGCTGGCTTTCGGCTACCTACACAGGCGTAGGTAGCGCATTTTCAGCTACCTACAGAGAGATCCCAGACCTCTGATTGGCCCACTCTCCCAAGGGGCCCCACGCAGGTTGGGCGCAACGTGAACTGTTGGCCGTAATCAGCACGTCTCGGTAGCGTTCCCACAGCCATTCAACCCACGATCAGCACAGCACGGTCTCCGGTTCGCGACCACGCTTTGCAAAGCCCGGAGGTGTAGGCCGGAGGTGTTCTCGCGCCTCGATACACTGATTGCGATCCAGTGGTCCGGGCGCATTTCCAACATTAGCAGCTCGCATCATGTTGCGTCGCATGCCTTTTTCCTGTTGCCACTCCATCATTGATTTGCACTTCGTCCTCATTCAGGCGATTGCCTGCGTCGTCAACCATGTCCCGGTCGGGAATCTGGCAGCGCCAGCGGCTGAGGAAACGATACAAATCTCTGTCTTGGTGGAATTGCGCAAGCGCATCAAGTCTGCCGGCTGTCACCTACGCCTCAGTTTATTCGACTCTGTGGTGAGGCGACGCCCTCGTCACCTTATGTCACCTCTGTTCAGCGCTGTGTGGCGAGCCAATAAGATGTGTGGACCCCATAGTGTGGATCTGGGGGGTTGACACCTTCGCACTGTGTTTGAGTAGCTTCCCCAGCAGTGGGAGGGAGGGTTGCCTTAGGTAGGTAGGTAAGAAGGTATGCCGAGGTTGATTCCATCAGCTGTCCCTGGAGACATCTGGATTGCGCTTCAGCAGGAACGCTAACTACCTGAGATACTGATCACATCAAATATGCCCAGTGATATCTAAGTCGGCAGCTGTGAAGGACGGTAGCCAGCCGTCTTCACTGCCTTGCAAGCCACAACACGTGATGGGCAGGCACCCGACTGTCCTTCTCAACTGATGCAACCATGGAAGGTACCAACGCCTACCTTTTCCACTGCTAAATGAGCATTCGCCGGGTATGGTAGGTACCCACCTCATTCTCAAGGTACCTTCTGTCGTTTGTGCAGTTGCTTGAGATGCCGGCCTCGCCTCTGACCTGTGCCTAGGTTCCATTAGGTTCCCACAAAGTCCTGCGTCGACGGGGCCGGAGCATTCATCCGTACCTTGGGCTGAGAGACAACGTCCCAACGTTTCGCCTTCTGCCTTCCACATCCCTGATAATCACAGCGGTTCCCTCCACATGTCCGTCATCTCCCACGTCTCCGATCACACTCACCTGCTACCGCCAGAGGCTCCCGAAGGGGGCTCCACTTCAAAGCAATTGCACACAGCAGCCTCGCAACGTCGCCAGTGCTTCAACTATCGCGTCTTGCAGCACCCATTGATCCAAAGGTACCACCGCAACTGCCCCTTCGCAGCGATGCTCCTCCACAGGTTGACCTCGTCTCATCGTGCCTCAACAACGCTCTATTAAGAAGATGCCTATAGAGCTGCATCATACTAAGTCTAGACGATACCACATGCCAATTCGTCAAGCCTAAACATCATTCGCGCCGAAACCTCCCCCGTCTTTCGGTAAGCCGCTCTACAGATGGCTGCTAAGACCTTTAATGATATAACAGGACCTAACAGACTAATGCCGACCATCCTTGTGATCGCCACGTACCCGCTGATATCGCGTGACAGAGCCCCGTCCCCGATGCCGCCGAACTCACGGCAATATGGAACCGCGATGGAAGACTTCGCCTTCACGCAAGCCGTCGATGCCCTTGTCTTTCGTACCTGACTCGGCACATCATCAGCAGTGGACCTCCCCTGCAAACCATGGTATGCGAATGGCGCGAGAAAAGCCGGCGAGGCTCTGCTGAAAGAAAGAATTTCACCCTCCACTTCCCTCGACGGCCGACCTTTCCAATCGACCAACATCAAGCCAGTCTTCAACAAAGCAGCCGCTGAAATTATTACCATGCCACTTCAAAAGAATCCCAAGAAACCGTTGGGGCTAGGTGTATCAACACATTCCTCTTCACTTCTGAGATCGACAACCCAGTGAATAGTGACGCCTCACTCACGATTACTGACGACATTCATGTCACGGTCAAAATACACGCCGACCTCGAGCTTGGGATCAAGCTACGCAAGGAAGAAGAGTCGATACTTCCACTGAACCCTTCCAGCGGGTGACCAAGAACAATACCGACCATTCTATTAGTCCGAGGCAGTCGCCCCCGAAAACATGCAGGCATCCTTAATGTCTACATCTGAACTGAGAATGACGTGAGCGTCTGAATGGGAAAGATGATTGACGTTCTGAATGAGAAGTCTCGACTCATGATCGAGGACTGCGCGGGTAACACCTCTGAAGCCGCATTAGGCCGTTTCCTGAGCTCCGCTTCGAACCTTCCCGGCACAGAACCTGTGAAACACGCGCCTTCTCTCCACAATTCTCAGCACGCTTAGCCAGATGTAACTGATGCTGCTGTCGCCAGGAAAGTGATGCTGTTAACAGCAGCTCTGAGAAGCTCAACAGAAGCACACAGCATAGATATCATTTTGACAATTGCCACTAGTCCAAAGCAGTAGCCGACGTCTGCCATTAGCGGAGTCACCTCGTTCCCTTCCTCGTCAAGGTCCCGTCGTTCCTATCCTGAGAAGATGGTACGAGCCCATCATCGCGTCGCTGCTACCACTTGGCAAGACTCTCTGGCTCTGATTTATCACCCCGACATACGGCGAGTCATGAATTCAGCTGCACCAAGCTGACATGGTCACGCTTCCACTCGGCTTTGAGAAGATCACCCAGAAGGCGCGACCATAACAGTCATCCATCCCTTTGCCTGACAGCATGAAGTTGCTCAGCCAACGTCTCAAATGGCAGACGGAGTCTCTGACGCACAGGGTGGCGTTTATGCCACTCGACGTGACAATCTTCAGGATCTTTGTCGAGGGATGTTCGCGAAAACGCTGGCTTAACATCAACACTTGGATTAGCCATTGTTCTCGTTAATGATATCTTCTCCAGGGAGAAATGTTTCCACTCAACTGCAATATCGCCCAGTCCAGTCTAGCCGACCAAGAGCAAGGACTTCATCCGGATTTCCGTCTTTGAAGCCATTCCTACGACCGGCATATGTAAATTCTGCATCCGTCTGGCATTGTTGGGCTCATCAGTGGCACATCCGTATACACCCGTGGCTGCGAAGCCCTGGTACAAAAGCCCAGACAACACAATCAAACCCGCGTGATATCTAAATCTGTTCTGTCCAGGGGGCTAGCAGCGAAGTCTAACACGGAGACGCTAACCTGGCAGAACCCCATGGCTTCTTTTCCTTCGGGAAAGGGCCGAGAGTGGCCCTCAGGCATACGCCTTGCTTTGCAGTGGTTGGCGGCATCTTATCCCCTGAGTTGCCTTGAATGGCTTGTGATTGATACCAAACCAGAATGTGTTCATCCAGGTCGCCCAGATGGTCCTCACTACATCGTACAGTCGCAACCACAGTCAGCAGATCAGGAAGTGGTTGCGCAAGCAAACACCTTATGCAACTCATCCGTCTCCATGCACCTGGCTAGGGTGGGTGCCAGCCATAGCGTCTTCAAATTCATGAACTGGATCCTCGCGCGTGAGTTCTCAGTGGCAAGCGCGTGGCGTATACACCCGTCTGACCGAACCACAAAGGTCAAGTGACCCTGAAGACTTTGACTCACAAGCCAAAGCTTCAAGTACTGATCTAACCATCTCTTCCATCACCAATCAATTGACACTCGTCTTCGTAGCTCAGTCGGTAGAGCAGCAGTCTCATGGCATTCTTAGTGTGGTGATGGTAGCTGAAGGTCGTCAGTTCGAGTCTGACCGGAGACAATTTCTTTTTGCTACCCTCTGCTAATTGGATTCTCTCCTTGTTCTTTTCCTCCGTTGGTCCCCTGTCGGTGGACTTCACTGGCTTCCCCTGTAGCATATCCAAACAGATGAAAAGAACACCGATAGGTCTCCTGAGGTTCTAAATCGAACAGCCGAAACTCATGGAGTGCCATTTCTTGCCTTTTATTGTGTCTGAACGTCTCTAGAAGATCACAAATTACAGCCCAATCAATCGCTTAATTCCACCCATCATTGCCGTCCGCATATTTGACCTTTGAGCCCTTTCTAGCTAGTTCGGAGTCTTGAACCTAGGTATGGACGGCCACATATGTAGAACCTCCACACTATTGTTGTGATTTTCTCGTTTGTGTATATCAAGGCGTCAGGTTCAGGGTCACTAGCAATGAATCCATTGGGCTGCGCGAAAAGGGTCATTAATGTTGGGCAATCGGTCACAGCAGGAGAATGAGGGAGTAGCTTTCGGAACTGAGCAAGGATTCCACCAACCATGCTTTTAATGAATGAACATTTTTAATATTTCGGTTTGTGCAAGATATTGGCGGTAAGATATCGGTTCCCCGTGTGTGTACCTTGGTCGGCAAGGTCAAAGCTGTTGACGGTGTCCTGAAGAGGATCGAACATGACCACTTGTCTAGGAGGGTTCTCATGGGGCGCACGGATGAGAGCCGAAAGCTTTCGGTGTAACGGCCAGAAATATTGTGAGTCTCGGCGGATGGCGGATTGAGCGAGGGGCACACGTCTCATCACCACTTGACCGCTCACATCCTGGCAGATGTTCTGCCCAAGGGGGATATGGATTTTTTCTGAGTCGCCCTGTGGTGTCTGATACTCCTTGACGCGTCTTTTGGCTTGGAAGTTGAATGCTGTTTAGGGAGAATAAACTCCATCCAGTGTTGTAGGCCCAGGTGGCTAAGCTAGACGCAACTGAAGACAACACCCGTCACTCTGCGTTTGCTTTACGCTGCTGCCCTTCCCCGCGTCTCCATCCCGAAAATCACCAAAGGAACATCGCAAGCTGGCTGGTCACTAGATCTTTAGAACGCCAGCCTTTGAAGTCATTTCGTCTGATATCTCGCCAGATCAATCTCCCATGAAGCTGTGATTTACCCAAGACATCCTCAAAGATCTTCTTGTCTAACAAATACAATCCGTTTCTTGAATCTTTCCAGAGCCCACCAACTTGAACCCAATAGTGTCTCGCTCTGTTGCCGCTTCAGAGGACGGCCTGCAACGCCAAGGTATTCAGACTGGTTCCCTAGCACTCACAGATTCTTCGCTCATTATCCCCGTCCATAGCTTATCTATTCACTCATTCCGGCCACTTCTACTCCCAGAGGCCGCGATTCTCCGACTTACTGATATTTGGTTGTTGCAAACATCCGCCCGCAGAGGCCAGAATTCCACGACACAGCCAGAACCAAGGATCAATCGTCATCCCACATACAATACGGCCTCGTGTCCATCTTCGAGTCAGAGTAGGACTGCCGCGACTGGTGATCCCACCAAAACAAGCCGCACAACGAAGTTTTCAAGTTCCACAGACTCGGTCATCGGTCCAAACTTCCATCGTCGGCCAAATCAAGTACGCCACGCTCGGATATTCCCAGCCCCTTGACTTCAACTGCTCAACCGAGCGCGTGTCACGCCCACTTTCGTTGTCTGGAAAGGCACTCGGCAGATGAACAAGGACATCCCTTGTCCCTCAGCTGCACGTTGGAGAAAACTAAAGCGTGCATTCATGGATGCTCCATGTGTTGAACTGAGGTACTTCTTCAAAGGCCTTCGTGGCATTACCACTCTTTTCGCGTCCATCAGATTCACTGGCTAGAGTGAAAGTCTTCAAGACACTGCAGGTGTCTGTCATCCTTCCGCAATTCTGGCGCTCGATTTTCCCGTGGGGGCTGCTCAGGTTTGACAAAGCTTCAAGGTGCTTGTTCCAGACTTTGTCCCATCGACGGAACAACATGACGTCCGATATCATTCAACACAAGGCGATCGACAGCAAACCCCGGTCGTACTGTGGTGGTATGTAAACACCTCACTGACTTATTCTTGAAGAACGGTTTGCCAGGGGCTCATTCGGTTGACTTGGCTTGCAACATCATCTGTCATCGGACCAAAGCTTCAAAAAGTCAATACCTTTGCTTCAACATTAGCACATTTCTCGGCTGTTGCCTTCACAAGGAGGCCTTTGGTTTCGGAGATTGGCTACTGGCTACATGACGAACATGAATGTCTTTCATGCGACTCTCTCAATACCCAGCATCTGAAATAGTTTCAGGCTCTACTCAAAGAATAGGCTCACATCGGCTCCGTGACGCAGCTGTCATAACCTTCAGAGCAGCATCCAGGTTAATGATGACAGTTGAGTCGTTGAGGGGGTCACACGAAGGTGGTAGCTCTTCTTTTTGAACTGCTTTATGGTCTGGGCTTATTTAATGGACAGTATCACCATCTAACTCGAGCGCATGGGAGTTGACAAGCAAGTTTTGCACCGCTTGGTCCCTTTTAAAACTTTGAAGATGTCTCTGTGAATGTTCTTGACCCCAGTCTGCGCTTGTGGAAGTTTTTTGCCGACTCTGCGTCATAACGGATGAGAACCACTGGCTCAGGGGTTCTTTCATGAGATTGGGCGGCACTCGTGTGCATCACGATGGATGATGGGCGAAGGAAACGGGTGGTAGGTGTTATATGTGTAAGCAAACAGAAAACGAAGACCTAACCGAAGAAATATTGCATTTCCAAAGCTCCAAAAATTCCCTGAGTGTCCACACCACGACCGAAACTCCTTCCCCATGTGGGAAGTCATGATTGCAGCTCGGCAGTCCAACAGACAATGGGCCGCGTTGCACCGGGAGAGAAATGTTTAGATCCAACCACAGAGGCAAAAATGGCAATGAAGAGAAAGCTCCAGCAGAGTTGATCCGGTGTCCGGCCGGCGTGGGTAATTTTTGATATCTCCGGGATCCAGGAATTCGTCAGCGGGACAAAGACCACTGCCGAGAATTTCATCATCTAGCAGAAGCACACAGGTGAGGGCCCAGAAAGAGTATGTACAACGCTGCGCAGAATGGATCTTGTGAAGTATGTCACGCAAATTATCAGCATGATCATCGGTATCTCTATCATCGGGGAGAGAAATCATCGGCATACAACAGGGATAGTGTTGTGGTTGTTGATAACTAGAGGGACGGCGTAATTTGCCGTGGAACTAAGACCCCACCCCAAACAACAAAACCCCCCCCACAACAGATACCCTATATAAGCGCGTTGCGACGCGCTTTTATATACCTCACTATATATATCTTCCCTGCTATATACCACTTTTTTTTTGCTATAACAACCGAAATAAATTCTTTTAAAAATATTACTATGTTTTTTATACTTTCTTATATATCTGAGGACCTTACTGTAGCTATTACAGCTGTATAAGCTAGTTAGCCTGTTAAATTGACTGCGAAGTAGTAGGAGGTGCTATATATAATTTTATATTAATACCTTAATAGTGCTATGTTGATAGTAAAAGCTAAAGAAGCTTTTTAATGCTTAAGTTTAAAGTAAGAGGTATCTCTGATATTATAGGTATTAATTTAGGGATTTTTTAGCTTTACTCCTAGCTATTAATATGTTTAATTATTTGCTGAAAGGATTTTTTATGCTAGAGGTGATAATAGACCTCTTAGCAGGAAGTAGATAGATAGTTTCTTATGTAGAAACCTTGCTGTTAAGATCTTAAAGGTATAAAAGATTAATATCTAATGTTGTGAGGTTATAATTAATGATGTGAAGAAGTTTTTTATTATTTTTAACCTTTTTGATGTTAAGAAGATTCTGATAAGCTTCTGATAGAATATAGATAAGATGGGTATTATGGAGGGTGCGTAGAAGGATGATTTAGTATTAGGATGTTTTGGGAAGCTTTTAATCTTTGTTTAGAGCTCTGATAAGTATATTTAGACCTCTATTATTAAGTGTGTTTTTATAGATAGTAAGTTTTTTAATCTTCTTATTATTTTTAAAGGGAAGACTATTTAGTAGTAATAGTTTTTTGAGAAACTTAATGAATTTAAGGGATAGTATTTTATATTATTTTAGAATGGATGGATATTGAATTTTATAGGAATTAAGTGGCTGGAGAAGGTATTTATCCTGGGTATTATATTTAAAGCTAAAAGACTGCATTCTAAGTGTTTGCTTATTATAGATAGCTATAGAAGCTATATCTCTGATAATTTTATGTAGAAATACTTTATTAATAATATTTACCTAGCTTGCTTACTTATATACTTATTCTATTTTACTTAACTTCTTAATATAGTAGTGTTCTTACCTCTAAAAAAGGTATATAGATATTATTTTAAAGAATAGAACTATACGCTTAATAGTATGTTTATTAGTAAGTAAAACTTTCTATACTGCTATTTATATATAAGGTAAGATACTATATAATTATATATTATATATACTAGGTTTAAAGTAATAGGTATATAGCCTGTTAATATTACTAAGCTTTTAATAAGCTAGTTTTTCTATATATCTATTACTATAGATGTTCTATAGGTGCTTATGTGGTATAATAATACTAGTAATAATATACTAGCTTCTAGGTAATATATAGTTAAAATACTGAAGTTTTCTGCTGATTTGGTATAGTTTAGATAGATATTTAATGATGGATTAAGGTTAGGTATATGAGATGTTGATCTTATTATCTATTTACTCTTTTTAGAGAAGATTAGTAAGTGTTTAGACCTTAATAATATAGCTATAGCAAGTAACTAGGAGGTTATTAAGTTATTTAAGGCTTAGGTTGAAAAATATAAGCTAAAACTATACGCTAAAGTTAAACTAAACCTAAATAAATAGTTTATAGTGATTAAATAGATATAGAAGAAAAAATAGGAAGTGTAAAACTATCTAATTAAGGAGGAAATAATATTAATTAATAGCAAATTATCTGATAATAAAAAGAGTATAAAATTATATATCTAAGTTATAAGTTTATAGAGAAATTGCAGTTTATAATAATATATAATTATAGGTTGGGGCTGCAAAATGTATGCGAAATGGGGTATCTGTTGTGGGGGGGGTTTTATTGTTTGGGGTGGGGTCTTAGAGTGTGGATTAATCTGCAGCCGCTGCGCGGGAGCATGGCGATTGAGTTTTGAAAGGAAATTACAAGCAACTCGTCCAAGCGAGATGATTCCTAAGCAAGGGGAAGGAGAATTGTTCCATGGAGAAGTCGCCGCATGTGGTGTTCGTGAACGTGATTATTTTGGTGATTGATGCAGTTTCAACCCTAGTCGGTAAGACAGGAGAAGGAAGACGTTAATAACCAGCGTCTTGGGCACATGCTCATATCACTGCCGCTGTCTTTTGTGTCTGCGTCAGCCGCTAAATCGCCTGAGGTCTCGGATCAGGAAAACCCATCCACTGGTTAACGAAGACTCAGATGACTGCAGTAGACTTGCCTATGATGCTTTAGTAGGGTTTGAGCGACAAAAGACACTCAGCAACAATAGGTTGCTTCCATCCGCCTTAGAGATTGCTGAAGTGCCTGCAGGAGGAAGCCCCATACTGCTTGACTTATGCTAATGAAGTGCCGTCTCTGAACCAATTATCAGGTACTTCAATGATGAAATTAGTTCACAGACTGCTGATGGGAAATTCGCAGACTTATCGGAGGAGCAGAGAAGACGATTGAATGTCAGGATAACTGGCAGACGCCTCGGTACTCACCTTTAGACAGCATGCCCGACGATCCGAACAAATATATGCCGATCGCCCAAGTCGAAAGCAAGACATGTGACCCGTCCCCTAATGACCTCCCGTAGCAGCTGTACAGCAAAACGCTATTCTCCCCCTCAACTTCTCGTTCTCTAACTTGCACCTCTGGCATTCTGTCTTGCGCCTTGTTTCTAGGCATAAATGCGCTAGAATTTTCCACAGATTATATCCTCAGCGCAGTTTTCATGAGCATGCTGTGACCTCAGCTGTTTTCAAGTTTATTCACAGACTCCACAAAGTTCTGACACTTCCTTTCCTCTAGTAGTCCTTATTTCATTTACTTATTTAATTTGCAATCTCCTATTCTATCTGTTATTCATACCCTATGCATTAATAAGAGCTAGCATAAGTCTTATATAATATATAATTTCTTATAAACCTTCTGTCGTGCAAAGCTTTCTTTCGTGCGGAGCCTTTTTCGTACGGAGCCTTTTTCGTGCGGAGCCTTTTTCGTGCGGAGCCTTTTTCGTGCGGAGCCTTTTTCGTGCGGAGCCTTTTTCGTGCGGAGCCTTTTTCGTGCGGAGCCTTTTTCGTACACAGATTTATTATATACGTAGAGTCAGTCGCGTAAAGCAAATAAGTTACATACCCTCTCCTATCGCTCAGACTCATCACATCTCTGAACAGCCCGGACGCAGCGGCTCTCTGATCCACTTTACGCATGAGTTGTTCCGGTAGAGCTTGTAAATTGTTGCAGTTCAAAGCCTATCCGGGGCTTCAGACTGCAGTGAAAACATGCCCTTGAGTTGTCATCCATCGAACCAACAGGTCTTTTGGGAGCAACATTGTGGGAATGAACCATCAGCGGCTGCACCCAGTGAGATAGATCTCAGGCGGCCATCAGAGGATCTGGAAGTTCGGTGCCATACGTCCGCTTTCAGCTCCCTTGCCTCGGACACTGCGGGCCGCCTTTGTTTTAAGATAAATAGACCAACAGACACGGCAAAAGGGAAACTCTCCCCATACACAGCACGCTCTTCCGGACGCAAAGATGCGGGCAAGTCCGTATTCATACGTCCCCTTCAGCCGGTACTAGAACTACCCTTTGGCGATCAACAGAGATGAGGCGGAAAGGCGGTAGACGCGGAGGGAAGAGCAGGTGCACGAAAGCAAGTGAGGACAGTATACTGTATATAATTTAGTTCAATTAGGGTTTATGGCGGCCGCAAGTAATTGAAGCACTCTCTCTAGTACTTTTGAGGGAGACGCTGAAGCTGAAGCTCACAAAAGTCCGGATCCATGTCTGATGATGGGCCCGGGACCGGACCCGGGGCCGGCATAAAACTCCACGCAGCCGACGAATGCATTTGTGATTGGTCTTCTCCTACTTTGTCTTGAAATTCGCTGTAGTTTAGCGTCGATATTGACAACTCACAGAGGCTTCACCCCTTTCTAATTACTGGCAATATGCAGCTGGACGATAGTCATTTAGCCAAGAATACTGCGGAGAATTCAGCTTCGATCAGACTGTGAGAAAGGGCAATCTCAATTTGCTACCCAACCGCTCCGTTTCTTCTTTTCAGAGTCATCCACAAGACCAAGGCATCTTGTTCTTTGACAGAGATTCTGAACCCCCGAGAGGAAAGGAGAGGGCCGGTCGTCAGCTCAGTGTTCTCTGCACCTCTATCTCCTTGGGAATTTACCCATTCTCGAATGTGGATGATTACGGGAGCGCCGTCTGTCACCCTTCTTTGCAACTATTACCCAGAGCGATGTCGTTACTTCTGATCATGAATGCTTCGGATGCCGCTATTTGGCTTCTTCGCCCGTGAAGCTTTGGCCTGTCCGCAACTCCGGCCGCTTTCGCCCCTGAACAGTTGTTGAATGAGGCTAAGAGATTCCACAGCTCCCACGTCCGCGCTATCCTGTCTCATCGGTTATTGCAACGTAGATCAAGGACCTCAGTGATCTCCGCTAAAGCCTGGATAACTCGACTCTCTCGGATCTGGGATGACGCCCAATATAGAGCGACGAGCACAGAGGCTGAGTATGGCAAAGTGTTCTGGCTCCTGACACCAGTGGCACAGCGTGGAGTGACGATAAAGTCGTGGCCGCTGCCACTAACATCGTGTTTCAAGTACGGCCCGTCAACACTATTCTGGCAAACTACACAACATCATGGGCGGGAATGCCGATGAACTGGCAAGTAAAATTCGATCTGGGCCGTGTGCAGACTTGCCTCGTGGCTGGCCGAAACAAACAGAAAGGGTATAAGTGTACAAGGCTACCATTGTGAAGCCCGCGAACAGATAAAAGCAATGCTGGGGAACTTGCGCACCTTTCGATGCATTTATTACATGGTCTCGACCGTGGGAGGAGCATGGTGGAGATTTGTATTGGTAGCAATGTATTCTCCCCGCTCGACTTCTGCCTAAAGGTCTGCACGGGCGACGGCATCGTATACACGTGAGATGGGATACGTCCAGGCATGCAGAACGGTGGCATAGTAATCCAAGTCGATGTTCATCATCTAAAGCCATGCATTTTAGTAAAGATACATAAGAGTGCCTCACGGATTGGTTAGCACGAATTCCGCCCCCATTCCCTACTTCCCCAAGCAGTTCACAACGAAATCCATCGAAAGCGCAGTGAGCGCGCAGTCAAGAGGAAGAAAGAGGGCGAAGAGATTTGCGCTGAGACTGAGATGTGCAGCAGAAGCCGCGCTGTCGCCAAAGTAGAATTACGATTACGGGAGCGCAATCGTAGCTTTTATTACCACACGCGCACTATTCAAGTAAGTGGTAGCTTCGAAGACAGAGCGAGGAAGTTAAAGGTGGCGATTGTTTTCGTTCACTTGAGCGGACTCCAAGGAATAGCTCCATCGAATATCCACCGAACGACACCCGCCGCCGTTTCTTAAGACTTGTCTCTAAGTAACAATCGGCCCACCTACACTTGCCTTTGGCTACTCTTCACGGTTCCAATTCGACTGAGACTGTGAACCTCAAGCGGGCGTGTCGACATGTGCGGGTCGCCAGTTCTGCTGAGAGTTACATCATGTTGTGTAGCTTTCTTCGATGAAGAAAGTCTCGAAGGTCGCCAATAAGAGACACTGCTTCTGATGCTTACCGCGTTTCAATTTGCAACTTTGGTGTGTTTGCATGCCTTGTGGTCCGAATACCTCACTGACCCAAAGTGTTTTATGACATCTATCGACAGCTTCGGGGCCATTTCAGGGCGAGAATGTGCTCTTCAGTACCATAGCTCGAGAGATCTTTTGACTTTTGGCTTAGGGTTGCTTGAGTATGCAAATGAATGGCGAAAGCTTGCCTGGTGCGTTTAGCATGGCCATATCCAACTCAATCCCAGCGAAACAAAGACAAATTTCACGAATAGAAGGTATTTTGAGCATCCAGCATTCAAGTTTTGGTGTGAGACTTGTGCTAGATGGGCATGAATCACGGCGGCCTGTTTCAGGAACGGAGCCGGAGCCGACGCTCCGCCCCACATATCCGGGTCTTTCACGGGATGGCTCACGTCCGCAACCCTCGCTTCGTCTCGTAAGCTTCTAGGCTATTAGCTTTCCTGTGATGTTATAGGCATTGCTGTTACAACTGGAGATACGATCTTTCCAGAACATATGGTATCTACTCAATCAAGCGTCTTTCAGAACGGGACAACAACGCATGTATCACCATCTTCATCATCTCCACACCAATCATTCACTCGCTGCATACTCTGCCATGGTGCCTTTAAAGTCATTTACCCCATATAGCTTCGACTCCTCATTGTTCACTCCCCATAGCATCATAAGCAAGCGTCTCAAGTCACATCTCATCAACATTCATGAAGCTGTATCTAAACCGGCCACCAGTATGAGGCATGCCTCCTCGTGCAGCTACTTCTGCGTACCACATCATCGCCTCCAGACGCATGCGTACTCTCCCTTTTTTGTTATCATGTATGTTCTGAGGCTTCTGGCCATCTGTCTGTTGCTTCTCTCTCGAAACCCTATCCCGCAGGTCTTGAAGACACAGACCAGAATTATATTGAAGATGATGGATGCACATTGGAATTGCAAAAGTTGATGAAGCGTTGGGCGGGCTCTGGAGGTACAGGATAATTCCAAGCAAAATACCGATAAAAGCGACGTGAGTCGCATGTCATCATTGTTGACCAAGATCTGACGATAGATCTGATTGTCAGGGAAAGACACCCAGCCGTCCTCCGGGCACATTTGGGTTCAATTATGACTCTAGACTTGCCGTCTACATCGAGGAACCTTGGTTGCGGAACAAATTCCATGTGAACTTTCGGATCCAAGTGTTAAATCTGACCCGACAATTCCAGGGTTTTCTAGCGAGCAGAGAGTTGGGTTGCTTGTCTGCAGAGTTATCGAGGTTAGACCTGCTTGAAACCCTTGCCTAGGAACTCACCCCTCTGAGACAATTCGGACATCCTAGTCGTCGGATATCTTCCTTGGTGGGCTTCAACGTGCTCTCATTTCTATGGTGGGTGGAGTTTTATTTGAGATTCAAAAATCTGGAAATCATCAACAAGTTTATCAACATACTGAGGCGATAGATGATCCGAAACCTTCAGGCCCTAGACAGAAAGAAGTCTAGTTAACGATAGCGCACCAGAAAATTCGAATGAAATGTATAGATATTCAAGCATTTCCGAATATAGACAAACGCATAAACTGTCTCTCTCTGCTTTGCACTCCAGAAGAGCTTCTCGGTGAATATATGCTTGTTGGGCCCATCAATGAATCACACAACCAGCTCAACATCCTTGATCACCATTTCTTCAGTGAGAATACTTGGAACTCTCCCGCTCACAACGCCTCGTTGATTTTACCGGGAAACAATATCACTGTTGTATTCGGCGGTACGCACGATAATCTAGGCCACACATCAAAGACGCGGCTGCAGCAATCTCTCGGGCAGGCTTCACTTTGTATTACGACCCTATTTCAAAGTCCGTTTGTACATCACCTCCTTGCTATTGTTTCTAGGATTCGAATAGAGACGGTATGCCGCTATGTTTCAAGCCTGGGCCCTCGGCTTCTCGCCCCTACCACAGTCTCGTTTTGTGATTCCCTGTCCAGAGATATCCAGAGCCAAGGCAAAGAAAGACCTTGAGCAGAAAGACGATCGATTGGCTCAGAAAGAAACCGACCGCAGTTTCATGGGGGAGAACGGCGGAATTTGCTGCTCGCAGGAAGATCAGGACGGGGTCCCCATTGATACAACCACTCGGTGATAACACTAGAACAGGAGTTTTGCCTGCGGTAGGGCGGAAAGCGACATTGTTTTGGAGTGCGCACGAAGTTTATCGACGCAGAAAAGTATGTGCACCTTCAACGCCCATAGAACATGTCAGCATGTTGACTTGTTCAGGCGCACCATCACTCTACGGGGACCGGAATCTTGTTCACGCATCGGTCAAGCTCGAAAAGCATGTGGCCAAGTACGTGACATGTGTTTCAAATGACCAGGTTTCTTTGAAGGACTTGAGTACCGCAGGGAAGTCAGGGAAGGCAGGCCATTTTCAAACTGAAGAGCGATGACACTGAAGAGAACGGCGTCTTTTCAGAGAGATGAGTTGGACAATCATCACGCCACAGGATTATGCATTTTACAAACGTGTCGTTTTCAGAAGTTTCGCTTTCGACTACCCCAAGATAACAGAGTCCTTCCTCTTGCTTCATGTGATGCAGAGAACGTTGGGTATTTTTGCTTTTGGCCTGCAGATGAAATTGATCTCAGCGCTACGCGAGCTCATGTTTAGCTCCACGTGTCACGACGATGCGGGGGCGGGGTTTGCCTGGGATGAACGAGAGGCGCACAAAGATAACTTCGCAGGATTGTTTTGAGTATGAGTACTCGCAAGATTGAAGCTCCATAATTTGCTTAAGGCTCGAAGCAATGCTCATGAATAATGACAGTGATGAAATTTGCATTTGACTAGAAACATCGAGTCTCGAAAGTATGAAAAAGTCAAGATTATCCTGCAACTATTGCCATAAACCACACCGTCAGTCCTCGAACATTTACGGATCGTCCCATTACTCGACTTCAAGCCGTATCAATCCCAAAGGCGATTATACCTAACACGGCCAATTTGATCCAAGATGTACAGGTCTAGGTCATGGTGTTGATGAAATCATCTCCAGTACTTGATACGCGGTCGTTCATGCTCACAGAGTCTTAACATTTAGAAATCTCCGAGCTTCATGCTAGAAAACTGGTGCCAGAAGACGAGCTGCTATAACAACAAGTTGAATCAAGGTATCCGAATTTAATGTGATCTGTCCAAGGGAGCGGCCAAAACATCACGGAGACCAAGTCCCATTGGACGCTCTCCCGGATGCAACATTGAACGGTCTTATCCGAATTCGTGATCTGACCGCGCTCCATGGACCTTCACCAACTCTGAATCGCTCACTTGTCATCTTTGCCTAATCTGATCCTGAATCAAAAATACGCCAGTGTACATATGTGCTTATTCTGACATGTTCATCCATCCTCTATCGCGAAGTAGTAGTTGTGCGGGGATCTAGAATTGAAGAGCCTTTATAGTTCCACATGTTGAACTTAAAAGCCAACTAGCCTGTTGCTCATGATGACGGCATCGAACAACGCCGATGCTTGCTTGAAGTTCCCCTGAATCATCATCAACCAACCCCAATACAACTAGAACCTCAGCAGTGCCTCAAGCTTGTAGCTAGAATTTTTAATCCTCATCAAAAGAATATCCTGATAAGCCTGGAAATCAGAAGAAGCATATTCCCAAATTGCTTCGCCGACGTCATGCAGAAGTGCCCATGCACACCTCTCAACAACCACTGCAAGTAAGTTCTGGCTCGTCCGACTGTGTTTCCTTTCCATCTAGCGAGGTAGCCTTTTACAACGCTTTTCTCGAGCTCAATTTGGCTTCTCTGTACGGCTGAAACCCATCCTGAGCTCTTCTGTACGTCTAAGACGCTGTCTGGCACGTTTGAGATCGAGACCGGCGAACGGCTCTTCTTGATACTGTGAACTACTCCAGCACTGCTAAATGCTGTCTATATTGGCGTCTGAGTCTACGTAAACGCCGAGTACATCGCTCAGTTGAATGACGGGTAGAGTCGCCATCATATTGGCGCGATGCGCGAGTATGGTGTACGTTTGGCTTAGCCCCTTGATGGAGGAAACGAACCTAGTGACAGGCCTCATCTGTGTATTTGGGCCCAGCCTGCGCTCTGGGGCTGAATTTGGTCTCTCGGAAGAGCGGCGAAATACGAGAATGTATCAGTGTTCTCCCCTACTGGAAGCCGAGATGACGCAAAAGGGGAAACTGGTCTGGGCTCTACCGTCTCTAATCTGTACGGTGAGTACAGGAAATGGGGTAATTACCCCATCGCGGAGGTTTCCGGCGTTCCGCTCTGCAGATATTGGTATAGAACATGGACCGTCCAAGAGGCTGATTTGGCACGGTAGGTGGCCGTCGTGCCGGCACGCGGACGGTGTCCCGTGAAATATTCGACGCCACGTTCACGACAATATGGACAACTGACGACGAAATCATAGCATGACTCCCCTTGACCCTTCACTCGGTCGCTCGAAACTCGCGAAAGATTTGGAAGCATGCTCTGGGATACAGGTGTCGCATCGAACCAGTCACTTTGCTACGACGCACCCTCGTTGTTGGGCTCCCAGGCGTGATCAGTGAGTAGAATAGACAACGCCTCGGCGTCTACGGCTTCATGCTCGAATTCTTTTGCTGAGTTCTCGCTTATTTACACCATCGGCGAGAATACGATCACGGAGAACGAGACCGTCACCTCATCATGCACTTCTAGCACGCCGATACCAGGGGCCTCTCGGCGGAGAAAGCGGACTTTCTCAGCTCCGAGAACTTTGGCGGACCTAAGAGGTTTCAGCAGACCCCTCTAGGCTTGGTAAACCCGAACATGTTCGGCAGGCCCCAAGAGAAAAGGCTGGGAGACGGGAGTGCAGCATGTTGGCGGGGACCTGCATGGTGGAGGAGTGCGTCTGTATGAACTGGGGTCGAATGATGCCCATGGCCAGATTGGTACTTCTGGAACTCAGCAACGCTCGGCTCATGGTTGGAGACATTGTGACGCTGGAAAGAGTCAATTTGCCGATCCATCTGCGATCGCGAGCCGAGGGGAGGTGCTTGCGGGGTGTGCGTCTGTCGACAGTATCAGACACCAAGCCTGAGGAAGCCGACTTTGCGACATGCCTGCGTTTATTGATGCCAAATCACCTACTTGCAAAGCACTCAACCGAGGAAGAATGAGAAACAAGAGCATGTACAGGTCCAATCCAAGAATCGCTGGGATCATGGCCCACTTTGAATCTTAAAGAACAATGTCGAGGGTTTCATGTTGACAGTACAAGACGGTTCATTAGAGACAATCTTGAAGAATTCTCGTTCCGCCAGCAGCTTTCTCACTCATTTTCAATCCTAGAGAACCTTCCTTCCAAGAAAACAAGCGATAAAGAGTTCGCGGTTCATGTTCAGCCCGAGCAGGACGCCTCTGTGGGCCTCCAAGCAACGATTACCGTGAATGCTGGATCAGCAGTACCAAAAATGACTGGAGTCAGAATGGAATTTGACCATGCCTGGTGCAAGGCAGACACGCATACTTTACAGGGAGGAGGCTCGGGTGATGAGCGAGGGAATCGCCGAGATCGAGCAGTTCATCACTCTAACTAGGTCATGTAAAGAGCAGCAAAACTACAGAAGACGAACAATCCAGCCGCTAAATCCATGGATCCAAGAGCTGTAATCCATAGTTCAATGAAATTATCATCGCCTGGTCGGAATGGTACTGCCTAAATGTCCTGATCTATGCACAAATAAACGAGATGTGAACTGGACGAAGGCTGATAATGTGTTATGAATGGGCTCTCTGTGGACACCACACAATGAGAGTGATGAGTTACGTTATCGGGAGTAATATGGAAGTTAATAGGAGCAAAGCTAAGCGTCGAAATGCCGGGCGGGTGGCGATCAAGCACCTGGAATCACCTCAGTAAATAGCACTGTTGAGAATATGAACTACATTTAGCATCACGACCTGAAGATCAAAATGGCCCCCTTCACGAATAAATGGACCTTGAGAGTGGAATCTCCGGTGCGAAACTTGTGGATTGAGTGATTGGACTTCGATCAACGAGGGTGCTGCCTCGTCGCTAGTTTTGTCTGGTTTAGGGTCCTCGCCTGTGAAACGAAAAGGAGGGCTGACATGAAATGAGAGACGGATGAGGATGCAGACGGACTTATGAGTTCCACTTAGATTCCGTATTGCGGACTAGTGTTGCGGACCAGAATCCCAGGTTGGATTCAGTCTTAGTTAAAATGACAGCTTCTGGGAGGGGAAAACGAACTCAGTTGGATGACTCATGAGGCTGCGTGTGCGTGTGGAAATCGGAATTGTTTGGATTGATCCAGTGCGAAATTCAGGTCAGCCGAGTAATATATATTCGTCGCGTTCATAGCAGTCAGGAAATTCCATGCCAAAGACACTCTCTGAAGTACACGCTAGAACAACGTCACACCAGCGGGCCTGATGAGCCCGGCGAAGAGGGCTCCACTTTCGAACATTCAGAAGAGACGAAAGCGGAGCAGGCCTCGGTGACCGGCACTAAACGGCGCTCGGTAGAGCTAGCCGGTATTTGTAGAGCGACAGCGCCAGGCGGGAGCACTTAAATACCTGCACGTGTAGTCGCTTACACGTCTAGATACTAACCTTTGCACATTACGCGCTGTATTTACACTGCACGCTGTATTTGCACTGCACGCTGCATTTGCACTGCACGCTGCATTTGCACTGCACGCTGCATTTGCACTGCACGCTGCATTTGCACTGCACGCTGCATTTACACTATATACTGTATTTATATAATACGCTGCATTTACACTATACGTTATATTTAAAGAGGATCGTGTTATCTTAGTATAAGTTAGCAAAGCCTAGAGAGTAACTAAGAAGGCTATTATCTTAAGACTTATAACCTGTGATGCAAGTACCTAAAGCTAGTTATAAATCGTATTTTCCTCACCATGAGAATATCTTAAGTCTTATTAAGGTGCACCGATGAATTAGAATCCAGCGCATTGAAAAAGCTATCGACCGGCCCCTCTTATTTGTGTATTCTTGCTTGTGCTTATCGTGCCCTTTGAGATTCCACACATGGTTGGAGAGATGCCCGCCTCCGGGGTTGAGTAATACCCAGATTTCACCCGCGGATGGTCGTCCACGTTTTCCAACTATGATGCATGTTGCGGGCTAGTGTCTGGATCTTGCCGCAGCAGCACGTAGGGTCGACAGAGCGGCAGAGCATGTGAATTGGCCGAGCATTGTTGCTCCACACCTGGGTGCTTGCGGTTCGCCGAGCCTCCACAGTAGCATCACTGGCGACGCTCTTTCATGTCCTAGAGGATGTGGATCTTGCCGAATCGGCTTTGGACATGTTTCTGATCGGCCTAGGAGATGGCCCGTTGAAACCGAGATTATGTTGATATTTCAATCCCGGCGACATGTGCGCGTCTATTGTTACCCATTCTGCAAAATTAGAGGAAACGAAGAGTGTTAGGCCATACCTCTGTTAGTGATAGCGGCAAAGAATCAATGTGGTGTTTGTAATCACAGACGTACGTAGCAGGGACAAACATCTTCACAAGTCGGGGCAGGGATGCGGTGCCTCGCACGGCTCCCAACGTCACTCGGAGACTTTAGGGAAGTTTCATTGCCAGCTCAGTAAGAGAATGCGCATTAAGCACTTCAGTCAATTCTTGGTCCAGCCAGGAGATTACAGCCACTCGGAGATAATCTGCCCAGTCGGAACCAGAATCATGCAGGTCATGACAGCGAATTCAGAGCGAAAGCAAACAATGTCGGAAAAGGTCTTGAGGACGTATAGCTCGCCAGCCCTCCTCGTGCGAGGTACGGTGTATATGAGAACCGAGCTTCCAGCTTCAGAAGCCTTTGGAACGAGCGAGAGGAGGAGCCGATCGAGTTGTGCACGCCGGTGAGTGTGAAGTTTGGGGTAGAACACTTAGCGTGGGTATGAAGAACTCGGAGTGCTGCCCGACACTCTGCGAAGGGTATTTGATGGTAGTATTTCGTCTCTGTTGGGGCTGCTTGGAATGAATGTTGTGGTTCGTTATGAGTCGTCGGAAGGGTATACGAAGGGGCCCGGTGTCGGCGCATGAGGCATCGACAAGCTTCGTCAGTAAAATTGAGGAGGAAGTGGGAGTTGCTGTGGGGAGAGCGGCGGGCTCGCGGTGGGTCTTGTTAGTCATTGGTGTCGTATTATTCTGAGCGAATACGGTTGCATTCTTCTCTAAGCAATGGAAGTCAGCGATGGATGGAGGGAGCGAGAGGGGGAGAGGACAACTTCCCACCAGTGCGAGTCACAGCGCGGCGGCTGAAAGAAGCGGATGCTCGATGGTGGAAAGGGGAAGAAATGAAAGCGAAGGCGGTTGCGATTGTGGGGATTGCAAATGGGACAATCCATCACGACGAAAGCCACGTAACGTAAGGTAGTGGAAGTGGTGATGTGGTGTGGAAGATCTTGCGAAGAGGCGCAGAGGCGCAGAGACCTGGAGGTGGAAGGTGGGCTGGGCGGTCCTGGGTGCACAAGCCACTGCGGCGGCTGGGTCGGGCGCCAAGTGCCGCCATAGAATGAACATATCATTGTGACAATAGGAGGACGCGACGCAGGAGAGACGCTTCAATGATGAAGTCTAGTGTCGTCAATTGGAGTTGTTGCGTCGGTCCAGCAGGACTGGGGTAACTGTCAGCGACTCCATTTGGTGGCAGCGACTTCGTTTAGTGGCAGCGACTCCATGGTGGCAGCAGCTGGTTGTGGTCCAGACGAAAATGGAATTATTGGCTTGTTCTGAGCTTCGCTGTAGTACATAGTAGCAACCCGGGCGCGCTTATGTCATCTATTAGAGGTTTCGTGCACGGGGTTTCCTCTTGCACAGTCTCCTCCCTTGTATAGTCTCCTCCCTTACACAGTCTCCTCCCTTACACAGTCTGCTCCCTTGCACAGTCTTCTCTCTTGCACAGTCTTCTCTCTTGCACAGTCTTCTCTCTTGCACAGTCTTCTCTCTTGCACAGTCTTCTTCCTTACACGGTCGTGGCTTAAACTTATGTGTGGCTACGAATATGCGCCTGTGTGACAGGTTTCTGCAAAGGTAATCCGTCCATCAGGGGAGGGGACAGCGATAATGATCAATGAGGAAAATAACCTGTCCGGCTTGCACCTTGGCAGACCCAGCACCCTGCAGCAGTTTGTTCGTGGCCATGCGTTGCTTCCAGAGATTGAAAGACATGACACGACGGACGCGACGCGACGCCACAGCAGCAGATGGGCTGGCTTGGGGCGCCGGCTCTCTTGTGCAGCCAATCAGCGGTGTGGGATCCCGGTCTGGGTAGCTGACTTTCCGCTACCCACTGCCCTGTAGGTAGCTGGCTTTCCGCTACCCACAGCACTGGCACCGCTGTAGGCACTTTCGACCAGTCTCTAACCAGCCCACCCGAGACGTCTTCCTCAAACCTCTCAGATTTGAGCCACACATAGCTGAAGGCTTGGGCTGGGGTTTCAATCTTAAGGTACATTGCAATCTAACAGGGACGCAAAGAGGACTTCTTCCGCGAATAACCCGGGGATAGGCGGGGCGCACTTCTGAGGGGTGCTCTCCTCACCTGCGCTGGATCCCATTTGCAGAGATCACTATTCGCACCGCAGGTTGTCGCCTGCAGCCGCCATTCTGACTGCCGCATAACTTTGAAGGAGAAACCTACGAGGTCCAAGATGGACTGCGTCCCAGAGGAAACCCCCACTATGTATCGTTACGTCAGCTTTGAGGTGTGCACCTTGGTCAACAACCCAACAGACGATGGGAGTCGCAGCTGGCTGCCAAGAACGAAGACACGGAATCTTGCACTCAGGTGTTGACAGAGACCAGTAGATAGAGACTGCCCGAGTCTTGAGTAAACTGGAATTGGTGGTTCATTGACACGCCTGCGACATGACATGGAATTTCGAGGGAATCTTGGAGGACTTGCAAGCTTGAAGAAGTCGACCTGGGCGTTGATACCTCAACAAGCTAGGTAACGGCCGAAAGTTGGTAGAAGCCCTGGTCAGAAAAGTGTATGGTCCATGAAAGACTTGATCCCAACCTCAGCATCGGCCAAGAGCGTGGATGATGAATAAATGAGATGTACACTCTCTCTGAAAACAGCATCTCGGTGCCGGGAGATCATTGTAAGCTCTGTCTCATCGCGTAGCACTACTCGCTCAGCGGATGCAGAACAAGAGCATGGACGGACGTGGGCGGAACATATCGAGATGTCAACTCATCAAAACGATTCCTTTCGGGGTTAGCTGGCGACGGCGACTTTGGAATAATCAACATCATGGCACGGGAATCAGCTTCACTTCGGAGAACAGCAGCATGATCTCATAGTGCACACCACTTCGTAAGGCGAGACAGATCGTGTCTGCAGCCCATCCCGAACTTCACCCGATTCATTCAGGGACTTTTCTCTCGCTCGCTGAAGCAAGAAACTTCCTCGCTTACATTAGGGAAGTTATTTAGAAGCTCCCGAGACTGCATCAGAGTTTCGCGGGCTCGACGAAGCACACGAAACAATGCCTGCGGCGTCGAATACATAGTCTTGTCTCTGCACTGGTGTTTATTGGGTTCAAAAGCTGAATTGAGGACTGACTGGATGACTGACAGAATTTCCTCCATTTCACTCCATGTGCCATGGGTGATGACAGCAGCACTGCTTCGCGACCGACTTGTCCCAGTACAGTGCCTCCGTAAACTCTGCCGACTTTCGTCTCCTTGGCATGACATTTCAACCCCTTCGCCATGAATTGTGCCGCACTGGGCTCCTTCTTTCGCTGCTTTTCCCATCCATCTGAAACCCGATCCTTGGGCGCGTTGGGCGGTAGACCACGCGGGGCCGCGTCAAGCAGCCCGTCCCAGACCACACTCACAGATATGAGACGCGCCATTATCATCAACAGTATCCATAGGGGCAGTGCACGCACGCTGGCGCTCCCAAGAAAGCTGGAGGCTCAAGTGCTCAATCTCCTCCTCGCTGGCAGCGGACAAGAAAATTTCGACCATATAATGCAGTCAACAAGGTGTACCCGCAGTCGGTAACCTGCTACACGAGAGTATGCAAAAAGTTGGAAGGAAAGAAAAAAAGGATGATACTGACCGTTCAGAGCGATAGGCTCGTCTTCTTCTTGGGCGTGGAGAAGTCGTCATCGTACACGGTATCGCTCTCAAGTAGCGGGACCTCCGCGGCGATGCGGGCTACTTCTTCCTCCTTAGCGAGCGTCTTTGGGTTACCGTGCTCCTGCTCGAGCAGCTTGATGCGCTTGAGAGGTTCTGTCAGCTGCTCCTCCATGCTAACCATCTCGGAACGGACCTGGAAGGCCTCCTCTTCTCTATCCTTAAGTCTGTTGCCAGGAGGTCGTCGACACGAAAAGCAGCAGGATCCGCAACTCTCAGAGCTACCCTGTCCCGCACCTCTGCTGGGCGCGCTCGTAGCTGTGGGGGCCGGGGTCTGTCATCAGAGAGGGGTATCAGAACCAAGGTGGCCGCAGTGTTCTCAAAGACGTCTTGCGGGTGGTGGCGGAGCTGTACAGAGCTTGAGAACTTCGCCGGCGCAGTGGAGAGTGTCGAGGAGGCGTGTTTGAAGCAACTTTCCTTCCTCTCGCTCCTGTCAAGCTTCAGGTTTCTCGGTCTCATCCACAGCACTGGGTCCGTCCAATTTCGTGGCCATGGACATGTTCGACTTCCGATGCACGTCGGTTGCAGGGATCGCAGCTGTCTTCTTGAGCCTGTTCCTGCATCAGTGCATGCACAAGGAATTGACCATGCCCTCCAACGCGGTCTCACGTCCTGCGCACCTGCCCGTTGTTGTTGTTAATCTTAGCCATGCGGTCGTCCAGAGTGTCAATCAGGTCAGTGGGCGTGATTTTGATCTTGGACATGTCCCCGTCGAGGTCCACATTCTCGTCCTCGTGCATTTGCAATAGCGTCAACGGGTGTGGGCGGCTCGTTGCTTTGATGGTCATGGGTTTCGGACGATGCGTTTGCGGGATGGCGATGACGAGGGGCTAACTGGTGATAATCGTGTTAGTGTGTACTTGAATGGAGATGGAAGAACATTTCCATCTGTAACCAACCGTCACTCTGGTCCTGCCAGATGGCCTGCAGACTTGCACACGTATCTGGGCGCGGGACGCGTTTTCGATTGAGGAGCTCCGGTGCCTGGACGAGGGTAGTGTCTCCTAACGCATGGGAGCTGGCCTCCAGAGATGGCACAGCTGTGAAGAACAACAGAAATGGAAATGACAGATGTGCCCTGAGCCTGACGATGCCTGATGTCGGTTCTCGATGGCACTCTCGACGAATTGACGTCGGACATAATTACGAGGTGGTAATGTTTTACGTAAGCCCACCGTCGCTGGCCACAGGAGCAAGCCCACTGAGGTAGGCATCGGCCACTGGTGCTGCAGACAGGGAAGGCACGCCACATTTCGCTCGGTAGCTGGTGTCATGGTGGGTCCGCCGCTGTTCCATCGAAGCCAGGGCGATTGCACACTCGATCTGCATCAGGATGTCTGGCGCTTTGGCCCAGTGTCGTTGTGGGCGACGTTGGTCGGTCGTTGTGGCGCAGAAGAAGCAGAGCCATGGACTGCAGCTGAAACAAAATACCTTAGAAGGAGAGTAGAGCTGGACCTGCCTTAGTGAACTCAGCGCAGCCGCTTGGTGTGGGAGCAACTTCACGCTTGCGACTTTGGTGGTTGATGATGATCCTGGTTGGCGACGAATGTGACTCGACGAGGATGCGCCCCTAAAAAAGTGACACTGCGATTCATCATCAACAACAACCCTGGTCCTTGCAAGACGCTACGCAGATAAGGTAAGGTAGACACGGACCGGCCCGACCCGCCTGATGAGTTGAACGACAGCACTTGGCAAATCTCCGACCGTGCAACGTCCGCCAGCCATTGATGCCGAAATCTCTGTCGCAGGGCAATGCAGCACTCACTGCCTCCAGTGTTTGATTGCCCGCACTGAAATTCCCGCAGAGACTTAGTGCAGCTGGCCAATACCATGGGGCAGGCGACTCATGCAAAGTGTTGGTTTGGGTCCCGGTCACGGCCCACTCCATACTCGCACTGCTGGTAGCGCATTTGTCGCTACCTACAGTTCCGTGGGTAGCGCATTTTCAGCTACCCACGGGGATCCCACTCCTCTGATTGGCTCGCTTGTCCGCCAGCAGCTCGGGTCCAGACAGACGACACTGGAACCACGGTGGCTGGGCTTTGGGATCAATCAGACCATGGAGAGTTTTGCGGACTGAAGAGACGCGTTGGTGCATCATGCATGATAAATGGTCCTGCCGTGAAGTGGCCATGGCAGAGGGATGGACTGCCCCGACAGAGCATGAAGGATGGGCAAGATCGAACACTGCCGTGAGAGCTCCAACCTCCATGGAAGTGGTCCGGGTTCTAACATGACCACCTCAGCAGCGTGCTCAACTGTGTATCTGTGCACCGCTCCCCACACTTGGATCCCACATCGCTAATTGGTCGACACTGGTTCACTGGCCGTGACACTGGATCGCGAGACCACTGCCATCTTCCACATGCATTGTCTCCCCGTGTGTTAGATCAGCTGACGACTTGTTCCCATTATTCTCGCGAAAGACAACACCAAACTCATCCTCCAATCTTGTCAAAGAACGCTTCAGATGCATTCAGCCAACCACTCCATCGCCCTGCACAGCATACCGCCAAACTCATCCCAAGCGGTCAGAAGCAGCACGAACGGATGCAGCGCCGGGGGCTTGTCCGGGTTTGGGACATCATGCGGTAGGACATTTATGCTATACGCCAGAGTCTAAAGACACTTCCTTGGTCAATATCCAATTGTCATAGGCACCTTCCTCTACTTTGATTGATGGACTCTGCGACAATGATGTGCCCAGCGAACGTTTCCAGGACCAATGTCCCGATTTTTCGGGACATCGAGTAGATAGACTTGGATGCATTACGTCAGCGCACACTTGGCCGATGTCACAGTTTTCGGGACATGGACTGGCCTCACGTGCCTTCTGGTACCGATGTCCCGATTTTCCAGGACATAGATACCTAGACTACATCGGCATTGAAAGAGACCCGGCGAATGGTGACACGACGCTGAAATATAAGTGGGTCAATGTACACCCACAAGTGTACAATGACCCACTTTTGAGAGGTAGGGTTTACCGATCATGGAGAGCTTCAGCACGTAGCAAGCTCCAAGGTGGTCGAGCCAATCAGTGGTGTGGGATCTCTGGGTAGGTAGCTGAAAATGTGCTACCGACAGAACTGTTGGTAGCCGAAAATGCGCTACCCACAGCCAGATCGCTGTCGCTGTCTCGTCAATCCTCACATCCAATCCCACTACTTTCTTAAACCAGAGGCTCGCCCCAACTGCCGAAATCTTCGAGACCTTCGTCATAATCATCGCCGTTACTCTTTGCCTACCATCATCTAAAAACTCGCTCAACAGATCGGGCGCCATGCCTGCAAACGCTCGCCATCTCCAACACACCGTCGCTCTGTCTTCCGCTGTTGATGATGCATGCGCCTGCTTTGCCGTCGCCGGCGTGAGCAGCTCTCGGAAGCGCGTGAGCATTCACCATCCATCTATATTTTCGATGACCCTATCCATGGGGCAGCAATGAGATGTGACGATTTTGATGTGACAGACATGCGACCGTGCACTTGACGATGGGAGCTCAGTGACAAGTGCACGATGTTTGGCGTGCGATGGCAGGCGACCAATGCGAAGCGTTCTTCCGCGCGAGCATGTCACTCTTTTAGCTGGAGAAAACTGTCCATCGCAGCGGTTGTCTTCGTCTTCCTCCTTGCCGTCGCTTTTGTCATCTGTCCTGCCTTACCTTAAGGTAGCTACCATTCATAGGTGCCCGTGTTACGTCAGATGTCCATGGGGACATCTGACTTGAGCACCCCCTACTCACTCACCTGTGAGGTATTGTGAGCCAATCAGAGGTGTGGAATTCCTGTGTAGGTAGCCGGAAATGCGCTACCCACAGGCCTGTTGGTAGCGACAAATGCGCTACCAGCAGGACGGTGTTCGCGCTCTTCCCCGCGAAACCCCACGCCGCGCCTGCCGTTCGACTCCACGTCGTCCAAAGCGAGAGCTTTCAGCAAAAGGTCATCAGACCAGAGACAGCCATTCCGACCATGCTTTCAATAGTAGCACGCCCATGCTGACACACAACTTTGACTCTGTTTCGAACTGCCTGCATGCAAGGTGAGCCCCATGACATGACGATATCTCCTGCAAAATCCGCATTGAACCCTCCAGCTCTACTGCGTATGCTAAAGGCGTCGCGCGGCGAGGCAGCACGACGTGAGGTGTAGCTGGACGGGAGTGCGGACGAAAGCTGGCAGGCGGTCGGGACAACCCGGGGGCTCGAAGGACGAGCAAGGCTCATGGTCTGGATTTCCACCCATCTGACCGAGACGTAGGCATCGCAGCCCGCAGGTACGTACCTAAGGCGGCGCGGAGAGCAAGCCAAATGTGATGATTTCTCCACTGTAGATCGTCACATTCGATTTCACGCAGGGGGACAGACGCCCACTGAGCACATGTACCATCGCTCCTCCGCAGGGGCTATCATGCCGTGGCTTGTGCGCGCAAGACCCGTCAACACAATCGTTGCACCTATTGCTGTCGAAGGGAGGGCTGTTGTTATGGTGGCGTTCCTTGCCTTGTCATCAAGGAAAGAGAAAAGGCAAGGGCCATGGGAAAGTTGCGGTGATGTTCGGATGATTGCAACCCGGATGGCACTTTGGACCTGCCAAGCTTCTGGAAATGTCACTGGTGCATTGTGGTTGGCATCTGCCCTGTGCTGGCGACCTGGAAGGCTGCAGGGAAGGACCCCCGCCCCCGCCCCCACCGGGATGAGGGCTGTAGGCTGAGGTACGTACCTTTGTTCAGCACCACCTCACGATGGCGTCTCTGTCTTCCATCAAAACCCTTCCTGCAGCACCCCATACCAGGTTCGGTGGATTGGACGACGTCTTTGCCACACACTTCAGGAGTCTCTCCCGACCACCACCTTTCGAACCTCCAGCCGGCAACCTCAAAGGCTCATTTCTGCAACTCTTCGCTATTTTTTCCATCTTCGCCCGAGCGTTCAATTTCGCCAACTGCCTCTTCAACCCCGATGGTTACGTCTTGTCTTCGGACGGTGAGTCAGTTCGCAATCCAATAGCAAGGGGAGCAACGCACCTCTCCCATTCCCGTCATAACAAATCAAGAGTTGACCACGGTCGCAGAAAAGATTACATGACTTTGCCGACACACTATTAAACCTCAAGTCCTCGTCCCAACCGATCCTATCCGGCGTCATCCCTTCTGCGGACGCCTCCGCTGTCCTTCAACCATGGGTATTTGGCCGCTGAAGCTTGGAGTATTGGGCCGTCAGACCAATACTTCCATTGAGGAGGATTACAAGAGGTCCTCAGAAGAGACTCGAGACAACGTGGCGGTCGACTCGGTCACTCCGAACGGCTGGGTTCTTGTCTCGAGGCGAACACCGCCTACCTCCCCATCGATTCATCCACAGATCTCAGATGCCTCTGATGCCCCGCCCGAAGAATCCCAAGAAGAGAGCGGTGACGCCAAGCTTTGGACAGAGGAGGAAATTTATGGTCTACATCGCGTCTTAAAAGAGAACGTAGCAGGTCTCAGAAGGATTTTACGACGCTCTCAAAGAAAGACAATGGCTCAGATGAATCATGTACATCGATCGAGCAAGGCAGCCCAACGTCAATAAGGAGTTTTACTTTGGATGGTTCGCAGGTGGATGGGATGGCTGGGTGCAGTAATGGCGACGTGAAAATGGGTGGCGGCCAGAGTATTCTCAGGTTCATGTGAGTACGTCCGTGACAAAAGTCATTATTTCAAGGCCCCCACGGCCTGAGTGGTTGATCAACGCCTCCTAACTTTTGAGCAGTTCGTCAACTTCTGCGGTCTGCACATGCTCGGCGACAATCGCGATGTTCAATGCGTTACAACAGGCTGCATGTCTTCATTGGAACGCATGGCCTCCAGAGACGGCGAAGAGAAGCTGTATGGCTTACAACGCGGTCATGAAGAGCTCATGGACATCATCAAGGCCACCAAGGTGATCCATGACGAGCTTGACAAGCCATCCCAAGGGCGGAGGGCCATATTGCATGAAGGCCATGGTCGTCCGCCAAGTTCATGAACCTCGCTGAGACGGGTCGTTCCATCAGGTGCTACTGGACTACAACAAACGGTCCCCGGTTTTCTCGAACTCCCCACAGAGCTCGCTACTTTCGAAAGTGTCCGTTTTCAGTAGTGCCCGGGGCACACCGCCTCGTTCGTCCGCAACCACCCAGGGATCACCTACTTCCAGATCACCAAGCTACCGGGACCATTGAAAGTGTCGTCATCGTCTCAGGCAGGAAAGATCATCTTGCCACGCGACATGCTTGTCGGCGACTGCTTGTCATGAGGAATAGGAGCAAAGGGTTGCAATCTTCTCTATTTCCCGAACCACAGAGTACTTTGCGTCATCATGACGGGAGGTTCTTGTCCATCCCGCCTTCATAGCCGTACCCTCTCAAACTGTCGAGGATCTGAGGTCTGCTTCTTCCCATTTGTGCCTGGGTGTATTGATGGGTGTTCAAGCTCTTCCCCAGACGGCCGATCTGGATGCGGGCACGGCCGAGCATGCAAGACGGTGGTTGCACGGCGTTGGGATCTGCTTCTCTAAGGTGGGAGGCTAGCTGGGGATTTAGTTGTAGCATCAATCGTGAGGTTGGGCGTTTTGAGACACCGTCAAGACTGTTGATTACGATGTCTTTTTTTTTTTCGCAGTACATGGTCACAACTACCGATTTCACCACCTGCCGATTTCTACCAAGTGCCGATTTCTACCAAGTACGAGTGGTAAGGTCGTTTTAAAGGGCGGGAACTCCCTGCCGGAAGGTTGGGCACGTACCTTACCCCCAGTGTGGGACTGGAAGTCACCAGGAATAATTGTGGGCCGTTGTACACCTATGTGTGTACAACGGCCCACAGTAAAAGCGACTGCCCAATGGCATGCCTCTTCGACGTCGCACGCACCTGTGACTGGTGCTTTTGACCGCGGCAGAGATTCTGGTGTGGGGGCTTTTCCCAACAGGGGCCCTTGAATTGAGTCACCCTTCACCTTGAGACCCGAAGCCACCTGTTCGGCGTGGGTAGTTCCGATCTTCATTCTTGATAGTTAATCTTAGTAGCGTTGGTGCTTTCCAGAGGGCCCGTTAGCACGTTTGGCTTTCAGGCTGTCTAAACTTAAATGTTGCAGGATAGCATCAGCTAGCGGCCCGGCCCGACCCTTAATGAGGGGTATGGTGGACCTTGGCGATAGATCAACGTGTGATGAGTCCTGATGCAAGACAGGCTATCCAAGCACTTTAAGGAACATGACTCTTAGGACGGTGAGGCTGGAAAGAGTGCAGCCTGAAAGTCTGCAGCAGAAAGACCGTGTGACGCAATGCCTGCCCGAGAACCTGGATGGCCTGGGCTGCCGGTCGGTCGCTGCCTTCTACCGCGAAAGGCTGTTCTCCCAAGGTAGGTAGGTACCTCAAGGTACGTGGCTACCTACCTACCTACCTTTATGGTTCCCGTCCATCCGCCCGTCAACATAACTCTGACCTCCCCGGAGACTTCCCACTCTCCTTTCCTCCATCTTTGCCATCTTCCCGACATCCATCGTCTACCACCTTCATCTTCGATCACTACTGCTAGTGCACAAGCGACCATATTGCCGTTCGCGACGTCGATACCTCAAATCATGCATGCAGACGCCGCGAAAGCAGGCGTTCTGTCGTTGTCACCTGGCACCAAAGATGGACCAAAGCAGCAAGCAACACACACTACTTTGACGTACGTCCCATCTCCGTCTCTCCTGTCCTCGACGACCTTGTCTGTCTCACCATCTCCCACTGTTCGCCGTGTGGATCTACCCAGCTTGTCTCATCCGCCAGACTCTCTTGGTATCCCACGGCGCAGGAACCCCGTCTTTGCTTCTGTTCTTTCCGGATCCTGCGAGCGACTCCGCTTTCTAGTTGCTGCTAACTTGTTCACTGGTTTTGCATCTCTCGCTCCTGTGCTTCGCCGTCTTCCGCCTTCATGCAATTGCTTCCAGTCCCACCTCATAATACGACACTGATCCCACACAGCTTGCAGCTCACACACTCCATCATGCCGCTAAATACATCTCCAACAATATTCGCATCTTCTTAAGAGCACATACCTTCATCTTCGTCGATATGTCTACCTCCTCGAGGAGGACCTACCCCAAGTCCCCAGGTGCCTCTCCCCAGTGTTTACCGGAATTTTGACGCCCCACGATAATGAGGACCGCGAATTGTCAGCAAACGTTTCCGAAATCTGTTCAAGCACTAGAAGACTCTTCGTCGCAAGGATAGTCGGCCATATCTCAATGCCATCGTCACCATCATCCAGACCGCCGTTCGCAGTTGCCGCCATGTTCTTGTTCCATCGGGAGAAGCAACCCTTGAGTGGTTCTGCCTCACCTGTCTCCCAGCTTCTCAACCACGGCTCCTCGACTGTGGCTTTTCGTTATCACAGCAGGGTATTGAAATGGATTGAGATTGACGGACAAGACGTTCTGAGAACGATGCCCTTGCTAACCTCCAAATCTGGAATCAACTTGGTTGTTTCTCTGCCTGACTCTTCGTCTCCGTGGGCCTAACTCGATCGGCGACGTTTCCAAAACTCCCGAACGATTTCGCTTCGCTGGCAAAGTTATTCACAACACGCCTCCATCCATTCATGCACAGTCGACTCTCGCTCCGCCGGTTTGTTCATTGCCCAACCTCCTCCCCCCAACCCGTGTTCTATCGAAAACTGCGACAAAGCTAGGGATGACCACGGACTTGTCGATACAAACGCTTCGAAGCCTTCTTTGTAATAATTGCGGCAGCCTACGACATGCTACTGTAAGTTCCGCAACCCAGGTCTCCGAGCTGGAATGGAGTAGAGAAAGCGACGATCAAAGAAGCTAGCGTCTTCTTTTCTGGATCATTCTTGACTCGAATCACGTACCAGACTACAAAGTCTGATCCGTGTTCCCTTGTTACACTGCAAACCAGACCTCATGCATGTCGACGACCCAACACTTCGTGGGTCAAGCTCCCACATCCAGGAACAGCTCATGGATCACCACACATTATGCGTACAAATTCACTACGTGAGAATTCAGCATGAGAGTCTGGCTAACGTGCTTGATATCAGACACTATGACTCGATAAGATCTACGGCCAGACGCCCACACATTAGAACCTTGGAAGACTGGCCGCGGAGGATATGTCCGTGTCTTTCGCGGGTGCCGTTACGGACGAGGTCACCCTCGTAAGAGGGCAATCAGTTCTCCGCAGCCTTTCGCTCTGATTGATTGCAGATTCAGAGCACCCCAAGCAACACGACGACTCAAGTTACCGTTCATATTTCCTCTTCTTCTGTCATCTGTTCATAGTCGAGGACAATCCTGCCTCCCTCTCCAGAGAAGAAGATTATCAACAAAGCTACTCACGGCATGGCAACCAAGGTTGGGAACTCCCAAAACAAGGCAATCCTCAAAGATCTCCAAAACATCATGCAAACACCCAAAAACACCACGAGAGCTTCAAGGACGCACCAACCTGCTCTTCAAGCTTAACTCCTAGGGTGAAGGTATCGATTCCACCTCCAAATCGCGGCTGCTGTCTCAGATTCTGGCCAGCAGCACAACTCTCTTATGGTTGACTATTGGTCGGGCCTTCTTTGGGCCAAGCTCGGTGTTGTCTTCCGTTGCTGCTTCGACTACAAGCCTTTGTCTCGACGATGACTTTCAGAGCCTGCTCTTGACAGCAATGAGACCGGATTATGATCGATTGCAGTCAGTCGGAGCCAGACAAACGAAGCTGCACTTTTAGATGTCATTCTGAAGTCGCCGCCGAACTTCGACCAAGCTCATGAATGTCGTCCATAGGTCGCTCGTTGACCATTGCTGCAGTCTTGTTGATGTCTGAGATCGCCCTCGAATGCTGGCGATCCGGTTCCTCCAAGCCGACGTTCAGCCAGCTGCTGTCCCTGTTCTTGGGACCCAAACATGATTGCAAAGAGTGACAACATCTCTGGACAATGGGTGAGCTCTCATTCACCGATGCCGCTTCTAGGCTCTGCGATACGGCCCGAGTCATTATCACCCAGAGTTGTGTCCTTAGTTGGACGATTTAGAAAGCCTGATAACGACAACCTCTTTACTTTCTTCTCAGAATTTCGCATTCATACGGGGCCCATTTTCATGTAAGTATCCCACTTCACCTTGCTAAACCATGGATCGGATCCTGTCCGCATTGTCCATAATGTCCAGGGAATCGCCCTACACCACTCTTTCGGGCCTTCCAGTTCATGGCACCGCTGCGCCGGAAGACATCTCTCAGCCGTATCTGGGAAGACTTCTCACAAGGTAGCCAGTGTCGCCTCAGTTCCTTTTGCAGCGGGGGATAACGGATCCGGCTGAACTACATGTGGACACGAGACGAAAAATTCCGGTGAGTTTCTCACAAGAAGGGGTAGAGGGATATCGGAGATGGCAAAATTACAATACCGTGTCTCTCTGCAAATCGCAGCGCCGCAGATGTGGCCGACATCGCGCGCGCATCTTGCAGGAGAGCGAGTGTGGTATTCTGACCTTGCTTCTCATTATTGAAACTCTCGGACGAGTGTCTTGTTTCAAATGAGTTTGGCTGGGTGGCTTTGGACTCGCTGGCTTTGAGACGTGATGATGCATTGGAGCCTTTCGTAAAAGAAGTATCCATGCTGCGCATAAGCTCTCTCGTAAGTTGAACAGCTATATCCTGCTTTGTGGCCATTTCGAAGTCTCATCGCTCATTTGCTAGAGTCTTGCGCCGCCATAATGGTGCTTTTGAGTCACCCGAAAAGGGGTGAACGATGCAGCCACCGATTCCGTGGTTCCACGCGGCGTGGCTCTCGGGACTCTCCCCCAGATTACCGCAGCAGCAGCACATCTACGAAGGAAAGTGCAATCTTCGCACATTTTGAGCCTCAAGGTCTGCCGTTGAACTTACTTACGCTCCAGGCGAACGTGCTTTGTCTGAGCCCTGTGATTAAGACGAATGAATCACCCTCTTTGCCTGACACAGCAGCCTTCTCTAGACGTGAGGCTTTTCTTCCAGCTCCTTGACCAACATACCAGAGATATCAGAGATAGATTATGCGAGGCACTTGTTTTTGGTTTCTGCCTTAACATGTTTAGGTTTTGGGTAGCTTTGGTGGTAACTTTGGTTTGATGAACAAGCTCCTCAGCGACAAGCTACAAGCCATACATTTGATTGCATCTTCCTGAGAAGGACATGAGAATATCGAAGACCTTGGCTTCTTTCATGCCGCTACATTCATAATGCGTATGACAAAATTGCTGCCGGTGTTAGGCGATGGTCGCCAGCACCACCTCCACGATCTTTCAACCCTGCTTGATATGGGGTACTAAGATTCTGACCGCCTCTCGGTAAGCCCATAACAACAACTCGTTTCTGGACATATCTCCGAGGAAATATTTAGATGTTATTCCTGTAAGCCTTGAACCTCGATCTGCTTCTTCACCTTCCGAACACAAGTCACTTTCACTTGCATCTATCTTGACGATCCCCAGCATGAGTTGAAGTTGATTTAATGCATTAAAGTGCATAACGCCCGCTGATTTTCCCATGTGAAACGTTTCACACTGCACAGGCGCAACGATAAAGATTCTCTGAGTCAATGAATCAAAAGCGTATCAAAGAAGCTCCAAAGCCTTGAGTCCTGTCTAACCACCATTTGAAACACCTTCTGAATTAAGCATCCCGCTCCAAAGCAAAATTCTCCATGCAATGTCTGACACTTAAGGACGCCTCGACATACGGTATTCTTCCAAGAACGATCCCGCTGCATAGCGCAGAACAATTCGACTGACAATCGCAGCCAAGTGTGGGGACAGGCCTTCAGACCATTTGTCTTCCTTTCTAAGTGCATCTCGGAGAGACCCAGCATCGTCGGTATGATCCTCCAAGGCATGTTGGAGATTGTCGTTGGTTGGATCAAGTGGGCGTTGTGATTGTCTGCGTAGGGTAGCAATAGCGATTGACAGCGAGCGGACAGAAAGTCGGTGATGCAGAAGCTTTCGAAGCCTCATGTTGTATCGGTGCCAGTTACGGAGGTACTCCAGCTTGGACCGGAGTGTTGTGGTCCCGTTGTTGGCCTGAAAGATTTCGTATGGTGCGTCGTAGACGTTGGTCAACAATTGCCAGCAGAATAGGTCCCGGAGTTTGGAGAAGTCGACGTGTTCTTCGAGCGTCAACCCATTCAATCGTTCGAGACAGAGCGCCAATGCGGTAATCCAAGGGTTTCGACCAACTTCACTGCCACATCCAACCGAGCAGGCTCGACATCCTGGGCACAAATCCATACCGCGTGCTTGCCACATCCATATGGCGGCATAGGTATGGTGTGTCGTGCGATTCAGATGAACGGTCAAAGTCTCGGTCTTGTCACCTAAGAGAGCAAAAATCTGTTTGGCGTGTTGTATTGCAGGGCGCGGATCTGCGTCGTTGGAGGGTATGTAGTCGACGAGGTACTCGGTCGTCCAAAGGCCTGGAATGACGTCAATGAGCAGCCATCCGTCCATGTACATACTAGTGCCAGCGACTATAACGATTCGGTCTGACGGGCGAAGATCTGATATGAGTTCGTCCAATCGGGTGGACTCGGCGAGGGCGACTTTGAAGTCGGTCGTTCGTGTCATGGAGCTGACCAGTTTATGCACTGCATGGCGGGGTAGGTGATGGCCTGCATTCACCGTGAATGCTGCCTGTTCAGTGGTGGTAACCATAGCAAGTTGATTGGGGAATATAGATGCCGTTTCGGCTGATGGATGACTCCGTATAGTTGAGCTTCTGCAGGGATGGATGATGGGTATGAAGTTGACAATTTGGTTCTGAAACGCCAAATCGAAAGGAGATGTTACACGGCGACCAGTCAGGCAGTGACTTAGACACTGCTGCTTCCAGCTCAGAGAGGAAGTTTTGACGGTTTGGGAAAGAACAGGGCCGCGCTTCGACGGGGAAGGACCCAGTTGATCAAAGGATGACTGATCCACTCCACTACTCTCTTTTCTCTTTCTGGCAGCCACGGGACCCCTTTTGTGGTTTCCTCGTGATGCACAAATAAGCAATCCTTGGGCGAATCAACGAGATATTTCCCTGAGACTTGCAATACGCCAACCATGTCCGACGTGATGCATTCCACCGTCGACCAGCGCAAGTGTCTCTCATAGACCTGCCACGCCAACTCCGCTTTCAACACTGGTGCTGCGAGTTTCTTAGGCCATTTCCCGGGGACCTTCTCACCAAGGAGTTCCAGCCCGAGCCCAAGTACCAGTCTAAGCCCACCATCTCAGCACGTCAGATATTCAGGAAGACTCTTTCCGGGATTCTGCCATCGCAAGTAGCATATCCCTCCGCAAGAATCGATAGGCGTCGCGCAGTTGAATGGAGTGACTGTCGCGGACCTTTTTGCAGGGCCAGACTAACATCACGTAGCTCAATCGTCTCCCGACGACCCTCGGCTTCGACGGAGTCATCTTGTTCCGGCGTTGATGCAGACGTCAACGACACATCTCCGCGGTCTCCTTATTTTCAGAGGCCGTGACTACTACTGCTGCCAACATGCTCTATTCAGTCTGTCATGTTCGTCTGGAAACATTTGTCACTATGACTCTTCTCCAAGATTACTGACGGCACCTCATCCAGCACCTTGCGGCGATCTCATACCTCTGAGACGCAGCTAGTAGTACAACCATCTGCTGCCCTCTGCTCCGAAAGCACTGTTGCTGCCCTTGTGGGGCAAGCTCCGATCACAGAAGCAGCACTACTCAACAAGTAGGGCGGTTCTCGGGCGGCTTCTTGTAGTGGTGAAACAGGGGGAGGCATCGTGTTCCTGAAGTCACGTTCGCCTGCTTGAAATAATCTCACGGTAGGCAGGAAGTCGGAGATTCAAGTGATTGCAGGCGCCGCCTTGGACCTCGGCCCCCGGTGTCTCTCGTTCTGGCTTGTGTCGGATGGCGGTCGCGAGGAGTATGAGATGCCTTGAATATCAGCGTTGATAACTACTGAGGATACCACAAATCTGAGACCAGAACACCATGGTGCGGGCAGGTACTCGCTGAAGCGCAGCAAAAAGTTCGGCTTGAGTTCGCATGCTGCCTACCTCCCGTCTCCCCTTCCTTAGGTATGTGAGGCACTTCTTGTCACTTACGACGTATTGTTCACTACTATTCTCGTAAATGAATCCAAGTCCGCCCGTCAATCTGGAGGCTGCTCCATCTTCAACTCCTGCGTGGCGAATCTACTGGTGCGCTGGCTTCATCCGTAAACCTGCCTCTACCATCGACAACATCAAGCCAATGCCTCAGGCCCAGAAAGAAGCTTTCTGTCTACAGTCTACTCAGAAGACAAAGAATCCCACCTCACATGTCTGACGTCGAGCACGAAAGCCTACTTAACATCGCCCGCTCTCCATCCGAACATCAACCAACGATGCCCACATACTTGAACACCTCTGAAATTCATCTGCACATAGAAACCCTTTGTTCTACCCCTTACCATAGTCCATTTGATGTCTCGTCAGACAATTGCCAAGAAGACGACGGTTTGCTGAGATGACTGCCTTTGACCGCCAGGTTGAGGGCCCGGATGACTCTGTGTCTCGAGGGTATTGAGCATGCAATATTCATGGCGGTATGTTGTATCTTTCAGGCGATCCATCGGAGAAGGACTGCTAAGATTCTTGAAGCCGTGAAGTGTTCTAGCCACAAAGTCTCCATCTTCTCATGTACTTTCCCTAGCAGTATTGCCAACATCTTACACCATCTCCTGCCAAGGACTGCTGATCTAGGTTCCCCATCGGATTTCAAGGCATCTTCCGCGCGTAATTGCCCAGGGTGTTCAATGCCAACCGACCTCAGCAAAGCAATATGTTCTGCAGCGGACTCCCGCCACGAATCCAGGCGTCGTACCACAAGCTCAACCGCAGCATGTCTACTTGGGTCTCGAGTGTCCCACGATACGAGACTGGGACGCGCTTACTGACCCCGTTAGTTGGGTGTCCGGAGAACAAGGGATGACGGGATGGGCCGATGACAGATGCAAGGGCGTCCGAGGAGGATGGCATAGATATGGAGCTGCCGGAGAGATAGATTGAGGCGCAGAAGTAGGAAGGACTGCGGCTCTTGATATGAGCTTCTCGCGTAGGCGTTGATGTGGCTTCTGCAGCTGTTTGGTCAGAGGCAAGAAGCTTCTGGGATATGGCTATCGAGCGGACGCCGGGAGTGACCATTGGTACGCCGCGGGTGGCTGCGAGTGGTTGCGAGTGAACTTGACGAAGGAGAACTCAGCGAAAGAACAACAGGGCCTCTACCCATTGAACAAAGACCCGTGGCGGTCCGTGAAAGTGCGCCAGAAGGGCGGGGAACAGCTCTACTAATGATCACAAAGGTCCAAGGAACCCAAAGAGGGCCAGCATGTGAGGCCGATAAGTTGATGAAGAGCGGATAGATGAGCCTGTGGTCAGAAATTCATGTTCAGCAGACTTGGCCAAGGGTCTGGGGCCATAAATCCGTGGTTAAAACGGCTTTATTTGCAGACACGTTGATAAGGCTGCTCAATCTCTTGGATCAGATCCCTATCCCAAGCGGTATTCATGCCGGGCTTCTATTAAGCGACGTGACGGTTTGCCGAGAGGAATGCTGCACCTACTTGTTCGTCAGAGGGCTGTCGAGGGGCGGGGAGTCAAAAAATACGAGCTCTGGTGATGGGATGCGGCAGGTCTTTTGGGTGAGCTGAATGAGAGATCTATCCGAGGCAGAGGAGAAGAGAGTCTGGAAAAAGACATCATTAGGGTCCAAAACTGATTGGTTGCGAAGCATGTATGGCTTACTGGGGAGATGCGATCGTCGAAAGGGGAGCCAGATCCAAAGACATCACAAAAACAATAGTGACATTGCGAAAAAGAAGACTTGTCAGAAACAGCCAGCGTCGGGTTGATACTTGCAAGACTTGAAGCAAGTCATCATCGGGTGACTCGGTAGTTGTGAAGGAATGGAGTGCTCGGTGGATGGCACTCGCGAAAGGTGTGCAGATTCCTGTAGATACGGACGTATTTGCCGGGTCCTTGGTGAGCCACTACCATCTAGTGGAGTCGCTGCCATCCGCCGATGAGGTGCATCGGTGCCATCAGTGCACGTGTGCCGTCTCACAGCTCTCTCAAGGGCGCTGCCATCTATCGCTGCCACAGGTTGGGGTTACTACCACTGCAGTCGCCGCTTTTGAGCTTCTCTGCCCGGGTCATCTCAACATTTTTAATTCTATTTAATCTTCGGAGACGATGGCCTAAGGTAAACACGCTTTAACAGTCAGCAGACGACCGATATCAACCATCCAGGATGTCATCTTTCGAAATGCTGGGACAAATACTTCTGACGCTTTGCACACGATGAAAATCTTTTTCGCAAGAACATCTGTAACGTCATATCCTCTGGATGGCTTGTGATGCAGTTCACTGTTGAACTTCCCCGGCTTGAGGTGGAGACGGCGAAGACGTGCGCCACCCAGACGCTGCCACCAGCGCTAGTTTCTACGCTGTTTATGCTAGAACAACCAGCATCAATTTTGCTGCACTTTGTTTCCTCAATTCCTAGAACGAGTCAAATTCAGCGTCCTTCATAACCCTCCCACACGGTCAGAAATTCTGCTCAGGTGGGATAACCACAGCGGGAGTTTCGCTGATCTGCACAGCCACCTGCGCGCTCGAGCCACTTGAAGGTGCACGCCACTCCAGGTAACAAGCCACGAGGCCTGGGCCACAGGGCAAAAGAGTGGGCCATTGTACACCCATGGGTGTACAATGGCCCACATTAATGACTGCTGGCCTCCACAACACGTGAAGCTTCCGGTCAATATGAGGCCCGGCATGCGTGCGCGTCGTCGCTCATCCTCACCCTGCCGCCGCCACAAATCCCACCACCTGTCGCTGCTCTCTGTTGAGCAGAATGCATTCGCCTGTCAATACCAACAACGATGTCGTCGAGGCTGCCGCCCGCTTCCTGATGGCCACCGCCATGTCCCCTCCATCTGTGGTCGGCTGCTTCTCCGCCAATTCAGCTGTCGCTCGAATCATCTGAGCAGCATCCCCCCCTCGGGTCGTGACCAACACCATGCCGTCACCCCCATTGGCTGCAAAAGCCCTTGACCTGGCCAGGTCCAACACCCCATCTCGCACCTAATACGCCGCTGCCACTATTGCCCAGCATCGCGGCATGGTGTCGTGCTCTCATCAATCACCTCTTCACTAAGATCGACGACCGCGGAACACCCCGCACCCGGCAAGCACGCCGCGATGGAGAATCCGCCTGCTGGCTCACCCCTTACGTCGACGCATCGCTGGCTGCCCACTTCGCCGCCGCCGCCTCGGCATCGCCTCAACCCTACTGCTAGAGACAGCTTCTCGCAGCGTCCGCCTTTTCAGTATTGTCCCTATCTTCCCCGGCTGATCTGTCGAGGTGTCGCACTTTATTTGGGAGGTTTGTTGCTCTCTGATTTCCTGGGAAATAGCTATCTTGTCTCCCCTGCTTTATTCGTGTACTGACGACGTCCTCCTGCAGTAACCCTGCTCATCCCGCAACGTTCACTACTCGAAAACCTCCGATGAGGTGACGATGACGACCCAACGCCCCAGACGACGGGTACCTTGACCATCACATCCTCCATACGAGGCCCAACGTGCCCTCCGTCGGGAACGAGCATGCCAACGTCCTCTCGGCTAAACACCCCGAAACAGCGACCGCAATTCAGCTCAACGTCTCGCCACCACCAGCATCTCTACCTGCGACCGTTTTCAGTTGTCTTCCGCTCACGATACGACTCCTTCGAGTCGAGTCGAACATCTCCAGAAGGCCGGGCCATCATTCGCTACACTGCGATAGCTTGCTTCGCTTCTTGCCCCCCCACATTGAGTGGTAACCGAGCCTGCAGCGCAACGAAAAACGAGCGCGCACCAGTTTCACGGCCTTTGAGATGGTATAGAATGTCGAGATACGGGCCCTTGGGTATGTATACTGCGATCTTCTTCCTCAACATAGAATGTCGAGATATACGGGCAACCTGTAAAGCCCGCGGCCACGACGTTCGGCAATTTCCCATTTGACTTCAACGCCGTACGGCAACAGGCAGAGCTTATTGGAGCTTGGAAGTCGGGACAAAAATGAAACGTATCGGCCGGACTGCAGCTGCAGGATTCAAGGCGATGCCTTGGTGTTTGTCACCGGTTTCCAAAAGAGACGCATGAGTGGAGGGAGAAGGGTGCTGGGACTGCTAGACATCTTGTTTCAGCGATAATTCCGATGGTGACTGGCTGGCAAGGGCCTCCAGATGCTGCACGTACGGAGCTTGCGCCATAACCCTGCTTGCTACGTCTCTGGTCACGATGCCGGCAGCATCTGCAACAGTCGTGCCCGAACGCTGGAATCGACAGGCATACTCGTTGACTGTGACGTTCCATCCAATATGATGCACCTCCCGCGCCGATGACAAGCCTGCCCGAAAAACGCGTTCAACCCATCCTGGACCTAGTCAACGGCTAAGCGCCGAAGCCCGTATGTCCAGAGCTCTGGATGAAAGATCTGTCGGACGCCAAAAACAGGCAAAAAACATACAACACCGGGCATTCGCCGGTCGTCACCGACCCGACTACTACTCCAGCCCTCATTGGCTTATCTATGGGAGAGCGGACGGGATCCCGAGTTCTCCAATGGGTATGGTCGTACGTGACAGAAGCCGACACTGTAGTTGAACATATACCCTGCAGTATAAGGCTGTCAACAGGTTGAGGCGTTCATTCTGTTTTCAAGGAAGCTTTCAAGGATGCCTACCTACGTAAGGTGGGAGTTTTCCCAGCAACGCCCTGGAAATTTCAGTTAGAAAGAGGGACCTTCTAAGGGCCCGGGGGATGCTAGGTAAAGAACAGGCCAATCAGAAGTGTGGGATCTCGGTGTTGGTAGCGGACTTTCAGCTACCTGGGCTGCTGTAGGTAGTGGACTTTCGGCTACCCACACCCTTGAAGCACCTCAACTGCTGCCAGCGCTGCTTCCACCTGCCTGCAAGCTTGGGAAATGCATGGCCGAACACTTCGGAAACATCAAGGTCAGTGTGCATTTATGCATCCACAGCTTTATGCAAGCATACATAAGGTGCTGAACGCTCACCCTACTGCTAGTATCACGCGTCACTTCCCGACGCGTCGCCTCAGCCACAACCCATTCATTGAAGCCATCACCAACCGCACCCTCACCGGCCGTCGACACTCCAGTCAATGCCACAAAGGCATCGAAGGCAATTGCACGACATCTCCAGCCGACCCAACAACCCCTGCCTCAATCACAGTCTTCTGCTCTACCTCGTGGCCCTGGTCGCGCGCCACAGTCACCCCATTGTACCTACCAACTCGCCCGCGACGCGACGATGAAGTCCTCCCCCGCGGTCCACTTGTCCCTTGCAAGTACCTAGGTATGTACGGATACCTACTAGCCTCATCCTCGACACGATTTCCCGTCACCCCACAGGAACCCACTACAGCACTAACAGTTTCCACGCCAGAGGGTATCTCAAGCCAGCACGCATTCTCGGTCAATGACTTGGCCATCGTTTCCTCCAATTCCTCGACCGGCCTGTGCTGTCTCTACCTTCACCAAGTCTGCCTGCCAGCTCTCGCACCTCATGGCCGACTCTGCCTAGTATTCGTATGCGGAAAGCAGATATAGAGCCTCTTCTCGACCAAACAGTTGAACAGAGCCAGTGAGAACGAGAACATAGAGATGGGATGCCATTGACAAGATTCTGCGTGGGCGCCGGCACGTCCTTGGCACAATGGTCTGCAGATCACACCACAGGCATACTATGCACGTATATCGTTGCCTGTTGTTTGTCGGACCCTGTTGTTTGTTGGACTCTGTCGCCACACCCTGTCGCTGCGTTTTCCCCAGATACGCAGACCACCGACCCCCGTTCCCCTCCATCGCCACGCCCGCCCCTCAGGAGCTGAAGCAGAGGTTCTACTTTCCGGGTGCCATCATATGTCTCTCTTCTTCGCCATCGCCGTTCTTTTGGCGTACGCCGCAGAGATACACCCTCCTGCCACCCAGAGTTCTGACCATATCCCAGATGTTCAACCGCTACATGCGCCTCATCCCTGCCGCGATCACTAGTTGCCCCCTCAAGACTGCATAGCAGCTCTGCCGTTACTCCTTTAGTGTGACCGACGCACTGGTCGAGGTTCTTGCCTCGATTGTTAGTGTCATGGGGGTCTGTCATCTACTCGTGGTGTGCAAAGCTGCCAACGCGGATTGGTGCTCGTTCAGCGCAGCATCATCGCAATGTCGTTGAGAAGCGCTGATCTCAAGGAGGTAGCAGGATTGGAGCAATTCCAGGTCACCAGCGCCGTCTCAGTAATCGCATTACCATAACACAATTCCAATCGACACAGCGCGCCGGCGGTGCAGTAGACGAGGCCGACGGAGACATAGGCCGGCACTCAACTGTATTGTTACTCAATGCTGCACTCCTTGTCCTGACTTTCTCGTCGTTGCAGAAGCAGAGCCCTTGCCATTCCATTCACACCTCTCGTCCCCTTTTCTTCTCGACACATCCCCGGGGACACCCACGCTCAGTGCGCAGAAGTCGCCTCCATCAAAGCTTGCTGACCGACACCATCCCTCAAGGCTGCAATCTTGAGCCACTTCTGTGTGGAGACAGTCTCTCCTCCACTTCACTCTTTCGCAGCAGGCACCAACAGTTTTCACTATCTGCTCCCAGCATCGCCAAAGCTTGTGCTGTCCTACCTCAGGTGTGGTCGCTGCCTCTTTCAAAAAGCCTGCGATCTGTTCTCCAGATGTATGCCTTATGCGATCGCCATCAGGAGTGTCCATTTTGGTTTCTCTCAGTCTCAGACTGTCAAGTCAAAGTCAAAAGTGCGGCAGGATGCCACCTCCTTCCATATCTGAGGGTCACAGGGAAATCTGCTGGCCAGTCTATGCACTCAACCCTGTCCTTCACCATCATGAAGACCTCACAATTCATCAGTACCATTAGGGACTGCAGAACATAAACAGTCTAAAGTCGCCTGAGTCACCATACTCATTCTTATCGACTGAGACGATGCCATTCTCATCTTCCCATCCGGGTCATCCCTCAAAGCTTCCCTCGGTCTGGATGCATGTTGCGCTCTCTTGCTGGTCTATCTAAGGCATGTCCCTGAGACCACTCTCGTCAATTATAACCATGATGGCTTTCCACTCCCCGGACGCCTGGGCAACCCAGTACGCCCTCTATGCATCTGACATACAACGCTTCGATGGCACTTCAGAGTGAGAGTTCAATCAGGCCGCCGCATCCTCGCCCCAAGGGTTTCCCGCCCTTCCTACCGACTATGCGTCATCCGTCATCTGACGATGATTCTTTTAGCACCCGTTCCAATACCCGTTTCGACCCTGATGCCCTGCCCCGCGAACCTCACTGGGAGATGGTCTAGGGACTTGGGCCGAGAGTTGGCGAGAAGCCAGTCGTTGACTTCAACCATGGATCTGAGTAAGTGGGTTCATTCGGAGATCCGGATGTTCACCCGATGCCGTCGCCGGGCCGGCCAACCACGTTGCCCGTGCTCAGGATGTCATCTGAAGGTCAAGAACATGCACTACGGTAATTTCACAGGAACGAACTGTCTCCCGCGTGCCGCACGAAACTGTGATCTGTTTATTCGATGTCCCAGCTGTGAATAGGATCCCAATTAGAAGGACATGCTGAGGGAGATGCTAGCGTGCAGAGCGGTGATCGTGATCGTCTCGCACCCAACCTCGGAATCGATGTGGATACAAGATTCCACCAGGATATCCTATGCATATTCGGTGCCCATAGTTGCAGATAGAGACACAGTTGCTATGAGAGAGGCATCAATCATTGACGCCTCAAAACAGATACTCAACGTGGGGATAACGTGCACAATGTGGCGACTTAGCGAGCAGCGTGTAACTCTCGGACGTGCTCAGGAATCCGAGTGCGTCTCAGATCGGGGCCTACTGGGCGAACATTCCCTGGGCTTGATCGCCCTGTAAGAAGGGGCTGAGCCTAACAGCACCACGCTTTTTCAACTTCCATATATACTTTCTATTATTAAACTTACTTATTCTCTCTATTTTTAATATGCTTAAGCTTTTTATCTACTAAGTTAATACTTTTATTTTATAGTTATTAATAATGCTTCTAATATTATAATTAGTTCTTCTTAACTTATTAGCTATACTACTCTATTAAGAATATTATTAAAATAGCTATAAAAGCTAGTTTAATACTTAAAATATTTATGTTATTAAGTAAGAGATTCTATTAAAATAGATAAATAGGTTTTCTATTATTACTATTAGAAATAGTTTTTAAATATATAGTAATTAACCTTATAAATATAATATGCTTTATATAGCCTTTTAGTAAATACTTTTTAAGAAAGTAAGTTATATAATTAATATAAGCCTTATAAGCTTATAACTTAGAGAGGCTTATAAAGTAATATTATTTTAAATAATAGGTATTTTAATAAACCTCTTTAGTCTCTTCTAATAATTAGCTTTTAGTAATTATAAGCTTAATTTATTAATATTTATAAATAACTTATTTATTATTACTAAAGTGTTTTTAAAGAATAATTAAATCTCTTGTTGTTTTTTTATTTTTATATATTTTATTTAAGTATATTTATTACTTATTAAAATCTTAGTTTATAAGTAATAGTTTTAAATTATATTTTAGTTTTAATAATATATAAGTGAAGCATTTCTTTAAGAAATTACTTTTTAAACCTTAGTTTTAAAGTATATATATAAACCTTCCTAATAAAAGTTTATAATATATAAGTATTTTAAGCTTAAGTATAAGAATAAAGTAATACTATTATAAGCTAATAATTAAACGAGACTAAAGAGTTATTATTAATAAAGTTTTAATACTTACTTTATAAGAAGGTCTATAGTAAATAAATCTAATAAGACATTATTTAGAATTTTATTTTATAAGAAGATTATAATATATATACTCAAAATATTAGAATAACTACTTATATTAAACCTAATTATAACTACCTATTATAATTATTAGTTTCATTAACAGTAGCTTAATAATTAATAAAGTTAATAGCTTTATTTATATAACTTATGTTATATAGAGATAGCTTTATAAGGTATTTAGCTATTAAAAAACTTATTTCAACTATATATTTAGAGCTATAAAATTAAGCTATAAGTGTATCTCTTATATAGTAATATTTACTTTACTAAAAGGTTTAGTAAAGCTATTATATTAAAAGCTTTAGTAACCTATTTAGCTTTATATTATATAGCTAATAATATCACTATTCTATTAATCTATTTAGGTAGAGTATAAATAAAATTTATAAGCTTTATTTACTAACAGAAAAATATAGAGTTTTAATATTATTTTCTTTAATTAATAGAATATATAAGTTAAAATACCTATATAGTATTTCTAGAATTATGCTTGTAAATAGAGTGAACTTTATAAAGAAGTTAATTTATTTATATTTAACAGAGAAACCTCTTTATACTTTTTTTAGAATAATTCTATACTTCTATTTTTTAAAAAAAAGTTTATGAAACAAAAAAAAACAAATATTATTCTATTTAGTAAAGCTAATATTTATAAATACTACTTCTATAGACTTAAATATCAAACTTAGAAATAATATACTTATTTATATATAAATATAGAAATTTTAAGTAGTATTATATATAGTTTGCTTTTATATATTTTAAAAACTTATATAGCTTAAATAGCTAAATAAAACAGCTTTAGTAGTAAAACTCTTTAGTATTAACTATAAGTTCTTAGATATAATATTATTTACTTTTATTTAATATTAATAGTATATATTATTATTAATAATAATTATGTTTCAGTTTTTTATTATAATATAGCCTTACTGTAAAATAACTATATTAAAGTTTCTAAGTTAAAAGAAATTTATTTAGCTTAAATACTAAAACTTATTCTAGAAAGCTTAATAGTAATCTAAAATATACTAGATAAAAACTACTTTTAAGAAGTATTAAAGAATAAAAAGAAGCTAATATTCTCTTAGAATTATAATTAAAATTAGTTTTTATAGATATCTACTTTATTAACTGATCCTTATAGTAGAAATCTACTTAGTATTTATTAAACTAAATTAAAGAAAAATAATTTAGATAGTATTTTTACTGATAAGCTTTATTTTATATACTTAAACTTAAGCTTAGAATTAGTTAAGTTAAGTTTATAACTTAACTAGAACTAACTTAGTTAAGTTAAAGTAACTAAATTAGCTAACTTAACTTTATTAGACTAAGTAATTATTTAGTCTAACTAGCTAATAATTAATTCTATATTATATATATAAATATATATCAAACTTATTAATATATATTTATTATATATATACTTTTATTCTATACTTTTCTAAATATATGTATATATATATATTATAATCTATATTTAACTTATATAAGTAATTTTTAAATAAAAGGTTTTCTTAAGTAATATATATATATATATAACTTTACTAACTAACTAATTAATTTAATTAAATACTAGCTAGCTAGTCTGCTAATTCTGCTTATACTCTAAATAAGCTATTAGCTATATTAAGAATAGATATATACAGAGGAGTATTATTAAGTAAAAGAAATAAAAAGGAGATATAAAAAGGTTATAATAATATATTTCTATAAGAATATATTAATACCAAACTTAATATATAAAAACTATTAAAATAGTTATAAGCTTAAAACCTAAAAGCTATGTATTAAAATATATAGCTTTATAGTTTTAAAACCTATACCTAAGAAACTAAAAGAAATAAACTTAGTATTTAATTTATATATTTAACTTCTAAAGAATATTAAAAAAGCTTAAGAATTAGGAAAAGCTTAAAAATTAGGCGTATAAAGCCTAATTTTAATTATATCTCTTACTATTTATAGAGAAGATAATAATACTAAAAGTAGTCTTAAATATATTATATATAAAACTTTTTAACCTTTCTACTTTAATACTAATAAACACTAAATATTTCTCTAAAGTACTTTTAAACTCTACTATAATTATATCTTATTACTTTATAGCTAATTAACTTTACTGGAAAATAATTCTAATTTATTAATTTTATTTATATATATATTTCTTCTAATTGTTTTTATTTATAAAGGTTATAGTATTTATTCTTTATATCTCTAGGTTTTAGTATAGTTTAATTATAAACTTTATTCTAATTAAGTTTAAGCTTATAATATATCTAATATTTTAAAATAGAAACTTTTAAAAACCTATAGATATAGTTTTTTTAAGGTATATATACTTCTACTTAAGTTTAAGGATTAATATATTAGTTTATATATATTTAAAGTAATACTTTTAGGTTCTAATATATATTATCTAAGTAGTTTTTCAAGTTAAATAGAAACCTTTTAATAGTTCTTGTTCTTATTATAGCTATTAAGGTTTCTAAGTCTTATTTATAAACTTAAAAGTAGTAAAATAGCTAATTAGTAAGTATAAAAGCTTTAAACTAACTAATATATAGAAACTTATTAAGTTTATTATACCTATTTAAAATCTTAAGTATAGTTTATAAACTTAAAAGTAATAAGCTTTCTAAGCTAGTAAGTAAATTAAAGATTTAAAAGTAAAATAATATAATAAATAAGTTATTTTATAAATTTAGTAATAGAGTAATAAGCTTAAGTTTTAAAATAAGAGGCTACTAAGAACTAAGAAGCTTTTAAATAACTTTTTTTTACTTTTTTAGCTATAAAGTAGTTTATAGTAGTTTATATAATAAAGTATAATAGAGAGTTATTATAAACTAAAGTTAAGATTTAGTTAAGTTAAGTTAACAGGCTGACTAAGATTAAGCTAGTTAAGTTAACTAAATTAGCTAACTTAACTTAATTAGATTAGTAAATTAGCTAGCTAGCTAGACTAGCTAGTTAACTAGTTTAGTTCTAATTAGACTAGTTATTAACTATATATATTAATTTTTTTTAGCTGTTATATATAAATAAAACTAACTAATTATACTATATACTAATTATATTATATAAAATTCTACCACTCTATATAGCGTAGTAGTATATATTTAATAAGCTTAAGCTTTATAAAAAGCGTGAGTATTAGTTTAACCCTAGCTATAGGAACCTTTTTCTCTCTCTTCTAATTAGTTAAAGAGCTTTATATTATTACTTTATTATATATTATACTTATAGCCTAGGTTTTATTCCTATAAAAGGTCTCCTAGCAGTATATAAGTATATAGTACTAGCTTAACTAGTATAGTGATTTAACAGGGCTTTAAGCCTTTATATTAGAATATAATAAATAGAAGGAGGTATACCCTTAAGAAAGTTAATTATACTAATTATACTATATAATATACCTTATAGTTATTATTAATAATTAATTAGTTAATAAAAGGTTGTTTTTTATTAATCTATATATAATTTAATTGGTTAGAACTAGTTAGCTATAATTTAAATAGAACTAAGCTAGTTAAGTCTAGTTAACTAGATTAGCTTACTTAAGTCTAAGTAAACTTATTAACTTACTAGTCTGACTTAATACTAGCTGATTAGTTTGCTAACCCTGCTATAAACCTTTAAGTAGTTATAGAACTGAGTAGTAATCTAAGATTTATATTAGTTAACTAAAATATAAAGCATTTTATTATAAAGCTTTATACTCTATAATATAACTATAACTAGGGTTAGGATTAAGTTAAGTTAAGTTAACAGGCTGACTAGGACTAGGCTAGTTAAGTTAAGTTAACTAGCTAGTCTGACTAGTTAACTAGTCTATATATATATAAATATTATATATTAATTAATATTATAGCTAACTATTAAGTTTTATAAAAGTTACAACTAAATAAATTATAACTAAGTAAATAATAACTAAGTAAATAATAACTAAATAAATAATAACTAAGTAAATAATGACTAGGGAAATAATAACTGAGTAAATAATAACTAAGTAAATAAAAAGTAAATAAATTATAACTAAGTAAATTATAACTTAATAAACTATATAAATAAAAATCTAACTAATTAATCTTCTTCTTCTTCTTCTTCTTCTTCTTCTTCTTCTTCTTCTTCTTCTTCTTCTTCTTCTTCTTCTTCTTCTTCTTCTTCTTCTTCTTCTTCTTCTTCTTCTTCTTCTTCTTCTTCTTCTTCTTCTTAATTACTTAGAAATATCTCTTCTAATTCCTTTAAATCCTTAATTTTCTAATACTTTAAAAGGATTATTTCTGCTATAGTTTAAGGCTTTAGTTTATTTCTATTTTTAGTAGTAATATTATTAGTAATAGAAAAAACCCTCTCTATAGGAGTAGAAGTACTAGGAATAGCTGAATATCTTCTAGATAAAATAGCTAATATAGGATATTTATAACTACTACTTTTCTAGTAAAGTAAAGAATTACTCTATAATAAGTTAGTATATATATAATATATATATATATATTAATAAAATAACTTATATCTTATTCTAAAGGTCTTTTAGCTAAATAACTAATATATTTAGCTTCTATAGTAGTATTATTACTATTAATAAAATAATTATTATTAGAATTTAAATTATAAGTATTAGATTCTAATACTTCTTTAGATTCTGAAAAACTATCTTTTTCTATTTTAACTCTAAAATAATAAATTAGTATATAACTAATAAGTAAAAATATTAAATATATATAAATATATATATATATTAGCTGCAAAAGCTAGGCTAGTCCCCCTCTGCTTATTGCTAGCAACCTTTAGGTTATATAACTACTTAGACTTTTTCTTTGCCTCTACGCTCTTCTGTCAGACTTTAACTATTATAATAAGCTAAGTTAACCGCCTTCCTCCAGCTGCCTCTATCTTCACTCCTCTAAGCTGTACCTGCCCTTTACGCTATATTTAAATTGCACCTGTTTTTCTCTCCTCTACTATTTAGAAGTCTGCGTCGCTCTGCTAGGCGTGGGGGCCCTAAGGCTTCTATATTATTATGCTGTTATAATATCTTCTGCCCTGCTATATAGTTTTAATAAATAGCCTTATTACTATTAGCTATACTCTTAATATATTTACTCTTTCTAATTTACTAATATTTAAGCTCTTAAGCTACTTTAGCTATCTTAAGGAAGCTTATAAAGTAATTATAGGTATTAGGATTACTATTAGTAGCTTTAACTATATCTATATTAATTTTAAAGCTATATAAAAGTGAAATGTTTTTATTAAGTATAATCTTATATAAATATTTAAATATAAAGTTAAGGAGAGTTATTTTATTAGTATAAGAAAGATTGCTATATATATTACTTTTAATTTTATTAACTTTAGTTTTATAGATTAAGTTATTTAGGTTAGCTTTACTTAGCTTATATATATATTTAAAGGGGGGGGAAGGATATTATAGTTACTATATATATAGGAGGATATGAGGAATAGGCTTAAGGCTTTATTTAAAGTAGTAGTTAAGTTCTTATGCTTATAGCTATAATAACCTTTCTAGCTATAGTAGCAAAGAGTTATACTATTAAGTTTACGCCTTTAGGTGTAGGTTTAAGCTATTACTAGGTAGCTGTATAAGCTATAAGTGCTGTTAGTAATTTAATAATAGCGTTGTAGATAATGCTTTTATTAATATGTTTTGCTATCTACCTACCTGCTCTCTTCTACTAGGGCTAGAGATAAGTTAAGCTAAGTATTAACAATTAGTTATAATATAAGATTTTATTTATTTGCTTTATTAAGATTAGGTATAGGTTAAAGTGCTGCTGTTAGGTTTAGAGTATTGTGAAATATTACATTAGGTAAACTATAATATCTGCTTATATAAGTTGAGCATTCTATAAAATATAAATATATATATATATTTATGATTTATACTCTCTTTTTAATAAATTAATAATATTCTTTTTAATAGTAAGATAATAGTATAGAATTTTATTATTTTCAAAATACTTAACTTTTATTTTAAAATCTAATATTATACTTATAATATAAAGTTTATAAATATCTAAATTAAAGAAATTTAGTTTTTTAGGGGAATACTTTTTTAATTTAGTTCTTCCCTTTTTTATACTATTAATTAAAATAATATAATAAGCAGCCTAATAAGTAATTTAATTAGTTTATATTTTAATAATAATAATAATTATTATTTACTTTTCTGCTGATCTCTCTTTTAAAGCAGTAAACTTAAAGATTAAATTATCTAGCTTTTTATATATAGAATATATATATAATAAACCTATATTAAGGTTTATATAAAGCTTAGATTATAAGTGAGTACTAAGCTTTAAAAAAATTAAGAAAATAGATTCAATATCTTTTAAAGCTTTATATTCACTACTAATAATAGAAAGTCTTTTAAGCTTTAGATTACTAGTATTCCTATAAATATAATCTAAAGCTAGTTTAAACTTTATAGTAGTAGAAGTTATTCTATATATAGAGTTCCACCTTATTTTATAATCTATAATAATATAAATTAGTATTTATTTTATATTAATATATATATATATATTATTTAAAAAGAAATAACTTACTTATAGGGATAATTTTTTCATTAAAATTAGAAGGTAGAGTATTTTCGTTTTTAGCTCTACTAATACTTTCTAATAAAAGGTGTTTAATTTTGCTTATATATTTAACTAATATAGTTATATGTTGAATTCGTTTTATAACGTCTAATTAAATTAGTTAGTTAATTATTCATAGTAAAATAATAATTATATTTATAATATATATAATATATATAATATAATATAAAACTTACTACTTAGTAGATTTTCTTTTAAATATTAATTTTCTTTTATAGCTAAGTTATTATTAATTAAACTAATATTATTATTAGTATAATTAGATAATTCCTCTTCTATAATAGAATTAGATATAAAGCTTTATAGTATATCTTATACTACTAAATTAATAATATGTATAATATATCTTATATTATTTTTAAAAACCTTAATATAAGTTTCCTTATAATTAGATTTAAAAGAAGTAATAAAAGTACTATTATTATACGTATTATCTCTAGTAATACTAAATGTAATTAGTATTTATATATAATTAATATATATATATATATATATATATATATATATATAATTAACTTGTCCAAAGAATTTATCTATAGTTAAATTAGAATAGATATTTAAACTATCTATTACTTCTTTAAATATATAAAGATTAGTATATGCTTTAGAAAGGTCTTTAAATGCTAAATATATAATTAATATAATATTATTACTAAAGGATAATTATTACTAACTTATAAGCTTATATATAAGCTTAAAATCACTATTAATATAGCTTATAATAATACCTAAAAAAGCATCTTAGGCTTTAGAAGTTTAAATATCTAAAACTAAGGAAAATCTTCTATAAGTTTTAATATTTTTTGTTATTTTGAAATTAATAAGAGATAAAAATCTACTATAAGTAGAGTTTAATAAAGCCTTTATTTTCTTTTAATGAATTATAGGGGTAGAGCTATAATATATTAGTATTAATATTAATTATAAGTTATAGTTATATATACTTACGTATTATAATTTAATGACTTTTTAAAAGAATTAGATTTTATAGTATTAAATAATAAATTGTTTTCTATTATAAAATCTGATATCTTTATATTAGCGGCTTCTTCTTTAAAATTAGAAATAGTATTACTATGAGGTCTTTTATTACTATTAGTTAAAAAAGACTTTCTAGTAGGTAATATTTCTGTTTCTATTAAGATATTAGTATATAACTTATTTATTTAAAAGATATAGTAATATAAGTTATTTAAATAAAAGGTATTATTATATATAATAAATTACTTATTTTTACATTAAGTTAACTTAGATTTTCTATTATAAGCTATATTAGGATAGGATAGCTTATAATATCAAATAAAGTTAGAGGTTAAAAAGCCTTTAACTTTAACAACCTAATCTTTATTACACCTACTAGTTTAATAATTAGTATAAGTATAATTAATATAACTAATTATATATAATTAGTTAAAAAAAAGATAGAATACTTACGTAGTGTATTTAACTTGTATTTCTCTTTCTTTTTCTTTATTAATAGATAAAAGAGTGTGTATAAAAAAATTATTTTTAAATATATAAGCTAAAGACTTATTATTACGCTCTAGTTTATAGTCCTCTTTATTATATAAAGAGTCTATAGCATTACTACTAGTAATATTACTAGTAGGATTATTACTAGTAGTAATAGTAGAAGTAGGACTAGAGGGTTAAGAGGAAATAATAAAAGAATTTATTTTAATATTCTTATAAAAGAATAAATAAAGTGTTTTTATAAAGATTTTAATAGTATAGTATAGTAGTAGGTATAGTGTTTTATTATATAGAAGAAAGAGAAAAAAAACTATGAAAAAAGAGGAATTAATAGTTTTTTTATTTTTTTATAACCTTTCTAGTAGTTTCTAGGAACTAATAATCTAAGTACTAATTTTAGCTTAATAATAACTAATTCCTAATTATTAATTACTAATTATTAATTAATAATATAGGATTATTAATTATTAATTATTAAGCTAGATTAATAATTATATTAAGTACGAAGCTTTGAAATTAGAGAATTAGTAACCTACTTAAAAAGAATACTTATTAGTAATAATAAATTCTAGAAACTTCTATCCTTTACTAATTAGAATTTCTAGACGTTTCTAATTACTAATTAGAATTAATAAGCTATATGTTTTATTAAGAATACTAAAACTTTATATTAATAATATAGTTTGATTTCTAATCTATATTTTTAACTTACACCTTTAATTATTAAGCTTTAGAATATTCTAGAAACTAAGATCCTAAGATATATACCCTCTACTTTCCCTCACTTTTTACTTCTCATATCACTTCCTTTACTACCTCTTAAATCACTATAACGTCTTTTATCTAAGTAATATAATATTATATTACTTATAAGAATACCTTTTTATTATATATATATATATATATATCTCTTTTTATATAAAACTTATTTATAAAGTAAGTTTTTATATCTTTATATTTTTATATTTCTAATACTGAATAGTTAAGAGAATCCTGTTATTTTGATTTATTATGAGGAAAAAGAAGAAGAAAAAGCTCTATTTCTTTTAATTTGAGTAAGTTTTTTCTCTTGATATAATAACCTTTTTAATATATATTAATACTAATATTTCTAATTTTTAATAGTTAAAAGAAGCTTCTTATTATTTATAATGAGAAAAAAGAAGAGAAAAAAACTGTTTTTCTTTTTATTTTAGTAAGTTTTTTCTCTTTTATATAATTAAACCTTCTAACTTATACCAATATTAATAGATTTAGTTTTTTTATATAGATTATAATATAATATTATAATACAATAAAGGCAACTATAAGCTCTTTATAGTTAAATAAAATAGAGTATCTAGTAGTCTTTATTATTTAAGTCTATATATATATTAAGTATATTTATACTTAATATATATATGAAACTTACCAATATATATTAATTATATATATATATATATATATTTATATAAACTCTTTTTATATATTATATATAATTAACTAATATACTCTCTAATAACTATTATTTTTATTTAATTTTTTTTAATTTAACTAGTTAACTAGTTAACTAGTTAGACTAGCTAGTCAACTAGTACTAGTTAAGTTAAGTCACTATAGTGACTAAGACTAAGCTAGTCAAGTTAAGTTAACTATATTAGTTAACTTAAGTCTGACTTAACTAGTTAAGTTACTAGTCTGACTAGATACTAGCTAACTAGTTTGCCAACCCTAACTATAACTAAAGTTATTTAATTATTTATTTAGGTTTACTATTCTATTTTATTATTATAAAAGCGTTCTAAAGTTCAGTAGAGCTTTTATAAAAACTACAGAGTTTTAACTAAGTACCTCTAGAGTAGAATTTAAGTAAACTAAATATAACTAGCGCTATAGAAAATATGTAGTGCTATAAATAATATATATAATATAAATAATATATATAATATAAATAATATATATAATATAAATAATATATATAATATAAATAATATATATAATATAAATAATATATATAATATAAATAATATATATAATATAAATAATATATATAATATAAATAATATATATAATATAAATAATATATATAATATAAATAATATATATAATATAAATAATATATATAATATAAATAATATATATAACATCTAATAATTATATAATTAATTATATAACTATTAATTATATATTAAAAAGATTAAAAGAAGAAAAGTAACTAGAACTTTATTTAATTAGCTTAAAAAGTGTAATTATTTAAATTACTACTTATAATAATTCCTATAATTAGCTAAAAGGTGTAAAACTTCTATATAAGGTTATTAACTATAAAAAATATATATTAATAGAAAATAAAGTCTCTAAGGTTAATACTATAGTTAATATTAAGTTAGAATTTAAAACTAAAATAAAGTAGAATAGAAACTTATAATAAACTATAACTATTAACTTACCCTCTAGCTTCTTACTATAATTCTTACTTAGAACCTATATTATAACAACCTCTGACTTACCCCTTCAGCTAACAACCTATAGGTTATATAATTTCCTGCAAATCGCTATCTTCAGCTTCAGTCTCTTCCCCCTTAACGCGCGCGCTTATATATATTAATATAATCTTATCACTTTTAATATCACCTTAATAATAACTTTATAACTTTAACTTAGTTTAATTACTATAGAAGTAGATTCTCTTTAACTTTTTAACCTATCTTCTAACCCTCATATATACTTTCTGTTAACTTAGCTATCTTTTCTGCTATTTATACTTTATAAATACCTTTTAAAGCTAATATCTATAATAATATTCTTAGAAGCTATTATATTATCACTAGCTAAGCCTTCTATTAACTAAGCTAACATCCTTATAATTCTATAGTTATTAGTAATATCCCTAATTAGTTAAGCTTAATTAACTTACTAGCTATCCCACTCTACTAAAAATATTATTAAATTAGATATAATAGCTAAGATTCATAGTAAACATAGCTACCTCCTCTAATAAGATTTACTAAAATAAATAAGTAAAAGCTATAACTATAATATTAGCTTTTAGGACTATAAAATAAGATATAGCTATAATTATCCTATCCTTAAAGCTTTATATATTAAAAAGTATTATCTTATTAATTATAATAAACCTAGCTTTATAGTTAGTATTAATATTTTTATTTTAAAGTATACTTTAAGTAAAGCCTTATAGTATAAGCCTCTATAGATTAAGTAGGATAGAATATATTATAAAATTATAGGAATCTAAATAGTTTACTTATTATAGGAATCTAGATAGTTTACTTATAAAATAAAGAATAAGTTTATAGCTTAGTGTTAGCAGCCTTAAGTATATAGCTAAAATAAGCTTTTCTATAGCTGAATACCTTATAAAGCTATCTCTATATAGTGTGAGTTATATAGGCGAAGCTATTAACCTTACTAGTAATAAAGCTATTATTAATAAAGCTAATAGCTATAACAAGTAGCTATAGTTAGGTTTAGCGTAGGTAGTTATTCTAAGCCCTTATGAATATATACTATGATCTTCTTACTAGACGAAGCACTAGCTGAAGTGCTCTTATTGGATTTATCTACTGTAGACTCTCTTATAGGGTGGGCTATGAAACTTCCTTAATATAGAGTAGGCTATAGAACTTCTTTAATATAACTATTAACTTAAAATAATATTATAAAACTAGAATAACTAATATAAAAAGAAAATAACTATATAACTAATTTTATAATAAACTTTTAATAATAAATTACTTATTATAGTAATTACTAAATTAAATAGTTACTTAACTTAATAAAGGTTTATAAAGAAAGATTATTTTATATATATAAAAGATTTTTTAACTTAGAATAGATTTTAGAAAGTAAGTAATTTAATGGTTTTATCTATTTAACTACCTATTATACTACTTTCTACTACTATTCTAGTATTTCTATTATTTTAATAATAACTATTAATACTAGTTATAAATAGTTATTGTTAAATATAAGGAATATTCTTATAGAAATATTAAAAATAAATAGTTTCTCTATTTTATAGTAATTAATACTACTTCTACTCTTAATACTATATCCTCTATTACATACCCTTTTATAGCTTTAAATATTTAGTACTATATATTGAGGTTATTTATAGTATAAATAAAGTTATTATTAGCTTAAAAAGTAAAGTTATATTTTTAAAGCAAATATTACTAATAGATTATTTAATAGCAAAGTAAATATAGTAGCTTTAGTTAATATAGACTGTAAATATCACTATATTAACTTCTCTAAGCGTTTTATAATCTTTAGTAGAGTATTATAATATTTTAACTTTATTATATTCTTTTTATTTAGATAACTATAAAATATTTATTATAAAAGTATTTATATTTTATAATTTATACTTTATATAGCTAGATAAAATAGAATATAAATATCTTTAAGTTTATAATTATAATATAGCTCCCCTATAAAAAGACTATAGTAAAATTCACTCTATTTATAAATATAATTCTAGAAATACTATATAGGTACTTTAACCTATACCTTCTACTAATTAAGGAAAATAATATAGAAACCCTATACGTTCCTACTAGTAAATAAAGCCTCTAATCATTATAAAGATATATACGTACCCTAGCTAAATAGATTAGCTAAATAGTAATAGCAGCGGCTATATAGTGCAGAGCCGAACAGCGTAGTAATATATGTAGTAGGGCTGATTATATTAGAGCTAAACAGGTTACTGAGGCTCTCGTGGCTTAGAGACGCTACTATACGAGAGATAACTCCTTAACTAAAACAATCATATGACTGAAGGCTGTATATATTATTAGGAGGCGTGGAGTTAGGAGGTCTGTTGCTCTAAGCAGGTCAAAATCACTATGAACAGCTAGAGGCTCTATATAAATATCTTTAATCTATAAGCAGTTTTAAAAGTATAAAATCTTCTAAATATTATATAAATTTATAAAACTATTTATTACTTTATTTAGATATTAAGTTAAGTCTCTTGAAATCTATTAAACCTAATAATAAATAATATTTATAAATCTCTTTTTAAAATAAGATCTCTTTTCTTATAATACTTTAAAGTAAAATAAAGTTTATTTTTACTTAGCTAAGAGGTTTTAGAGAAATATATTTATAGCTAGAAAGAAGTAATTAGAAAAATAAACTAATTACTATTATAAAGGTTAGCTATATAATATACTATCTTTAAAATAGTTTAAAAACTTTTAAAGTATAAGTATTAACTATATAAATAAGTAATATCTTATTTACTTTATTAATATGGATCTATAATAAGCGTGTTTAGTTTACTTTAGTTTTGTATAGTTTGTTCTTTTTAAAATAGTATTATAAGTATTAAACTATTAACTATAGAAAACTTTATAAACTTACTATTAGTTATACTAATTAGTATAAAGATTTAGTTACTTCAAGGCTTACTTAGAGTATATTTATAATTAATAATATACTTATTGTATATTATATTTAAGTATTAAATTATACTAGAAACTAGAGTATTTATTATTTATAAATCTAGTTTTATTCCTAATGTTACTTTTGAAAGAATAGTGTTGTAATTCCTTTTTCCTTTTAGTATATTATAAAACCTAATTATGATATGTTATATCTACTTAGCTAATATATTTTTAAGTATTCTTACAGCTTATCTAGGCTTTTAAAATTATTAAAATATCTTATTTAGTTCAAAAGAAGTATTTATAACTACTATATATATATAGTCTATATAGTTTTAAAAATAGCTATTTATTAAATAAAGCAAGCTAATATTAGGTTAAAGCTTATATATTAATATCTTTAAAGCTTGTATACTAATATCTTATATTATTAAGAATTTAATAATTTAATATTTAATATATTTATCTTTTAGTAGTTAATATAAGTAAAAGAATATCTTATAGTTTAGTCTATTCTAATTCCTAACTATATAAAGTGTTATGTATTTTTAATATATAGGAATATATATATATATATATATATATATATATATATAAAGATAATAAATTAGTCTTTTTTAATTTGTATAATTTAGATGTTATTAGAGAGTAGATTCTCCTTTATTATAGCTATTATAAGCTTAATATACTTCTTAGTATAATATATTACTATAATTAAAGTCTCTTTAATAATATATAATCTTAGAGATTCTTTAATAAAAATATACTTTAGAGGTTTTAAGCACCTATAATCTTATTAAACTACTTTTTAAATAACTATAGATATTTTATTATAACTGATATTTATCTCTACCTAGCTAGAATCTACCTCTATAAGTTAAGATAGCTTGAAATAATTTAAATAGAAGTTAAAGAAACTGTTTTTTAGCTTTAAATAGAAGATCGTTAGAGTATATAAGCTTAAGCTAAGTAGTAAGCTTATTAATTTTAAGTAATTAACTTATCTATATTATAGTCTATTTAAAAGTATAACTACTATCTAGTTTTAGAGGTTTAGTTAGCTTTAATATAACGTTTAATTTTATATTTACTATTAATAGCTTTTATAATAATAGGGTTTTAAATAGTAACTATAGATATAATAGAAGACATACTAATAGGTATAAAGAGTAGAAGAGTTAGTTTATAAATATAAAATAAAGAGAAAGTATATAGAAAAGCTATTAAAAATATAAAACTTTTTAAATATTCATATATTAAAGTAGTTATAATAAATATTAATAAGATAAATTAAATAAAACTTTAAAAAGTAGTAATAAGTATAATAATATACTTTATAGATATAAATAATTATGTATTAGATAGAATAGAAAAGTAGTCTATAAAGTAAATAATAAAAGCGTAAAATAAGGAGAATAAATATAGTTTACTACTAAATTAGTAGTTATAACTACTTTACTTGCTTATTACTTCTAAGTAGCTTTATAAGCAGTATCTACTTAGAATATATAAATTCTAGCTACTACTTAGTTCAAAGAAATATCTTATAAAGATAGATTTTACTTCTCTTTATATTATATTAAATAACTTAATATTAGCTATAACTTATTACTCTAATTATTTCTTTCTTTTTCTAATAATATAGCTAATAAAAGTTTTTATAATCTTTATAAGCTTAATATAATATAAGTTAACCTTCTATATCTTAGTAATATATATTATAAAGTTACCTTTAGTTTATTTATATTAAATATATATATATATACAAAGTGAATACTAAAGTAGTTTAATTAGAGTATAATAAAAATAAGTTCTCTAGAATATATAGTTAGCTATTTAGAGATCTCTTTTAATCTCCCCTATAAGTAGATATTTATTATAAATAGAATTATTACTCTTTATAAGCTTTAAGTTATAAATATCTTAAACTTTACTTACCTAATAATAATATATAGTTTGTTTTATTTGAACGTTTCAAAGCTATAATATTATCTAATATAACTATTATAAAACTTATACTTACTTCTTTAGAGATAAATTAAATAGTATTTAAGTTTATAAAGTTTACCCTTAGTATATCTATATACTTAGTAAGTTTTATATAAACTATATTTATTAATAAAGATATCTATTAAAGGTTTAAGTTTTGAAATAAAATAGTAGTAGAAAAGTAATAAATATAGAGTAAATAGTAATTTATTTATGTTTATAAACTACTTCTTTATAATAAAATCTTCTTCAGAACTTAATTATAATAAGTTAGAATAGGTTTTATTTTATATTTTTAGCTAAAAGTAGTAAGGAGTCTTAGCAGTCTTCCTTCTTTAATAGTATATATAAAGTAAAGTGATATTATATTTATAAGTTAATAGTAAGAAGAGCAACAAAAAAGAGAATATTACTATATAAGTTTTTAAGATATTAACTTAATAAGTAAGATATAGAGTAAATCTAGAAATAAATTACTAAATAGAAAGAGAATAACAATAATTAAAGGGAATTATATTTATAAACTATTATTACTTAACTTATCTATATCTAGATCCCTCTTATATCTTACTATATTAAACTAAAGTAGTTAGATTTTAATATAATAGGTAGTACTTAAGATTGTAAGATTTTTTACTTTCTTATTGGTAAACATATTATTATTTTTATAAAGAAATATAAAATTATAAGTAATATAATCTTCAGAGTTATTTCTAAGAATAGTAAAGGTATTAAGTTCTGAGAAATCTTTAAAAACTTTAACTAACTTTTTTAAGTAGTTCTTAATATATATATAAATCTTACAAAAGGTTTATTAGTAGGAGTTATAAAATAATATAATAAGTTCTTATAAACTTATAAATATATTTAATAAAGTTTAATTTATTTATATCTTAATTCTATATCTATTAACTTATTAATTAATCTTCTAATATTAAATACTAAAACTAAGCTACTTATATCTAAGTATATAAATTAAAATATTTAGATATAGTAGTTATTAAATTAAGTAGTAATATACTTATACTATATATTAGTTATTTATTTAGTCTTTTTTGGATTTTCTTTAAGCTATACAAAAGCTTATATATATTTATTAAGCTTTTATTTAAGTATTATAGGATTCACTTAATTAGAAACTTTTTAAGTTAATATATAAGTTCTAATTAATATTATAAGTTATACGTATTAAACAGATAGAAAAGAGAATAATTAGTAAGTATAGAAATAGTTATTTAGTCTAATAAATATAATATAAAATATAAATAAAAATCTAAGTTAATATTTTTAACCTAAGGTATAAAAGTATATATAATAAGTTTATAGCTTTTTTATAGTTTTATTAGTATAAAAGTTATATATAGCAGTAACTTCTTAATATAAAATATACGTTTTATAAAAATAATAATATATCTCTTATTTTCTAGTTCTCTATTTATAATAAGTATTTTATAGAGTTTATATTAGTAAATAATATTTTCTTAAATAAACCGAGTAAAAAAGTTTAAATTCGCTTATTCCTATTTAATTAACTTTTATTTATCTAGTTAAGAAGTTTCTAGCTTTAATAATATTATATTTACTTACTTTCTACATATTTAGTACTACTTAAGAGAATAACAAGCTAGTAAGATATATATATATATAGAAGTTATTAACTTAATAAACTTTATAAAGGTAGTAATCTTAATAAGAAGTAATTATATTTATAATAAACTAATAGAAGCTTTTTTATATATACCTATTAGTAAAACGCTTAAAAACAGTATCTTATTTTTAATAGCTACTTTTGATATATATATATATATATATATATAAGTAATAAGCTTATTTCTCTCTACTAAGTTATTTACTATATATTATAAAGTTAGTTTCTAAATAGGTAATTATATAAAGAGAAGCCTATTTTATAATATATACATATATATATATAGCCTCTAGCTAGCTACTATAATTTCTACTTAGAACTTATACTATAATAACCTCCAACTTACTTTTTTAGCAAACAGCTTACTAATTATATAATCCTTTAGCTCTATCCCCCCTATATATATTAATATATGCTATTATAATCTTATTACTTATAATATTACTTTAATTATAACTTTATAACTTTAACTAGATTTAATTACTATAGACTTTCTTCTACTTTTTAACTTATTTTCTAACCTTCACTTATACTTTCTATTATTAGACTTAGCTATCTTCTCTACTACTTGCTTAGAATTTAAGCCTTCTATTAACTAAGCTAATATCTTTATAGTTCTATAGTTATTAATAACACTTACTATATTATTTAGCTAGGTTAGCTTACTAGTTATACTACCTTACTAAAGATATTATTAAAGTAAGTATAATAGCTAGGATTAATAGTAAATATAGCTATATTACTTAGCTAAAATATATAAATATTTCCTATAGTTTTACTACTAATATTAGTTTTTAGGACTATAAAGTAAGACCTAGCTATAGCTAACTAGTTTTTAGAGCTTTATAAGTTAAAAAGTATTATCTTATTAATTATAGTAAGCCTAGCCTTATAGTTAGTATTAATTATAGTATCTTAAAATATATTTTAGGTAAAGCTTTATAATATAAAGCTCTATAGATTAAGTAGGATAGAATATATTATAAAGTTATAGGAATCTAAGTAGTTTACTTTAGTTAACTTAAGATTAAGGATAAGGAATAGGCTTAAAGCTTAGTATAAGTAGTATCTTAAATATATAGCTAAAATAAGCTTTTCTATAGCTGAAGACCTTATAAAGCTATCTCTAGTATATATCTCGCTTATAAGTTATATAGGTGAGGCTATTAACCTTACTAGTAATAAAGCTATTATTAATAAAGTTAATAGCTATACTAAACAGCTATAGTTAGGGTTAGTATAAGTAGTTATTCTAGACCTCTAAGTATATATACTATAAAGCTACTAGACTAGGCACTAACTGAGGTACTTTTACTACTTTTTACCTTACTATACAACCCCCTACTAGGTAGGCTTAAAACTTCCTTAATAAAAACTTATTTAATATTTATATATAGTTATATAATTTTATAAATAATAAACTATTAACTTATAAATAGTACATTACTATTTTAAATAAAATTAACTTTTTCTTCTTATTATATAGCTTTTCTTCAAGAGATCTTATATATACTTATTATAAGCTTAGTTCTTTATACTAATTTAATAAGTTGCATTACTTCAAAAAGAATTATAATTTATATAATATCTATTATAAAGAACTTTTTTAATTTATAATTCTACTTTAATAATAGTATTATATAAGAAATAGTTAGGCTTTAAATAGCTTGAAGTTCTATAAGGATAAAAGAAACTTAGTTTTATTTTAGTATTTATATAAATATAATATAACTAAATACTTTATATATATAAAGTTTAAATATAATGAAAAGTAGATAAACTTTATTTATAAGAAGTTCTTTATATATTTATCTCTTAATATTTAATTTATAAATATATAAATAATTTTTAGTTTTATTTATAAAATTTCTATTTTAAATATATATTATAAATATTTATATGCTTTAAATAAGTATTCATTTTCTCTCTCTTACTTATAATATATATAAATACTTACTAGTTACTACAATAAGTATTCTTTATATTATTAAGTTTAAACCTAATATTTTTAGAGAGTTTTTAAAAAGCTATTAGTGTTTTATTATTTTAATAAACTTAAAAGCTCTATTTTAGTAGTTTAAGTTATTAAGTTTATAATTATAACGCAGCCTCCTTATAAAAAGACTATAGCAAAATTTACCCTATTTATAAGTATAATTCTGGAAACACTATACAAGTATTTTAACTTATACTTTCTACTAATTAAAGAAAATAATATAGAAACCTTATACGTTCCTACTAGTAAATAAATATTTATATAAAGATATATATATACCCTAGCTAAATAGATTAGATAAATAGTAATAATACTAGCTATATAATATAAGACTAAATAGTGTAGTTATATATATAGTAGGGCTAATTATATTAGGGTTAAACAGGTTATTAAAGCTTTTATAGCTAATAATAGCTTAACTAAACTTTTTAATAAAGTGCTATAGATACTACTATATAAGAGATACCTTTTTAACTAAGGAAGTTATTTTAAGAGGTTTTTATAGCTAGAAATATAAAAGCTCTACTATAAGTAGAACTTTATACTTATCGCTCTTCCTCTTCTTTATCTTATAACCTATAATAAATCTTTTATAATATCTATACTATATAAGGAATATAAAAACACTAACCTCCTACTAAGTATACCTTTTTTAAAAAATAAAGCTATAGTTATTACTAAGAAGTATAATATCTATATACTAGATAAGATCCTTAATTTTAGTAAATACTTTATTACTAATTAGTAGTATATTATTAAGATAATATTAAGTAAAGCTCTTAAGAATACTTTAAGAGGCTTTATTTATATTACAATTATAGTAATAGCTACTAATAAAAGTATTAAAGTAGAAACTATATAGGTTTCTAGCTATCTTAAGGAATAGCTTTTATTTATATAAACTTTCTATAATACTAAAGCTAAAGTAGTTTAATAAGGCTTAAATATTAGTAAGTATAGCTTATACTACATAGAGAGTATTACTAATAATAGTATAGCTATAAAGGTATTAGCTAGCTTTACTAAATGAGAGAAATAGTAGATAGTAAAGCAGTAATAGAGATAGTATTAGTAGTATAAGTAATATATAAGAGGATAGGTTAATAGTTTAGTAGTTAGTAATTAAGTAATTATAAACTATGTTATTATTAAAGTGAAGTTAAAAATTGTGAGGTTATTAATAGGTATATATAAGTGTAGCTGTGATTAGGAGAGGTAGTTAGAAAGATTATATAACTAAAGGCTATATATATTATTAGGAAGTGTAGAGTTAAGAGGTTTATTACTCTAAGCAGATAAAAATCACAATAAATAGCTAGAGGCTGTAGTTTAAGTTATAACTATTATTTATTAAGATATTTCTTATAATATTAACCTTCTAAATAGGTTTAATAATATACTTATATAAAACTTTATATATTGCTTTATTATTAATAAAATATATCTGTTGTTATAAAAAAGATTTAAGTATTTATAAAATTAGTTTTTAAAATATTTAAGTAAATTATAAACTATCAAGTTTTATATAAATATTATACTATATCTCTTATAGTTACTAAATAGTTTTCAAATAAAGTTATAAAGAATATAAATATAAGTACTATTTTAAAGATTATATCTATTTTAAAAAGAATAGCTATCTAAAGTGCAAAGGTAATTATCTTTACATAGATTTTAATTTCTTAGACTATTACCTATTTTACATTATATTTAAAGAAATAATATTAATATATAAATAATGTCTTATAAATCAATCTTCTAAACAACTACTTTAACTTGTAAGTTAGAGATTTAAATAGATATCTTAAGCTTTTTAGTTTTTTATTACTTTTACTTCTAGGTACTCCTTAATATCTCTTTAGTTTTAAATTTCATATTATTTTTTAATTCTTTTAATTATATTATAGGGTTTTTACATTATTATCTATAATAAATAATAAAACAGTTATTAATATAGAAAATAATTATTAGATTTTAGTTTAAATCTTAGAAAAAGTAAAAGGTTTTCTTATAAGTTTTATAAACTAAATCTTTCAGAAGGTAAGCTAGATTCTTTATATTTAAGGAGCAGAATATTTAAGAATCTCTTAAAAGCTTTATTTATTTTTATAATATATTTTATAAAGAGTATTAAGCATTTTATAACTTATTTAATATATTAAAACTTATAATACTAGTATTTCTAAAGTATTTTAACTTTAAATATCTTTTTATACTAAATTAAGTTTTTATTTTAAGAAAATATCTATTTATATTTAATATATAAATAAAGTTTTATTTCAAAATAAGAGGTTTTAAATATTCTTGTATATATTTAAAACCTTTCATTTTTTAAAATTGAAGATTCTTTTTAAGTTTTTAATAACCTGTAGTAATAATAAAATCTTAAAGCTCTTAAAGAAGGTTTTTCATATTTCTTTAAGGGTTTAAAAGTAATACTAGTTATAGTTAGTAAATTTATATTAATTATAAGAAGAGCTAAAAAAGTAGATTTTAAATTAGTTCTTTAAACGTATAATCTTTATAAAGATTTTTAGAAATACTTCTTTAGTTTTATAAAGGTTTAATATTATCTTCTACTTCTTTCTATAGTCTTTTACTATATAAATATAAAACTAATATATTAATAATTTTAACTCTTCTTTTTAGATATTATAACTTTGTTTCCTAAATTAGTATAGTTATCTAACAGGTTCTTTCAATGTATTTCCAAAGTCAAAATAATTTTAAGAAGAGATATATTCTTATAAAACCTATATATATTGGTTTAGAAACATTTTATTTTTAATATAAACTCTACTCTACTAATATATTCTAGTTCTTTTTCTAAAATCTACTAATACTTTCTAGATTCAAAATTCAAATAAAACTAAATATAACTAGTACTATAAGATATATATAAAGCTAAAGCTTATAAGTATAATATTTATATATATATTATACTTAATAATTAAATAAGTAAATTTATACTTATTAATTATATATTATTAGAACTAGAAGAAGAAAAATAAGTATAGCTTTATATAATTAGGTTAAAAAGTATGGTTATTTAACTTACTATTTATAGCTATTCCTAAAATAAACTAAGAAGAGTAAAATTTATACATAAATTTAATAAATATAAAGAGTATCTACTAATAGAATATAAAGTTTTTAAATTTAATTAATATTATAGTTAATATTAATAAAGCTAATACTAACTTAGAATTTAAAACTAAATTAAAGTAAAATAGAAACTTATAATAAATTATAACTATTAACTTATAATAATACTATAAAACTAAAACAACTAATAAAAAAAGAAAATAATTAAAGAAATAACTTTATAAAAAGGCTATTATAGTTAAATGCTTTTTATAGTAATTACTAAGTTTAGTAAAGCTTTATAAAGAAAAAATATATTATATATATTATGGAATTTTCTCTTTAGAATAGATATTAGAAAGTAACTAATTTAATAATTATATTTATTTAACTTCCCACTCTTCTATCTATTATAAGTTTTTATTATTACTATTCTAGTATTTATCTTATATTAATAATAATTACTTATACTAGTTATAAATAGTTATTATTAAATATAATGAAGATTAGTGTAATAATATTAAAAACAAATAGTTTCCCCCTTTTATAATAATATATTTAATTCCTATCCTTAAAAGTATTCCTTCTATTATATATGCTTTTATAGATTTAAACTGATTTATATACTTTTCAAAAGTATAAGCCTGCTAAGTATATATTACTACACTAAATAAGTATATTAATTCTATTTAAAGCTTACTTAATAGTATTAGTAATAATCTTAATACTAAGTTTATTATTATTTCACTTTATAAAGCTATAAATCTAATAAATAGCAATATTATTAACTTTAGATAAAAAAACTATTATAAATAGAAAGCAAAAAGATAAGTAATCTTTTTAGATCTATAAAAACGTAAGGTTATATTAAGTAAAATATATAAATAAGTTTTATAACTTTAATTCTTAAAATTAAATAGTTAGTAAAATAGATAAAGAGAATAACTACTCTATTATTAAGTAAATACTAAACTCTATAAGATTATTTATATTTCATCTTAAAACTAAAAGTAGTTCTCTAGAAAGGAAATAGTTGTTATAAAGCATAGTACTTACTACTAAGTAGAGTTACTTCTAGCTTTTGCTAAGGAAACTCTAGCTATTTTAAAGAGAAAGGTCTCTTTCTAGCTACTATTTAGTTACTTAAAAGTAGGCTAAAACTTAGTTCTTAATTAATACTAAATCTAACTATATTATTATCTTAATTATAACTACCTTTTAATAATATTAAAGGGTTACTATTTTTACTCTAATACTTCTTAAACGTAGTAATACTACTATTACTTTTATTTAAATTTTTAATAACTTCTTTAGTTTATCTATAAAACCTATTATTAAGTATATTTATAATATTAGTGTTTTTTTTAGTTTCTAATTATACTTAAAAAACCTAAGCTCTACTAGAATTAAAAAAAGCTTCTTAAATTACTATTTAAGACTTTATTATATATCTTAATATTTTCTGATAATATAACTAAATTATTTTACTGTTTTAAAGTATTCTTTATTATAGTATTAGTTTGTTTTTATATCTATAGAATATTTAAAACTATATTAAGCTATACTTTAACCTCTAGCTTCTATTGAATAAATTAGTATATAATTTTAGTAAGTATTACTACTTAATAATCTTTTATTGAGTAGAGTTTAAATTTATTAAACTATATATAATATATAATAACTGCTTTCTTAAGTATAAATATCAAAATCTTATAAAAGCTATATATAGTAGAAAAAGGCTTAAAGGCACTTATATTTAATTATCTAAATAAAGCTTTAAGTTTATTTATTATATTCTGTTATATATATGTAGTAACTATAATATCCTTCTCCTTTGTAAAATATATATTTAAGCTACGTAAAGCTAATCTAAATAACTTAGTATATAAAACTAAAGTTGAAAATATATAGTAAGATATCTTGTAATATATTATATGCTTTATAAAAGAGCTTTACTAAGTGCTTATTAAGAAGTAGGTTATATAAGCAATATAAGCTTAATACTTATAAGATATAAAGCCTACTAAGAGCGTTATATCCTCTATAAAAAGGTATACTTTTATTTATACTTTTTAGTTTCTTCTAAGTATTACTTATATAATAGTTATAAACCTAGCTTAATAAATTTTACTCTTATTTTTATTAATATATAATAACTATTTCTAAGAGTAAGTAAGTTTTTTTTCTCTTTTTAAATCTTATTTAACTAAAGAACTATAAAAAAATTTACTTTTTTTTTAGAACTGATTTATAAACTCTAAATATTTCTTTAAAACTTATAAAGATTAAGATAAATAGATTGTTACTCTTAAGTTTACCTACTGTATTATAGAAATCTAGGAATATATTAACCTAAATACTCTAAATACTTTTAATTCTTTTTAAAGATTAATATAAATATCTTTTTAGGTATTTCTGAATTTTTAGAGAAAGTTTATATTTACTATACTTATAAATATATAAAGCAGTACTAATACTAAGCTACTAAAAGTTAAAAGCTTAAAAAGATTTTATTTATCTCTATTACTTTTAAGTTTTAATTTGTAATAAAACTCTTAATTAAAGATTTAGTACTTCTTAATTATTTTAAGTTTAATTTATATATTTAAGAGATTAAAGCTAAATATAATATAGAAATCTATTTTAATATAACTTATAAATATAAGGAAATCTAGGGCTAAGTTAATATTTCTATTAATATAAAACCTTTAGATTTTATTAAACTTAAACTTTTAATTAAAGCTAAGCTAAAATATAAAGCTTAAAGAAGTATTATTATAAATATTTCTATAGTATTTTAAGTTTTTAGAATTTATAAAAGCTAGATATAGCATAAAAGAAGATTTAAACTAATATAAGTTCTATAAACAATACTTCTTTAAATACTAATTAAGTCTTAAATCTTTTATCTTATATTTTCTAAGTAGCAATCTATATTTTTAAGGATTATCTTATAAAAAGAAAGTTAGCTATTAGTACTACTATAAGAGAGAAATACTTTATAATACTTAAAAAAGCTCTATATTTATTGTTTAATTTAAAAAGGTTTTATAGTCTTTAAAATATAACTTTTAGTAAAATATTAAATATTAATATCTTAGAAATATAAAACGTATCTATAATTAAAACGTTCTTTTAAGCTATTAAGATCTGTTTTATTTCTAATTAAATAACTTAATAGCTTTAAAACTTTATAATACTTAAAGAAATAGGTCAGAAGATTTTTTAAAGAATTAAAATACTATTTAAAGAAATTATAAATTTATAAGTCTAATAAAAAAAGAAGTATTTTAATAATTATTTTATAATACTTAACTAGAAGGAAACTTAAGTAATACTAAAATATATTTTAAGTTAAAAGACCTCTTAAGTAATATTTAAAACTATTTATACTTTAGCTATATTATCTTAAAGTCTATAGCTTATAATATACAATTTCTTATTAAGTATACTTAAATAAAGTTCATTATTATTAACAAATATTTATATAAATATATTTATAACTTACTTGGTAATAAAAAAGTAATACTAAGAATAAAACTTTTAAAAAGAAATATAAAGCTTTTTATAAAGCTTTTATTAAGAATAAATAAACTATTATAAAGGAGATTAATAAATTCAAAAAATAAAGTTATACTTTTATAAATATCATATTAAATAGATTTATTATAATAGTAGTATTTTAGTATATTTTTAATACTTCTCTTCTTTAAGAAAAAAAAGTTTTTTTTATTAAGGCTTTTTTCTATAAATATAAATAATGTTATATTTATATAATACTTATTAATAATAAACACTAAAACTTCTACTTACTTAGTTTATAATTTTAATTTGTTAAAAGATTATTATAAGTTTTAAAACTTAAACTAAATTATTATAAACTTATAGTCTCTTTAAACTGAAAGAGTATATATAAACATCTCTTAAAATCTTTTTAATAAACTTCAGAAAGAATATATAGAAGATCTTACTTTTAAAAATATTATTTATATTAAAAGACTTTATACTAATTTAATTTCAGAATACTACTTTAAAGTAGTAAATATATAATATAAAGGACATACTAATAAGCTTTATAATAGTAATAAAGAAAGGTTTACTTTTTATAACCTTATCTATAATAATAAAAAAGTATTTTTTTTAAATATAAACCTAATTTTACTTATGCTTCTATTTCTAAATAATTCTTATTTTATATTAATATAAGTTATTTTAAATTAATTAACTACATTTATATAGCTTTATTTAGAAGTTTTTCTTAGCTTGTATTCTCTTTTAAATTAACCTATAATAGCTCTATTCAGCTATAATACTTTTATTCTAGGTATTTTAGATCTAATAGTCTAGAATATTTAGTTTAAAATATTTAAAAAATACAGATTAGATGTTTAATTTATTATAATATAAAAAGTATATTATAACTTATATTTAAAAGGTTATTCTAAAAGAACTATTAGAGAATTATAACTTATAAATATATTAGAGAATAGTATAAGATCTTTTTAACTATTTAGTTATTTTATTAGAAACTTAATAGCTTCTTTTGATTAAAAATTAATATTTATAGAAACTTTACAACTTCTATTTTAATTTAAAATAATACTTAAAAATGTCTTAAGTATTATTAATATTTAATACTTAAGCTTTTAAATAGAAAGATATATTTATATATAAAATATAGAAAAAATAATAAATGAATAGTTATTAATATTCCTAAATATATAGAATATAAGAGACAAACCAAAAGAAAAGATAATTAATTTTAAATTTCTCTTATTATATATAAAAGAATTTATTACGAATATTAAGAAAACTAGTAATAAGATAAGTATTAAAATAGTATTATAAAAATAGGAATAAAACTTTTATAAGAGCTATAAAATAAGTTAATATATAGAGAGATTTTCTTATATAATATAAGTTCTTACTTATAAATAAACTAAAAGTTTCTATATAAAGTTAAATAGAAATAGTTTAAGAAGTATATAAACCTTTTAGTTTTAATATATAAAATACTAAAGTTACTTTTAACCCTAAATATATATAATAATAAAATCTATACTATAGAGTATATTAATAAGTATAAATAAAGATGCTTTCTTAATAGCTATCTGTATAGCTATAGGAAAGGTTATACTTATAGCTATACCTATAGCTATACCTATAGCCTTATTTATAGCCTTATTTATAGCCTTATTTATAGCCTTATTTATAGCCTTATTTATAGCTTTATTTATAGCTAATATTATAGCTATATTAATATTTATAAGTAGAGCTATTACTTAGGTATATTAAATAGACTAAATAAAAAAAATAACTATTTCTAATTAGTAGTTCTTATACTAAAGAAAAGCTAGAGTTAAATAATTTAAAATATCTACTTGTTATAAAATAAAGATTATAGCTAAAGCTAAAGTGAAAATAAGCTTAGAAGTAAAACAACTAAAGAAATTAATATTTATAAACTTAAAACTCTATTTTTCTATTTTTCTCTATATTATATTAATATCTATTTACTTAGCTTTTATATCTATTTATTCCTAATATTATATTATAACTTTTCTAAATAATATCTATGAATACTAGTAGATATTTTTAAAAATAATAATTAGTTATACTAGTCAAACTTAGTTATATTATTTTCTTTATTATTATCCTTCTCTTTAAGAGAAATAGCTTAAAGCTAGCTATTATTAGTATTAGAGTTAAGTATTTTAAATATTTAAGCTCTATTGATATACTATTTGTTATAGTTTTAAGAACTGAAAAGTATATAATAGCTAAATAGTAGTAATATATATTATTAGTAGTATTTTATATTTAGCTATATATATTAGGTTTATTAGAATATTATAAATCTTATTTCTAAGAGACTTTTTATTAACTACTTAGGCTTCTTTAGTAGCTTTATTAATACTTGCTATAGAGGGTTTATAATATAAAATATAAATAGAGTTATTAATTATCTTAATAATTATAATTTAATTAGTATTAAAGCTATAGAATAAAATAACTCCATTAAAGGTTAGCTTATTATAATAATTATAAATAAAGTTTTTAATAATAAAGTAAATAAAGGTATAAATAATAGTATTAAAGAAGAGTATAGCTTAATAATATTACTTTATAAGTATTTAGTTTTTATTTATAATATCTATTTTAGTAAATATAATATAGTTTTTATTTTAAACTTATTAAACTAAGTTTCTAATAACTTTTTTTATAAATTAGGACTTTAAAATAGAGGATATCTATATAAGCTTACTAAGCTATTAAATTATATTAAGTATTCTTTAGCTTTTTAATAGTATTAATAAGAGCTTTTTCTTAGTTTTTAAGCTTGAATAATTAAAAGAGATAGTATTAACTTGGAAAATTAAATTATGAATAATAAAAGAGTTAGTTTTAAAACTATTTATAATAAAAGAGACCTATTTACTAAGTATAAGCTTAGCTATAGTAAACTGATTAGAATTATAAGCTTTTACTAAGAAAAGTTTAGCTAATATATAGAAGTATTTACTCTAAGTAATAATAAAGTATATATAAGTATTTAGTTTAGTTTTCTATTTAGTTATATTATTATAAAACTTTATTAATAGCTATTACATTATTGAGTTAGACCTTTTTAGCTATTTCTATTATAACTAAAAAGCTAATAATAGAGTTAGCTAGTTTAATATAAATAAATTAATTTATGAAGTAGCATTATAACTATCTATTAAAGCTTTTTTTATAGCTATTATTATAATAAGTTTTTTAGTTATTACTTTAGTTATTATTATTATTAGTCTTTTAGCTATTATTTGAGCTATTACTCTAATTAGTATTTACTTTAACTAGTATTTTAAGTATTATTTTAAACTTACTATTTAATTTCTAGGTTTGGGAATTAAGTACTTTTAGTAGCTAGTAAATATATTGAAAACTAAAATATTATTTATATAATAGATTTAAAGTTTAGTATTAGATAACTATCCAATAATTTAATAAAAGTTCTAATCTATTTTATAAATATTATATATTTCTTAAAAAGTATTTTAGTTAATTTTAATACTACTAGAAAGAATATTTCTTCTATAAACTAGAATAGTAGAATAATAAACCTTTTTAGAAGTTAATTTATTACTAAACTAGTAATATAAGTTATTACTAATATAAGTATAGCTATCTTTAGGGTTAATAATAAGCTTTCTAGTTATATTATTATAGTTATATTCCCTACTGAATAGGGTTCTAGATATTATAACAAGGGATAAGATTAATAAGAGTATAAATAAGTTTATATTAGATATTAAGAAGGTTTTATAGAAGTTATATAATAAGTATTTTTTAGTATTACTACTTAGAAGATAATATTAACTTTTATAGGTATATTTAATAAATATATGAATAATACTTTAAGTAATTTTATTAATAGTTATATTAATAGCTTTAGTAAAAGTATTCTTAATAGCTTTAATAATAGTATTTCTAATAGTCTTAGTGGTAGCTTAAGTAATAAGATATCTAATAGTTATTAAGATATAAATATATAAATATGAAGATAGTAATAAAGTAGAAATATAGTAATATATTTATAATAGTTAATAATAGTAAATATTAGGTAGTTTATAAAAAGGTAGTATTATATAAAGAAAAGAAAAAAGTAGTAACATATGTTTTAGTAAAGAATATACTAATATATAATATAATACAAAGTAATATATTACTTAGAGTAATCTATATATTAAGTTTTAATAAAGTATATTTAGAAGAAATTTCTAATATAAATAAATAAATTAGTATATCTTCTTATAAGAGTAGTTAAATAATCTTATATACTTTACTTACTATTATCCTTAACTAATACTTTAGTAAGTATAAATTAAGCTATCTACTAAACCTATCTGTAATTAGATATTATCTTTTTTATTTACTTTTCTTATATTTTAGAATAAAACTTTTAATAGTTTTTTTCTTTATCTAGAGATCTTTAATATACTTAATAAACTATTTACTTATTTAAGTAATTAGTTATAAATATCTAAAATATTGTTTTGCTTATTAATAGCTTTATCTATAACTTTCTTAATAACTTTATCTATAACTTTAATTGAAGCTTTATCTATAGTTTTATTTATAGCCTTATTTATAAAATTAATAATTTCTTTAATAAGTTGCTTTATTAGTATCTCTTCTAACTTATATTATTCTAGTGTAATAATATCTTCTAGTAAAAGCTTTATTTCTATTTAAAGGTTTACTAACTTATTTTAGTTAACTTTATAATTTTAAATAGCTTTATTTACTTCTAAACTATTTTTTAATATTTAAATATTATAATATACTAACTAACTTTTCTATTATACTAAATACTTAATTTATAGCTTTTTCTAACCTCTATAGATTAAATAATAGTTTAAAACTCTTTTTAGTTTATAATATTAGTATAAATCTATTTATAATACTTTATTTTAATCTTTATTTATACCTATTAAGCCTTAATACTTTAAAAATCTATTCTAATTTAAGTTTCATAGTATTATAAATAAAGATTAAATTACTAAAATAACTATATATATATTTATATTTAATAGAAGCTCTAATCTATAAATTAGTTTATTTATTCCTCTTAGAAACTCTAATTAGTCTAAAGTATTACTAGCTAAATATCCTTTTTAGATTACTTAGAAAGTAATATTTATATTTAAGCTATATATTAATAAAATTATTAAAGCTAAATACTACTTATTTATATTTTTTATTATATACTTTTTTATATATATATTTAAGCTAATATAATAAAACGTTTTACTTTCTTTTAAAGTATCTCTCTATTTTAAATATAATTACTATCTCTAAATAGAAATAAAGATATACTTATTTCAAACTTAAGTAAGATTTTATTTAAAGCTAAATTAATAGTACTTAAATAAGTATTATTTAGGTCTACTTATAAACTTAGAATTATTTTATATTGATTAGTTATTAAGTTAGTTATAAGAAATATTCTAATAGTAATCTTAATTAAATTTATAATTATAACGCAGCCCCTCTATAAAAAGACTATAGCAAAATTCACTCTATTCATAAGTATAATTCTAGAAATACTATATAAGCACTTTAACTTATACCCTCTACTAATTAAGGAAAATAATATAGAAACCCTATATATTCTTACTAGTAACAAAGCTTCTAAATATTATAAAAAATATATACACGCTCTAGCTAAATAGATTAGCTAAATAGTAATAGTACTAGCTATATAGTATAGGGCTAAATAGTATAATAACGTATATAGTAACACTAATTATATTAGAGCTAAATAGGTTATTAAGGCTTTTATAGCTTAGAAATACTACTATATAAGAGATAACTCCTTAACTAAAAAGGTTATCTTAAGAGGTTCTTATAGCTAAAAGTATAAAAGCTCTACTATAAGTAAAGCTTTATATCTATCCCTCTTCCTCTTCCTCTTTTTTATCCTTAAACCTATATTAATAACTTATAACTTATAATAAATCCTTTATACTATCTATACTATATAAAGAATATAAGAATACTAACTCTATATAAAATATACCTTATATTAAGAGTTTTATAGATCCTAATATCTATATACTAAATAAAACCTTTAATTTTAGTAAATACTTTTTTACTAATTAGTAGTATATTATTAGAATAATATTAAGTAAAGTTTTTAAGAATACTCTAAAAAGCTCTATTTATACTATAATTAGAGTAATAGCTACTAATAAAAGTATTAAAGTAGAGACTATATAAGTTTCTAGCTATCCTAAGGAGTAGCTCTTTTTTATATAGACCCTCTATAATACTAAAGCTAAAGTAGCTTAATAAAGCTTAAATATTAGTAAGTATAGCTTATACTAAACAGAAAGTATTACTAATAATAGTATAGCTACTATAAAGGTGTTAGCTAGCCTAATTTAATAAGAGAACTACTTAAACTAATAATAGTAATAACTTCTAAAAATATTACTATAATAAATAGTAAAGTAGTAATAGTGATAGTATTAGTGATATAAGTAATATGTAAGAGGATAGGTTAATAGTTTAATAATCTATAGTAATTAAGTAATTATAAACTACGTTATTATGGAAGTGAAGTTAAAGATTATAAGGTTATCTAATATAATAGGTATATATAAGTACGGCTATAGTTAGGAGAGGTAGTTAGAAACTTAGGAGGTTGTTAGGTTATAATTATGTAACTAAAGGCTGTGTATATTATTAGGAGGCGTAGAGTTAGGAGGTCTATCGCTCTAAGTAGGAAAAAATCACTATAAACAGCTAGAAGCTATATAGTAATCTTAATAATTTAGTTTTTATATTTTAAAAGCCTATCTATTTAAAGATAATATACTATTAAGTATAGTAGTTTAATACCTATTTTAATCTAAATTTTTTTTAAAAAGATAAAAAGAACTTTCTATTATAGTTAAAAATAATAGCTTTAAATATCCTTTAGTTAATTAGTTATCACTAGTAAAATAAAGCTTTTATTTAATATTTAGCTATATATTTCATATTTCTTAGAATTAATGAAAAGCTTTTAATAAACTTATTTATAACTATAAAAAGAGTACTAAATATTAGAAACCTTTTTAGTTTTTATAATATATACTTAGCTTAAACTTCTAATATAGCTATAATAAAGTCTATAATAATATAATATAAAATAGTAATAACAATATCTTAATAAACTAAGTCATACCTAGTAGTTTTAATTTATAAATACTATTTATTTTATATATTATATATTACTCTATATACTAAATAACTTTTTATCTAAGGTTTTTTTTTAAAAAGAATTAGTAAATAAAAGACTTAAATATTTATTAAACTTCTTAATAATACTAATTATATACTTTAATAATAGAAGTTTCATTTAAAAGTAATAATATATATAGGTTTTTTATACTACTAAACTTTTTAAAATAAAAAAAGATTATTATTAAATAAAAAAGAAATATTAAAGTTTTTTTCTTTTAGTTTTAAACTAATAAATAATTACTACTTATTTATTGTTATTTAAGTAGGTTCTTATAATTTTAGATCTAAAAGAATTATCTATAAGAACTTTAGTAACATAGTTAATAGCTTTATTATTCTATATCTTATTTAGTTTACTTTTATCTTTAATTAGACTTTTATTTATAAATAACTTTAATAAAGTATTAATAATAATACTTATATATCTTAAGATATAGTAATATATACTAATTAGAATTAACTTAGGTATTTAGAAGCTAATATAAAGTATAAGTTTACTTTTTATTGATATATTATAAATAGAAAAACTTACTTTATAATTATAAGTATTATAATATAGTTAGTTAGGATATGTATAAAATTAACTAATACTAACTCAATAATAATTTTTATTTTATAGATTATTTATATAGTATAAGTACTTTCTAATTTAATAAGTCAAAACGTCTATTCTACTTAATTAATTACTTTACTAAGATATATAATAGATAGTATATTTATTCTTAAAATAAGCTTAAATAGTTTCTATTATAATCTATCTTTTAGTTAAAAAAGTATTATACTAAACTTAAGTTTATAAGATATACTTAGCTAAATAAATAATAACTTATTTAAATTATAATAATAAAATACTATCTTTTTTATAAAAGTAGTAATAATATCTTAGAAACTAGCTAGCTCTATATCTATAGCTATAAAAGTTATATTCTAGTTAAAATATTTATAAACTAAATCTAAATACTTATTTTTATCTTTTACTTTTATAAATATTTTAGTTTTCTATTATTAAAAACTACTATTTAGATAAAATAGTAAGAAACTATATATCTAAGATATCCTAGTATATTAATCTATTATTCTAACTTTTTAAAGTTTCTTAGTATTTTTATTTAAAATAAAGCTATTATTTACTTTTTAGTATTAATTAATACTAATATATTTATTTTAAACTAAAAGGCTATACTAATAGGAAGTTAAAAAATAACTTAGATCTAAATTAAAAAAGTTTCTTATTAGTAAACAGCTTAAATATAATATTTAAGTACTTAAAATATTTCTTAATAATATTAAATACTATAATAATATTTTTAATATTATATTAGTATAATTTTTATTAAGATAGAATAAATTATTTATGTAATATTAAATATAAGTTAGTAAGGTATAAAAACCTATAAAAGTTACTTTAGTTCTCTTTTTATTCTTTATAACTAATAAAAGTAAAGTATTTCTAATAAGGTTTATAAATTAAAAACTTATAAAAGAAAAACCTTATATTTACTACTAAAATAAACTTCTTTTTATAAAGTTAATAAATAACTTCTAACTAAAACAGTATAAAATATATCTTAAGTATAGTAACTTTATTAAGTACTTAAAAATTAACTATTATCTAACCGTTATATTTCTTATTTGCTATTTACTATATAATGAATACTAAAGTACTAAATAGTATTAGTTAAGTAATAAACTTAGCTTATTTTCTAATATAGGAAGTATATATTACTTTATTCACTACTTTTTAGTTCCTAGTATTAATAAAATATAGTTTCTAGCTAATATTATAGTTTTACTATTTATTAATAAAGTTAATATATATAGTTTATTAAGTCTATTTTAATAATATCTTAATATTTCTAAATAGCTAAATATATAGCTATAATTACTATAAGCTTCGCTATTATATCTTTATCTTTATTAAGAATATAAATACTTTTAGCTATTTAGATTATATTTACTATTAAGTTTTATTTTAAACCTATCTTACTATTTTTTATTAAACTGTTTAAAAAGATATCTAATAAGTATAATATTTTTTACTTAAAATTATCTTTAATAAATACTAAGAATATATAGTTAGTTTCTAGTAGTATAACTTGATTAATTTTCTAGTCTCTATAAATATAGAGTAGTTTAACTATTATATTATTATTAATTATAATAAACTATTAATTTATAATAAAGTTTATTATATTTTCTATTTAAGTTTAAATAAAAAGGATTCTATTTTAAACTTTTTAGAAAAGCTATTAAACCTATATAAGAGATTTATAGTAGAATAGTAATTAAAGTATTTACTTTAATACTATAAGCTACTATAAGCTTTTTAGTATAATTAGTATATAAAATCTTTATATTATTATAGGATTTTAAAATAATTAAGCTTTTAGAGTTTAATATATCTACTCTATTTAGAATATTAAACTTCTATTCTAAGAGAAATCCTATTTAAAAGTTTTTAACTACTTAAGTATTAATATAGATATAAGTTATTATACTAATATTATTAATATAGCTTTTAGTAAGTCATAAGAATATAGCTTATTTTAATATTTCTTACTTATTAATACGTATAAGTATAATTTTAGTTTTAAAGTTTAAATTATTATTAGGAACAGTCTAAAAGAAACTATAAATAATTATATAATACTAAGGTTCTAGGTTAATATAACTTATAAATAGTATTCTATAAAGTATTATTTTAAATATGATTTTAATATATATAATATCATATAGTTTTTAGTCTAAGTTATAAATAGCTTATAAAATACTAGCTATAGTTAGCTCATTCTAGCTATTTTCTGTTACTAAATATATTTAAATATATTTATAATACTAAAGTTACTATTTAGTAATTAATATAATATTATAACTATTATATATAATAGATAAGCTATATATACTAGTATTTTTATTAAGAAAAAAGATACTTATGAAGGTTAAACTTAGTTTACTAACTTTATTAATATACTTTATATCTAATAAGTCATAACTTATTTTTAATTTATTTTCTTTATTATTAGAACTATTCTGTTTATTATTTATATAGAAAACCTTAGTAACTTAATAGCTATTAATAGTTATTAAGAAATAAGCTATTAAGTTATAATTTCTACTATTATTTTAAGTTTTAAATACTATAATATCTGTAATAAAGCTAGCTATATTAATATTCTCTTTTAGTATATACTAATAATATATATTTTATAATTAAAACTATACTTTATAAATAATTAGTTAGCTATCTATATAGGTAGCTTTCAATTTTAATCTGAAGTATTATATATTAATAGCTTTTATCTCTTTTTATTAGTAAAGGAAAGCTATTTAATTAGCCTAAATAATAAGTTTAATTTAAATTTATCTATTTATTAATACTTCAGCTATTTATTATTTATTCCAGCTAATTACGTTTTATTAGTATACTATTATTTTAAGCTATCTAACATAGTAATTCTATTTAATATATTAAAATATTATAACTTTCTATTATAGTTTATAAAATCTCTTTATTAGCTATTATAATAATTCCTCTACTATCTTTTACTTTATTTATAAAGTATTTTAATAAATTCTTTATAATTAGTAATAAGTATTAGATATTCTATTCTTATTATTAATAGTAAGACTAGTTTATTATAAATTATAGCTATATATTTAGATTATAATTCTTTAGTAGCTTTAACTAATTATATTATTTATATTATAAACAAATATATATATTATATTAGTTAAAAATATTATCTAAAATATATTATTCCTTTTTAAAGTATATTTTAACTTCTTTATAAAGTAACTAGAATTATTCTCTAAAAACCTATTTCTAATAGTTAATAACTATATCTCTATAGTATAGCTATAAATATATAAAATTATCTAAGTTTCTATTATTTTATTCTATTATAGCTTTAAAGAGGTATTAAGAAAGGTTTAGTATTAATATATTATAATACTTAAAACTATACTCTATATATTAATTAATAGAGTTTAAAAATATAAATACTTCTTATCATACTATTTTAGTTCTTTCTATTTACTGATATAATTTATTTTTGAAATATCCTAATAAATTAAACTATTTAACAGTTTCTAAATATAATTTTATTTACTTAACTTACTTTATTAAAACTAAAATATATATTAATAACTAGCTAAATAGTATCTTTTAGCTAAGAAGCTAGTAAAAACTCTATTCTAAATAATAATATAGAAGTTTAAATTAAGTTTTATACTAAGTTATATATTTCTTCACTATAGAACTTTTCTAATACTTTAATATTATTTTCTAGAAAGTAAAAATCTTAATATTTATTTATTTTTACTTATATTCTTAGATTACTTATAATAGCTTAAATACTTCTATGAAAACTTTATTATTTTAATAGTAAGTTATTAAAGAAAACTAATTTTAACTAGAAAAAAGATTAAGTAATAATTATACTATAAATAATTAAAACGTTATAAAGTTAGATAAGTATTAGATTTCTAATAAGAAACTTAGTAAATATTAGAATTATTATTAATACTAATAGAAAATATAAATATTTAGTATAAAGTTCTTTATAAAGTTTAATAAAGATATTACTATTAACAGTAGATTCTTAGTTTTTATAGTATTAATAATTTTAAATCTAGTAATAGTATTATATATTAGATCTTTTAATATCTCTTTATCTTTAATTATAACCTTTAAAATATTTAAACTTAGATATATAATATATACTAGATTCAATTAAATTTAGTAATTATAACTTATATAAAATCTAAATATAATATCTATTTATCTTTTAGAAGTTTTTAGCTTTCTTCTTACTTTTATTTATGCTATATAGTTAATATAATTTACTATCTATTAAGAATATAAAACTTTAAATATTTTAATTCTCTAATAAGTCTTTTGATAAATAATATAATATACTGCTTCTAAGAAGTTATCTTTATTTAGTAATAATTAATTTATATATAAATTAGAATCTTCCTATTAAGCTATATAAAGCCTTATAACTTAGTTTAGGTCTTTAGATTTTAGTACTTTATAAATTAGAAATCTTAATATTTAAGAGATATTACTATAAGTTATAATATTTACTAAATATTTAGGAAAGATTTTAGTATTATTATTATTATTTAAGTTAAGGTTTTATTCCTTAGGTTAGGAAGGATATATATATAAGGATTAGCTATATATAAGTTAGAGCCTCTACTTAAGAGAATTAATATAGCTATATTTTTAACGTTATATTACTATTTACTAAAACCTATACTATAAGGTGTATTAATAAGTATAAATAAAGATGCCTTCCTAATAGCTATCTTTATAGCTTTAGAAAGGTTATACTTATAGCTATACTTTTAGCTATATTTATAGCTTTATCTATAGCTTTATTTATAGCTATTTTAATACCTATGAGTAAGGCTATTACTTAATTATATTATATAGTCTTTATATAATTTATATCTTAATTATTAAGAGAATAATATTATATTTAGTAAGTGTAAGTTTTATTTAAAAGAAGATTTTTTAGAAGCTTTATAGGATAATTACTTGTTAACTTAATAGCGTCTTAAGGGGCGAATTTTAAAAGAATTAAAAGCGTTAATTTCTAGGAAAAAGAGAAGGGAAATTCCAGCTCCTTAAATACCTTTTAGGAGGCGGATTTCCCCACTTTTCGTCCGTTTTACTAAGCTAAACTATAACTATTAATAGTAATTATACTAAAAATAGATTATTATCTATTTATTATTATTATTAAAAATTAAGAATATACTATTTTTAGTATAATTAAGGTTTATAAAAACTCTAAATAAAACTTTATTTATAATATTAATATAATATTATTTCTTAAATAATAATAATATATAACTTTACTAAAATATATAAAATATATAGAAATATATTTTACATTACTAAACTTCTAGAAGAATTAATAAGCTTTTTAGTTTAATTCTATAAAACTTTAAAATATTTATAAAGAATACTTATATTTTCAGAGAACAGATTATTATATAAATATTATAGTAAAATATAAGAGAAAAGATTAAGATAAAATTACTTAGTGGCTTTTATTAATACTTAAATATATCTCTAATTTATTTAGTTAAAATAGCTTAAAAGTAGTATTTCTATTATTATTACTAAACTAATAGAAGAACTAAATATATTAAGTAAAAGAAAGTATTTAATTATAAATAAAGTTAATTTATAACTTATAATAGAGTTTCTTTTTTAAAACAAATAGAACTATTTAGATTTAATAAGTACTTTTAAAGATATTAATAAAGAAGTTTTATAACTACTATAAAAACGCTTCTATGTTTATAAAATATAAGAAAAAGTATATTTAAGTTTATAAACTACTTCTATATAAGAAACAGCTTTTATATCTATAGTAGATCTACTATCTCTATTATATATTACTTACTACATTATAAATAAAACCTCTTCTTTTCTCTATTCTTATACTTCTTTACTAGAAATAGTAAGAAAAAGATTTATATCTTTATTTACTATATTTAGTAATATAAGATATTACATTAATCCTTCTTAAAAAGAATCTCTTTTATAAAATTAGCCTATAAGAAAAAGCTTGTATTTTATCTTAAAAAAGAAAATGTATTATATTATACTATACTCTATTTCTATTTAAAACCTATGGTAATTTAGAAAAACTATATAAAAATATATAAATACTATTCTTCTAGCTATTTAAAAAGAAATAAAGAAATCACTTTCTAAAGAAACTAAAAACTTAAAAAACTATAGATATATATATTATAAACCTCTTTTTCTTAAGTAAATATCTATTTATAAGTTTAATAAAGATAGCTACTTTAATTAGTATAAAGCTAGAATCTATATAAGAAGAGACTTCTATAAAAGAAGTTAAAAAGAAATATATATAGTAATATTTATAATATATATATTCAAAGTAGTTATAATATTTATAATAGAGTTTAACTTAAAAATATTTTAGTTTAATAATATTAATATAATTTTCAATACTAATATACTTTTAAAGAATATAGTTTTATATATAAACTATATTACTATAAGTTTAAATAGTAAATATATTAACCTTAAGAGAATATTTTATAGTTTTTATAATATATTATTTTTATAATATAAGAAGTTTTATTTAATATTTTAAAATTTAAAACTTAAAGTTTTAAAAGATAAGTTTTCTTCTTCCTGAAGTTTAAATAAAAAAGTATTTATTATCTTCTATATTAATAATATATTTATATTTCTTAATAAAGATAATATAGAATATATTAAAAAGACTATTAAGAGAATTATAATAGCTTATAAAATAAAAAAGTAAAGCTTTATAGAGTAATATTTAAAACTTTAAGTTTTTAATAATTATAAACTTTTTAAGGTTTACTTTATTTATAACTTATATATTCAAAGAATTACTATTCACTTTAACTTCTATAATAAATATTACTACTTTATATTATTTCTATAAATAGAACTTAAGAAATATAAAGAATAACTACTTTATAGTAAACTAGACTATTTTAAGAAATTACAAAAATAACTTTGTATAGAGCTATCCTTTTATAAGTAGATATAGTATTTCTATTATCTATATTTTAAAGAGTTTTTATAAACCTTTTTAAGAAGTAGTCTTATATAGTAAGATATATAATTTACTATTTTTGAAGGATTTACTACTTTATGGTTTATTTTAATAGCTTAGAAAGTAAAGGTAAAAGTATAACTAGTTTATTTATAAATAAAAATAGCTCTTTCACTAACAACTTAGATATTTAATATTTCTTAGAAAGTTATATTATAATAATATTTAGAGAAGTAATCTAATAGAAAACTATAAAATAAGTAATTATTATTATATTAACTATAGAAACTAAGTTTCTAAGTTCTAAAGAGATTATAAAAGAAATAATCACTATATAAAAACTTTCTAAGAAGATTAAACTAAAACTTAAAGATATATAGAAAATTTATTATAATAATTAATAAATAGTTTAACTTATTATAATTAATAGAAAATATATTTCTTTTAATCTATATTATATAAATATTTATATTTTATACGACATAGTTTAAATAGTAATATAAGAGAGGTAGTTTAAAAGTAGTCTATATATTAACTACTAAGATACTAATAAATAGGTTTATAAAGAATTTCTTAAGAGTAAAGTTTTAAAACTTTAGAAGTTTTATAAATTTATAAGATATAAAATATCTAATTACTTCTATAGAACTATAAATAAATACTTATAGAATAGCCTTTTTTTTCAGAAAGTTAAAAAGTATTTAGAATTATATAAAACCTAGAGATTCCTATAAATATTTATATTAAATCAGCTATTTATAAACTAACTTCTTCTAACTAAACTAAATTCTATAGACACTTAGTTATAAGTATTAATAATATCTAGAAAGTTTAATATTTTTTATAGCTTTTCTTTATACTTAGCTCTTAAGAAGTTATTATATAATATCCTTCTTAGATTATAATATATATATTTAAAAGTATATTAATAATAATTATTAAAAAGATTAGAAACTCCTAATAAATAAGTTTATTTATAATAGTACTCTTAAAGAAGCCTATATACTTTATATAAGCTTTAAAAGCTAAGGAATTAATATTTTTAAGAGTATTATTAAAGTTAAAAAGTGTGGTATTACTTCTTAGAGTAAGGCTTAGAACTAACTATAAAAGCAGTAGAAGTATTTAAAGTAGTAGGAGTATTTAGAATAGTGCTAAAAGGCTTATAAAAAACTCTACTCTTCTTTATATCCTAAAAGCGCTTATTTACCTAGCTTATTTAATACTAGTACAGTTTATATATTTATAAGATATTAACAATATTATAAGTTAAAGAGCTTTTTTATAACTTCATATAAAGAAGTTCTTTATACTTTTTTTATTGGTACTTTTAATGTTTTATTTAAGTAATACTACTTTATTTATATATTTTATTCCTAGTTTAAATAAATACTTCTCTTTATAAAAGTTTTATTAGCTACTTTTATAGCTAAAGACATATATAGTAAAATACTTAGTAATATATTATATACTTTATAGAAAAGCTTTAGTAAGCGCTTATTAAGGAGTGTTAAGGAAGTTTTATAGCCTACCTTATAAAAGGGCCACAGTAGATAAATCTAATAAGAGCGCTTCAGCTAATACTTTATCTAGTAAGAAGATTGCAGTATATATACCTAGGGAATTATATAACCTATAAGAATATAATTTACATTATTTCTAATATACTCTACTCTATTTAATATATAAAGCTTAAAATATACTTTGAGATATTAAAATTAATACTTACTATAAAGCTAAGCTTATTATTATAAATAAGATAGTACTTTTTAATTTATAAAGCTTTAAAAACTAGTTAACTATAGCTAAGTTATACTTTATAGTTTTAAAACCTAATATTAAGAGTAACGCTATATAAAGCGTATAAATATTTTAACTAAATAATACAGGTTTATTTACTACTAATTCTAGCTATTATATCTATTTTAATAATATTTCTTATAAAATAGTATAGCAAATAAGCTAATTAAGTAAGATATAGTAAATATTAGTAATAAGTATAAAATAAAGATATTAGGTTAGTAAATAAAAGCTTAAATTCTAGGTAAGTAGTAAATAAGATAGCTAAGTTAATAAAAGATATAAATAAAAGTTAGAAGATAGGTTAAAAAGTTTAAAAATAAGTCTACTTCTGAAATAATAAAGTATAATTAAAGTTATTTAGCTATTATTAAAGTGGTATTAAAAGTAGTAAGAATATAATAGAATATACTAGTATATAGAGAGAAATAAAGCTAAAGAAATAGCAGTCTATAAGAGATTATATAACTTATAAGTGAAGTATATATAATAGAAGGAATATTATTAAGAATAGGAATAGTATTAATTACTGCAAAAAGGGGAAACTGCTTATTTTTAATAATATTGTTATAATAATAGTTCTTATATTTAATACTAACTATTTATAAATAGTATGAGTAATAATTATTAATATAATTATTTATATTAAAATAGCAATAAAACTTTTTGAAAAGTATAAGAATAAGTAATTAAATAAATAAAACTACTAAATTATTTACTTTTTAAAATCTATTCTAAGTAGAAATATTCTTTATATATATAATATAATTCTTTTTTTAGAGTCTTATTAAATTAAGTAGTAATTTAATTTAGTAATTACTATAATAAGTAATTAACTTTACAAACTTTATTATAAAGTTAGTTATATATTTATTCTATTTTTATACTAGTTACTTTAGTTTTAAAGTGTTATTTTAAGTTAATAGGTATAGTTTATGCTAGACATCTGTTTTTTTTATTTAAGTTTTAAATTCTAACTTAATATTAGCTTTATTACTATTAATTATAATATTAAGTTTAAGACCTTTACTCTCTAGTAATATATACCTTTTATAGTTAATAACTTTATATATAAGTCTTATTCTTTTTAACTAATAATAAGAATTATTATAAGTAGTAATTAAAATAATAAAATTATAGTTACTCTTTTTCTTTTAGTTCTATTAATATATAATTAATAAGTATAAAATTAATTATTTAATTATTAAGTATAATATATATATTTATATTATTTATATTAAGTTTAGCTTTATATATACTTTATAGCGTGAGTTATATTTAATTTTCCTTAGATTTTTAATCTAGAGGTACTTAGCTAAAACTTAGTAGTTTTTATAATAATTTACTAGCTAAAAGAATAAGTTAAACTAGAGTGAGAAATATATTAAGTTAAGTTAGGTTAAGTTAATAAGCTAACTAAAACTAAGCTAGTTAAGTTACTCTATTATTTAATACCTAGCTAGTTTAGTTAAGTTAACTAAATTAGCTTCCTTAACTTAACTTAACTAGTAAACTAGCTAGTAAGACTTACTAGTTAATTAGTTTAGTCTAAATTAGCCTAGTTATTAACTATATATACTGAAGTATTTTTATAGCTAATATATATATTAAACCTATTAATACTTAGATAATAGATATATATGTACATATATATATATATAATAGCTAATCACTATAATATAACTTATATTTAATTTAATTAAACAGTTTATTAATAATCTGTTTTACCTAATTTATATATAACTTCACTAGTTAGAACTACTTAGCTATAAATTAAGTAAGACTAAGCTAGTTAAGTTTAGTTAACTAGATTACCTAATTTAAGTCTAACTAACTTAGTTAACTTATTAGTCTAGTAAAATACTAGCTAAGTAGTTTGCTAATTTTAAGTTAGATATTATTAAAATATAAGTTTTAAGTAGAAATTATATTACCTAGTAAGAAGCTAGTTATATATTACTAATAAAATAGTTATATTTCTATATACTTTTTATTAAAAAGTGTTTTTAGTTTAAACCTATAATTATTATAATATATTTAATAATTATAATTTTTTTGTTATAGTTTAGATATTTATAAAGTTTTGAGAAATTGTTTATTAAAACTTTTACTTATAATATAGTAATATTTTAAAAATTTTAAGAACTATATTCTTTAAATACCTCTAATATAGAGAATAGAGAAGATATAGAATATATAATTAATTATATTTCTTTCTACTTTTAAAAAATATATCTATATTTATATATTTATAATAGTTTTTAATATTATTATTAAATAAATACCTTTATTATAAAAATAAATAAAGTTTATATAACGTATTATATAATATTATATATTAACTTGTTTTTAATATGTTTAGAAGTAGGCTTATATTCTAAGTATATCATAATTAACTATTAGAGAAAAGTAGCAGTACTTATTATATAAGCAGTATTTACTATAGTATTTTGAAAGTAATAAAAGTGAGATTAATATAAAAAAAGAAAGCTTTTATATATATAATTAAAGTATTTTTAGTTTATATAATACCTATATATAATACTAAGAAATAGCTATTCTAGTAAACTTAATATTGTAAAGAAATATATTTATATTATATTTATTTTAATTATTTCTACATTTTCTTATACTAGTGTACTTTTTTCAGTAAAAATATACCTAACTTTAAACTTAGTATAAAATATGAAGTTTATTATTAAGAGGTTTTCTAGCCTTTTAATATACTCTATACTTTTATTATTATTATAAAAAATCAATCAATTTAAAGTATTTTATGTTAAATAATAAAATATATATATATATACTTTAGAAATATAATAAAGGGTTTAGTAATAAATATAAAGATATATTTAATACTATTTAAGAACTTCATTAAGTTTATAGTTTTTAATAGTTAATATAAATAAATAAAAGCTTATACTTAATTAATTTGAAATTTTACTTTCTAAAACTATTTAAAAAGATTATTTTGCTATTTATAGGTATTATAATATACTTATAAGTAGGTTTTTAATATTAGAAGTTACTTACTAATATATTAGTAATATAAGTTAAGTTAATACTTTATAAACTAATCTAAATATATATTTATTATAGATCTTTAAGAGTAGATAAAAACTCTATATATAGTTATATAAAGACTTATTAACTTCTTAAGTAGATTATTTATTTATCTAAGCTATTTATAGTAGCTAAAAAGCGCTATTCTACTACTTATAACCTGATATTTTCCGCCTATAACCAGATTTATTAAGCAATTTCATATAAAACACTATGCCGGCCTTAACCGCTAGAAGTGGGTACCACTGTTTCTCATCCGACTAGTAGACCGAGCAGGAAACTAACCAGCAGGTCGGATAGGTTAATATCGCGCAGGTTGACTTCGTGCGGGGTAATGTTGTCCATGCTGACAGCATCCACCGAAAATAGTCTTTTCCAACCATCCTTGTTCCAGGACTATTCACCGGAAATAGAGGACATATAGCAATCGAGCACGGCGACCTATTATCAATTCTCTCTGGACAGTACTTCGAGACTCCGATAGAGTACGCAGCTAGACTCCAATGGACGCAACCGCCGCTCCTTCCACTAGCAACGATCCTGCCTTCAACATGGCAAACGATGACGATCACTCTCGCGAAACCAACGACAATTCTCTCCCAACGCATAAACTTGAGCACTTGAAGGTTGGATCAAATGGTGTACAGCTCCTAGTGTCTACAAAAAATCACTTGTACGATGCCAAGGACGTTGAGGGCGGCAACAGCTCGTTTCAATGTGTTGGGGCTTGGAGCGAGGGGTCTGTCCATGAACTAGGAAAAATGGTAGTCTCTCATCGAACACACACGGACCCGCCACGTAGTACCCCTACTACAACGCCTTTTCGAGGAACAGGACGGACGACGGCCTCCTTTACGCAAGATTCTGGTTCATCTGCAGCGACATCATAGAAGGGTTTTGTCGTGTTCAACGGACCTTCATAACTCTATTTCTTCGTTTGGCTCTGGAAGAAATCCCGCAGTGCCGTTTCCGATACCGACCCAACAAATTGTATACCTCTATCGCCTGTAGTCGCTCCTTTTACGTTGAAAAGATCCCCCAGTGTAGAGACAAACAACTGCTTTCCATCATGACCTGTGCTCATGTCCTCCAGTACATGGACCCCCTTGACTGCTCTTTGCGATGCGGCGTTGCATATGGCCAAACATTCCTTAGTACTGTCCAGCTCCTCCTTCAAGCTCTGAATGTCGGTTTCTGTAGGCAGAGAAATCTCGCTGGTTCCTCGTGCCAAACGTCTCTTATTCCAATCTTGGTGCCTGTGCAGCTCCGACACGTTGTCAGATATCATCTGCTTGCAGTGGTCTAAAGTCGATAGAGTTATGACAGTCGCATGCCCCAGGTCCTGGCAGGATGTCCCTTGAAATAGCGGACTGCCTGGAATAGGTTGAAGGCGCATGGTGTCGATGTGAGCCTGGACATTGGCACAGATCTGAAGGCAAACCTCTGTGCTGTCCTTCTCCTTCTGGATCCGATCTATATTGGCGGTAATTGCCTGGGATGAATGTATATCATTTGAAACAAGACGGCTCAATTTCTCGTTGATATCTTCGAGGTGATCCTCCAGGTCTTGTGTCGTGCTGTGAATCATGTCCTTATACTCCCCAAGCAGCTGCATGGTGACCGTAGCGGAGCGGCTGTCTCGTATCATTAGCACGCACAGTGTACGAGGTGTTTCGACGAATGACTGACAGATTTGCATCACCTAGAGCGATAGCTATCGTTGATTTATAGCCCGCTATCATGCTGGTGAAGCCGTGTATATCGCTCTCCATATATCTCACTTTCACCCAGCCTCGGAAGCTAGTTCTCGGCCGCCCAGAATACTTACTGCACTCAATCATCAGCGTATCGAAATCAGCACAAGCTCGACGACATTGAAGGAGAGGCGTCTTGAGCGACGCTAACCTCGCGTCATCTTCGATCTGCATGTGAGCCTCCAGGGACTGGAGAACCTCGTTCAGGGCCGAAAGTTCGTCCAAGAGTTGCTGAACCGTTCGCTGATGACTACGAAAGCTCTGAATTGTATCATATAGAGTTTGGCTTGTCTGTATGGTCGCTGTGACTATGGCAACTAGTGCCGAGGCAATGCCAAGGGCTTCAGCCATCGTCGGTGGTCAGTGGTGCGTGCTGATCTGCTGAATAGCAACGAGACGGATTGCATGATTACCTTCGACATTAGTCAGGGACTCCGGTGCAGCTGCAGGCGTGGGCCTTTTTTCAGTGCCCATATCCACCATAATAGTGGGCCCATGCTTCCTTCATCTACCATGCTGACTGGACACGCTTCCTGTGCAGCCCTCGTAGAGTTACAAGGAGCATGACGCCGGCAGTATGGGCGTTACTCTGAACTCACGTCCTTACTGTAGCATACTTCCATTTGCTATGACTCACTAAATTCATACTTGCTGACGAACCGACAGAACCTCAACGCGTGGTGAACACGTAAAGAGTGTCAAACTTGTTTATTAAAGCATTCCACAGTGAAGTTCTATTTGTTTTAATATATTATCTTTAAGTTAGAGCTACCTTTAGTTAGTTACTCCATACAAATAAGAATACTTATTTCTCAACTTAAAAGTATAAGATTTATAATATATAATAACTTAAAATATATAATAAAGCTATAGCTTATCTTATAATTATTTATATATTAATATAAACTTAAAATTATAAGAAGTTAGCTTTAAGCTTAGTAAAAATAAAAGTACTTTAGTTAAAGTAACTTAGGCTATAGAAATAAGTAAGTTTTTAATAAGTTTTTAAAAAATAAAAAAGTATATATAAGGTATTTATTAAGTATAATTACTAAAGGTATAATTTAATAATATTAGTAGTAAAACTTTAATATATATAGTATTTATAACTAGAAGTAGTTAATAATATATATTTAAGAATATAAATAGTATATTTTAGTAGTATTAATTTAGAAATAATCTAAAAAATATAATATAAATATATTCTCTTTTAAAGTTAATATTACTAATATAGCTATTTCTTAGCGTTATATATAAATATTATATAAAGTAAAGCTACTATGATGATTTAAGAAAAAGCTGCTATTTTATATATAAGCTCTATTTTTATAGTCTTTAGTATACTATACTTATTACTACTTATATAATAAAAGTACTAATATTTTCTTCCTTAAGATAAATATTATATATTAAAAGAAACAGGCCTACTTTTATATATATATAAAGTAAATTAACATATAATATTATATAATAAACTATATAAACTTTATACTGTTTTTTATATTATAGCTATAGACTTTAAAAGTAATACTAAAAGTATTATATTTAATTTAATATATATATATATATATATATTTACAATATAGAATAATATAATATATCTTATATATAATTCTTTTTCTACTCACTAGTATTTATTTAAAATTAAACTAATATATAAGTATATTAAGTTAATATTTATAATATAGCCTCTCTATAAAAGGATTATAATAAAACTTATTATATTTATAATTTTAATTTTAAAAACACTCTATAAGTATTTAACTTATACTATTTACTAGTTAATATAAGCAGTATAAAAACTATATATATTTCTATTAGTAAATAAAGCCTTTATATAATTTAAAGTTATATATATACTTTAGTTAAGTAGAGCTGTATTATAACCTATTTGCAAGGATAATAGCTAAACGACCTACTTAGGCGTTAGGTAACTATAATAGGATATTTATACTATAGAATTATAGGAATAATAGGAACCTATTTAGAAATAAAAGAACTATAGTATAAATTATATAACAATAAGATAAGAGATTAGATCTATATATTAAGAATATAGAAGCTATCCTTAGTATATATAGGTTTTATATAATTAAAGAATAAGCCCTATTAGGATTAGAAATAGTAACTAAATAAAAAGTACTATTTAGACTTATATATAGTATAATCTAAGCTTAGCTTATAGTTAGACTTCTATAGCTTTTCAGTAATTAACTTTATATTTATCTTTAAGATATTTTTAACTTACTTTTACTATAAATACTTATAGAGCCTAAAATTAATTACTTTAGCTTCTAACTACTAATCTATAATATAGTTTATAACTTATAAACTAGACTTATAATATAATAATACTATTTACTAATATTAATCTCTAACTTCTATTAGTAGACTTTACTATTAAATAGCTAACTATAATATTTTAATTACTTTTATTCAGTAAATTAATTATTAATACTTACTAAATAGTATAAAATATCTTTCTATACTTCTATTAAGTCTCCTACTTTAGAATTATTATTTACTTCTAGAGGAAAAGCTTCCTAAAGCATATCCTAAGAGATTAGAGACTAAAAAATAAAAAATAATTTAGATAGTAAGAATAATATTAAAGAACTTAAGTAATAGCTTAATAAAACTACTAAAAACTTTAAAGAAATATATAATATATTTAACTAGAATACTACTGCTTTTAAGGAACTCTAAGAGTAGATATATAAGACCTAAGAACTTAAAAAAGAAGTTAAAACCTTCTAAACTACTATTAATATTATTTCTATATTAATTAAAGAATATAAATACTTTAAGCTTAATACTTTTTTTACTTTTAATAGAACCTTAAGATAACTTAAAAAATATTTAGTTTAAATATAAACTTATTAAACTTTTTATATTAATACTTTTTAAAATAACACTAAATATATAGTATATATAGCTACTTTTTTATAAAGAAGAGCTCTTACTTAGTTTAAGCTTTTATAATAAGAATAGCTTAATAACTTAATTAAAAAATATAGTAAAAAAGTAAAAAATATCTTTTTTAGCTTTATAAGCTATATTAAAGCTTTAGAATCCCTTTTTTTAACCTTAATAAGAAAAAGTAAACTAAATAAAACTTATTATATCTATAATAAACTAAGTTAGCTACACTTTATACTACTAAGTTTAAATAACTAGCTATAAAACTTTATATAACTAATAAAAATAAGGTTTTTACTTTCTACTAAAAACTTAAAAATAATATTAAAAATAAAATAGCTAAATTAGAAACACCCTCTAGTTTCTTTACTTATATTAAATATACTATTAAGATTAATAACTACTTCTATAAATAATAGAAAGAATAAAGAGAGAAATAATAAAACCTAAACTTAGAATATAAATACTAATAGTAACTATAGTATAAGTTTAATAATTAGTAGAATAATAATAGACCTTATAATAACTAAAATAATACTTAATAAAGTACTTCCTATAGATAATATAACAAACCTATAGACCTTAATACTACTACTAAGAGTAATAATAAAAAACCTTAAAACCTTAAGTACTATAACTATAAAAAAATAGAATATATTGCTAAAAATTGTAAATAGCTTAAAAAACTTAACTAGAAACCTATTTCTAAATAAATTAAGTAGATTAGTATAATAACTAAAACATTCTATATATCTCTATTATAGACTAAATATTATAATAATAAATATTTCACTTACTATAGTAATAAAGAAGCTTTAAAATACTAGCTTAATAGCTTAAACTATAGATAAACTAATTATAATATAACTATCTTTAAAATTAAAACTAAAACCCTTATAATAGCTTCTTAAGCTAACAGTAAGATAATCAGAAAGACTACTAAATAACTTAATAAGATGCTATAAGTATAATAACTTAAACTTATAAGCTTATTAGCTCTATATATTACTTTAAGATAAACTACTTATAATCATCCTATAGATTATAATAGAGAAACCTAATAAAAGATTAGAAACTCTGAAATATAAATTTAATATAAAATAGATTAAATTAAGGAATTTAAAAATAAAGAAGATTTAAATAAAAAACCTAAATATTAGTATAACCTTCTAACTGAATAATAAATTCTCAGTCTTATTAGTAACTAGACGTTTAGAAAAGGAGAAGATTTACTTTATAACTTAAATAAACCTTATAATATTACTTACTAATATACTTAGGTAGAGATTACTTATAGGCTTACCTCTAGTATAGATAATATTAGCTTTAAAAAGAAACCTAAGAAAGATAATACTCCTAAATATATTATATATAAGTAAGTAAATTAGTATAATAATAAATAATTTATCGAACTTTATAGTATACTAAATATAAGACCTAGGATGTATTATACTTTATAACTTAAGATTAAAAATTATCTCTATTTTAGAATTATAGACCTAAACTATTGCTACTTCTTTTAGGCTTAATGCTTTTTTAACTACTATAAGATATATATAGGAGATAAATATAAATACTATTTCTAACCTAAGAAATATAATAATACCTCTTTATAAAACGTTTATACTGCTTATACTTTTATAGGATAGAAACTTAGGAAGTTTAATAGTAATATTACTATATTCACCTCTAGCTAAGAATACCTTATAAAGTATACTTATAATAAAAATATAAAATAAGAAGAATATTAAATAGATAAATACTTTATCTATATAACTTAAAAAGTAAAAGCTTATAGACTTCTATAAAAAGGATTAAGCTTCTTAAAGCTTTAATTCTAAGAAAACTGCTTTATAAAAGTATAATAAGAAAGAAAATATATTATTTATTTAGGATAACTAAAGTAGTTAAAAAACTAGACTTACTTACTAATAAAGGATTAAAATAGGTAATAATAATAAAGTCTATCTATTTAGCTTCTTTAAACTAAAAAGTATACTTATAACTTATAGTTACTATTAATAATATTATAACTATTATACTTATTAATAGTAAAACTAAAATAAATTATATATTATTTTAAGTAGTGAATTAACTATAACTATTATAGTAGAAGAAGAAATATATATATTAGCTTAGTAATATAAAAAGAAAATAAATCTAATATAAAAAAGAAACTATTAAAAATAAAACTATATTTCTTAAAATAAGTTATTTAAATTAAAATAAACAATTCTAATTTAATATTACTAAACTTAATATATATAATATTATATTAGGAATAGTATAGCTAGAAAAGAATAATTTATAAATAGATTAGAGAATAAGCTAACTCTATTAAGATAATAATAATTTAGTTTTTAAATAGCTCTATAAAACCTAAGCTTTAAATAGATCTACCTACTAAAGAGTAGTAAAATAATATATCTACTATTTTAAAATAAAAGAAGCTATATTATAACTATTAAAGTAAGTAGATTTTAAATAAAAAGATAATCTCTTTTTATTTATTCTAGAAGAATATAGAATTTATAAGAAACTCTTTATAGCTAAACTAAAAACTAAACTACTTAGATATATAAATTTTAATTATAAAATCCTTATTAAGGAGAGAAAAAAACTTAAGTTTAATAAAATTTATAAACTTAATTTAATAGAAATAGAAGCTTTTAATAAATATTTTAATAAAAACCTTAAAAAAAGCTATATTAGAGAATTAATATTATTAATAAGAAGTTTAATTCTATTTATATTAAAAAAGAATAGTAAATTTTAACTTTATATTAACTACTAAATATTTAATAAAATAATAATTAAGAACTAATATTTACTACTATTAATTAATAAACTATAATAATTCTTTTATAGAGCTAACTACTTTATAATATTAAACCTTAAAGGAGCTTATAATCTTATTAAAATAAAGTAAAGAGAAGAATAGAAAACTATTTTTAGAATATATAGAGGATATTTTAAGTATCTTATTATACTTTTTAGTTTTACTAATACTCTAGTTACTTTTTAGAATATAATTAACTAAATTCTCTAGAAATATATAGATATCTTTATAGTTATCTACTTTAATAATATCTTTATCTTCTTACTAATAATAGAATAATATAAGGAATATATATATTTTATATTTAAAACTTTTTAAAACGCTAAACTTCTAGTTAAATTAGAGAAAAGTATATTTTATATTTAGGAAGTAGAATACCTTAGATTTACTATTATATTTAGATATATTAGTATATTAAAAAAGAAAGTTTAAGCTATTAAGGAATAGCTAATACTAATAAACCTTAAAGAAGTCTAAAGATTTCTTAGATTTATTAATTTTTACTGAAAGTTTATTAAACTCTATAGAAGAATTAATATACCTCTTATAAACCTTAATAGGAAGAACTAACTATTTAAGTAAAAAGAAAGATAGGAAACTACTTTTTAGATAATTAAAGACTATATTATTAGTAAACTAGTCTTAATAATTCCTAACTTATTAGAATAATTTAAAGTAGAAATAAATACTTTAGACTTTATACTAGGAGTATAATTATCTTAATAAGATTTAAAAAGATATTTATACTTTTATAGCTTTTTCTTATATAAACTTTATAGATTAGAACTTAACTACTAGATCTATAATAAAGAACTTATAGTAATTATTAAAGTATTTAAAGAATAATAACTTTAACTTTTAGGAACTATTTACTAAATACTTATATATATAAACTATAAGAACTTAGCTTACTTTACTACTTTAAAAGAACTTAATAAATAATAAATTAGATAGTTAGAATTTCTCTTAGAATTTAATTTTTAAATTATCTATTAAAAAGGATTAGAGAATAGTAAGGCTAATAATACTCTTAGCTAATAACTAAACTATAATATTCTAGTATTAAAAAAAACTTAGGTAATTTTTAAATATAATAATAATAGAGATCTAATATTTATTATAAAAGTTTTTATAATAATTAGATAATTTATAATTAGTCTGCTTAATAAACTAAATAATAAAGCTATTATAAAGTTTTATAGCTTATTAGTATATAGTTACTAAGAAATTATAAAGACCTAGAAATAACTATAATAATAATATAGAGAAAAGGTTACTAGAGAATATATTATAATAGTAATTAAGGATTATAAAGTTTATTTTAAAAATAAACTAGCTTAATACTAACTTTATAGATTATTATAACCTTTACTTATACTATAAACTACTTAGTATTTTATATTACTTAACTTTATTATTAAACTACTAAAGTCTTAAGAACCCTTTATAGAAGTTTACTTTAATAGTATTTTTATTATTATTAATAGATTTATAAAATATATTTATTTTATCCTATATAAGGAAGTAAGTAATACTAAAAAATTTACCTATATAATTCTTAAGTATATTATTACTAACTATAGTATATCTAAAGAAATTATATTAGATAGAGATAAAATCTTCACTTCTAAGTTTTAGAAATTATTTACTATATAACTTAGTATTAATTAGAAAATATCTACTATTTTTTATTTATAAACTAATAAATAAATAGAATAGATTAACTAGATCTTTAAAACCTACTTCTATACTTATATCAATTATAACTAAGATAATTAGGTAGTATTACTACTAATAGTCTAATTTGCTTATAATAGCGTAGTTAGAGAACGTACTAAGGAATCCTCTTTTTATTTTAATTATAGATTTAAATTAACTATATATAGAGAACTATAATTAGGTATATCCTTAGTAATTAAAGCTATTATTATAGCTAACTAAATTAAAGAAATTTAGAATAATATATAAAAAGACCTTAAATTTATATAATAATAAATAATATATTTTAGTAATAAATAAAGAATTAAAGGATTAATTTTAAAAGAGGGAGATAGTATCTATTTTATATAGCGAAATATTAAAATAAAGTAACTAAATAATAAACTAAATTTTAAAAAACTTAAACGTTTTAAAATCTTCTAAAAAGTTTTACTAGTCAACTATAAACTTAACTTACTAAATATAATAAAATATTTCCTAATATTCTATATCTTACTACTTAAACTAGCTTTATAAGGATTATAAATAAATAACCTTATTATTATAGAAGATAATAAACCTAAATATAAAGTTAAATAAATTATTAACTACTTTAAAGAACCTAAAGAAATCTAATTCCTTATTAAATAGAAAGGATATAATTATAAAAAAAATATATAGAAACTATAGTTTAATCTTACCTATATAAAAGAAAAACTTAATAAATACTAGTAATAATATTAGGAATAAGCAGAGAAAACCTACTATTTATTACTACCTTTAGTAATATTAACCTTAATAAATACTACTAGCTGCTAACGTATTAGATAACTATATAAACATGTCAGACTACTAATAGAAGCAGACAGATTATAATAAAGAAAACTATTTATTCACCTAGAGATACCTAAGAATAACTAAAAACTTCTAGAGAATATTAATTATAAGTTCTTTAATAAAAGACTAAGATCTATAAACTCCCTATTAATATTAAAACTTATTTAATCTAAATTATTCTTAATACTTTAAAACTAGAAATTACTAATAACATTACTTTTATAAGTATTTAATATAGAAAGAACGTTATTTTCTTCTAACTTCTATATCCTTTAAGAAAATATCTTTATATACTACTCCTTTACTTTCTTTTAAATTATATAAATCTATAATAACTAACTAGCTGCTTTAGCTACTTTAGCTTAAACCTATACTAACTTTTTATAAAGATCTAATAGTATATTACTAGCTTACTCCTCCTTCTCTTTTTACTCTTAATACTAATTACTTAGCTTTTTTACTATAAACTAGTTAATATATATATACCTATAAAATATAATAAAAACTTATAACTTAATACTACTATAAGACTATTATAAGAATACTTTAGGTTTCTATAACTTTAATAAACCTTTATACCTTCTACTATTTAGTATATATACTTTATATAAAAATATTAAATATAAAATATAATATTATTAGATTTTAAGTAATAGAAAACGTTTTTATAAGTAGAATAAAATACTGATTTAAATTCTTTTAATTTTAACTTTTAAATATAACTTAATATAGTATTAGTATTATAAGTAAATTAAAAAGTATAAGTAATAGACTTCTAACTTAAAACTAATAACCTATTTATATTAGGTCTTAAGAATAAAACCTTTAGAGAGGGGATTTAATATTATAACTTATTTATAAAAATAATAGCTAAATAACCTATTTAGGTATTAAGTAACTATAATAGGATATTTATACTATAGAATTATAAGAATAATAGAGATCTATTTAGAAATAGAAGAACTATAGTATAAGTTATATAATAATAAGATAAGAGATTAGATCTATATATTAAGAATATAGAAGCTATCCTTAGTATATATAGGTTTTATATAATTAAAGAATAAGCCCTATTAGGATTAGAAATAGTAACTAAATAAAAAGTACTATTTAGATTTATATATAGTATAATCTAAGCTTAGTTTATAGTTAGACTTCTATAGCTTTTTAATAATTAACTTTATATTTATCCTTAGAATATTTTTAGCTTACCTTTACTATAAATACTTATAAAGTTTAAGATTAATTACTTTAAGTTTATAATTATAACACAGCCCCCCTACAAAAAGACTATAGCAAAATTCACCCTATTTATAAGCATAATTCTAGAAATACTATATAGGCATTTTAACTTATACCCTCTACTAATTAAGGAAAATAATATAGAAACCCTATATATTCCTACTAGTAAACAAAGCCTTATATAAAGACGTATACACACCCTAGCTGAATAGATCAGCTAAATAGTAATAGCACTAGCTATATAGTACAGAGCTAAATAGCATAGCAATATATATAGTAGGGCTAATTATATTAGAGCTAAACAGGTTACTAAGGCTCTTATAGTAATAGCTTTACTAAATCTTCTAGTAAGGTGCTATAAACGCTACTATATAAGAAATAACTTCTTAACTAAAGAGGTTATCTTAAAAGGTTCTTATAGCTAGAAGTATAAAAGCTCTACTACTATAAGTAGAGCTTTATACCCTTCCCTCTTCCTCTTCTTTATCCTATAACTTATAATAAATCCTTTATAATAGCTATACTCTAGCCTACCTATAAATACCTTAAGCCTAGCTTACTTATCTATATTAATAATATATAATAGATTATTATTAAGTTTAACCTCAGGGTAATTAATAAAATATACTCTTTCTTTATATAATCTAATATATATAAAAAACGTATTATTAAAATAATACTTAAGAAAGCTCTTATTAATACTCCTAAAAAGGACTTTATAATACACTAGTTACTTAACTAGAAACGTAATATAGTAGTAGAAGTTACTAAGGTCCTTATATACCCTATAGAGTAGCCCTTCTTTAAATAAGCCCTCTATAATACTAAAGCAGAAGCAGCCTTCTAGGGATTAGTAAATACAGCTTATACTAACTAATAGAAAGCATTACTAATAATAGCATAGCTACTATAAAAGTATTAGCTAGCTTAACTAAATAAGAGAAATAGTAGATAGCGAAGCAGTAAGAAAGATAGTATTTAACAGTAGTATAGGTAATACGTAAGAGGATAGGTTAATAGTTTAGTAGTTAGTAATTAAGTAATTATAAACTATATTATTATCAAAGTAAAGTTAAAGATTATAAGGTTATAGGTATATATAAGTATAGCTATAGTTAGAAGAGGTAGTTAGAAATTATAATTATATAACTAAAGGCTGTATATATTATCAGGAGGCGTGAAGTTAAGAGGTCTGTCGCTCTAAGCAGGTAAAAATCACTGTGAACAGCTAGAGGCTAGATTAATCACTTTAGCTTCTAACTATTAATCTATAATATAGCTTATAACTTATAAACTAAACTTATAATATAATAATACTGTTTACTAGCGTTAATCCCTAACTTCTATTAGCAGACCTTACTGTTAGATAGCTAACTATAATAAGCTGCTAGTTTATAATTATAAGATTTAATTAGTATTAGCTATAAAAGCTAGACTAGTCTCCCCCTGCTTACTACTAATAATCTTTAGGTTATATAACTTTTAAACTTAAACTTCTTCTTTACTTCTACGCTCTTCTATTAATTTATTAGGACTTTAACTATTATAATAAGCTAAGTTAACTACCTTCTTCTAGCTACTTCTATCTTCACGCTATATTTAGTTTATTTTTATCTTTTAATTTTCCTCTATTATTTAAACGTTTACGTTATAATAAATAATATCTTCCGCCCTACTATATAGTTTTAACAGCCCTATTACTAGTAGCTATACTCTTAATACTAAATTTACCCTTTCTAACATATTAATATTTAAGTCTTTAGGCTGCTTTAGCTATCTTAAAGAAGCCTATAAAGTAATTATAAGTATTAGGTTTATTATTAATAGCTTTAATTATAGCTATATTATATTAAAAACTCTTTTTTATAGTAAACGTTATATAAATAAGCTTATTTAATATAAAGCTAAAATCTATAATAAGTAGCTATAGTTAAATATAATATAAGTACTTATTTTAAGCTTTTAAGTATATATATTATAACCTTCTTATTAAATAGAGTATTTTATAAGATATATATATTAGATATATTCTTTTTTATATTATTATGAAGTGATCTTAAAAAACCTTTATTTTAAGTAAATATAAGTAATATATTTAAATATAAGAAGATTTTATTAAATATACTTAAATTATACTTAAAATATAATTTATACTTATAAAATATACCTTTAATTAATAACTTTTAATATATAACTTTAGTATAAAATACTTATATATTCAATATCTTTATATTCTGTCTTATATATTAAACTAATCTTCTCCTTTACGTTTTATTTTTTATTTACTAGCTTCTTAGCACCTATATTATATTTTACTTTCTTAACGAATTATATATAACTTTCGAAATATAGAGATAAACCTTTTCTTTAGCTACACTTATAAATATTCAAATTATACCTAAATACTAAAGTTAATAAGTGCTGAAATAGAATGTAGTCTGATAGTGTAGGAGCTTACATAGAGTAGCTATCCCTAGACACATTTTAAACGGGTACTAAAAGACATGCTGGATAAGGAAATCTACAGTTGTCGCTCAGCCCACGGAGGCAGACTCCAGTATGGGCATCTAGCCGCGCCCCCCTTGGGAGACCTTGGGACCACTTAGCCTGGTCAGCATCGTTCTGACTGGCCTCTCGACGGGGGGAGCAGGAAGCTCATGGGCTATAGTCATTGTCGTCGTTCTGGGGAGAAGACGAACTGTCAGTAACAAGCCATGTTGGAAGTCGACGGTGTCGGGATGGAGGACCTTATATCGGAGTTGATGATATGGTCTCCCACCCTCTTCAAGAATTCTCAGCAACGGCCCATATTGGTGGATGTTTTGCAGTTCGAGCAAGCACGTCTTGTTGACGGCGTGTCGAGAAGCATTGGCCAAGGCGCTGGGGACATTCCCTTTCGGACTTGATCTTCACCGCCGTATTCGTATCTGTAAGAGGCGACACTGTTTCCTCCACATTGTCTCTAGGCGGGATTCGGGGCTCCGAGAGCCAGCCTGACGGCTTCCGTCTTGTACACTCAGTTTGTGCGCTCGCCCCTGCATCTTCACTGGAACATCACCACTAATAGTCAAGGCATCATTATCGAAAAACTCATTAGGTCTCTGTTAGTTAGCAGGTCCTCTGCGTTGCAAACAGCTAGGAACTTGCTGTCCGTCTCTGCCAGCATACCTCGCCGATATCCCACACGCGATTTCCGCGCTTTTGCAGCTAGCTTCTGCATCCTGTTCAGTATTAACACTGTCCCTAAAAACAGAGCGGCTCTGAACTGCCGGGTGACAGCGTAAGCTGTAAGTATCACTGTTGCTTGAGGTACTATTGTGGGCAGGTAAATCCTTTCTGGCATGCGATCAGTTCCCGCTAAGATGGCCCCCATGGTCCCCTTGCAGACTGAGAAGTTCTTTCTTGAACGTGTCCTGTAAGAAGAGGACCTTGCTTCCTATCCTCAACCTGTTCCAACAAGTGCAAACTCTTGTTGTTGTTGAGGACCTTGAATTTGGTGCGCTGTGAGACTGACTGGCTTGTGCTAACGCATGGGCTCCCTGCTGTAATTGAGTGGCACCCTAGCGCCATCTCCTTGATTTCCTAGAATCTCCCGATCCCGACTGGCAACATCCTCTTCCTCCTTACTGCCGCCTGGATCCTGGACTGGGGAATATGGTGTGCGACAGCGCAAAGATGATGTCTTGCACGATGGCCGTGGCGTCATTGTTGTTGAGCCTGTCCATGAAGTACGTTCTGACGACCTTTGGGTTGTTGGGATTTAACTCATGAGATTCGCCACGGGCCCGAATAATGGGGTTGACGTATACATTACAGACATCGTGACGCCCATCTGGTAGATCCTGCTGTTCACTATCCCGGCGGAGGCAATCGCGTACGTGACTCTGTTCGCGATGTCGGCCGCCCACGAGGACCCGCTGTGGCACCAGCCTCCCTCAAGGTCTGGAGCTTTGCTGATGCACACGTAGTTGTGAAAGGGTTGTAGCTTGGGAAGCTCTTCAGCATGTCCTCGAACTTGATTCACGAGTTCCTGGTTGCTATCGGCGGCCTGTACGTCCACGTTATCAAGACCTTAATATACTCCCTTAGACCGGAGTACATGGCGCCGTTGGAAGGCAGGGCGTCGAGGTCTGCACTACCGTTGCGGACGTTGTACGAGACAACCTGTTTGGGAAGCTGATCATAGGTTGATGTGGCGGAAGGTGGAGACTTCGCTCTGGCGGAGCAATAGTCTGATTGACTTCAAAGGAATGGACTGATGCGCCGGCCTGCGACTCGAGCGAGGCACAGGTCCAAACGCGAGGACCAGATCTCTCTTGGTACATCCCACCCGAGCAGAAAGTCTGCCTGTGCGGGACATCCAACTAAACTCCAGATGTTTTCCACGCCCTTTCAGTCTGTGACAGAAGTGCTAGCCACGCGCATCAGGATCTCGCTATGTGGCACACTGCCTAGTCCTTGGCGAGAGTAGGATGACTGAAATCGCAGCCTAGTTTAGACACAGTGACCCAACCCCACGAACTTGGTCAACATGATCCCCCTCTAGGCTTGACATCGGCGATGAAATTGGAAGTTTGTTGCGTCGACATGGCGACGTCTACCTTCCCAGTGAGAGCAGTGAACGCAGATCCTTTTGGAAGAACTTCCGGAGGAAGAGCAGCTCCCCGTATGGCTCCGATGCGGGAGCAGCTTCGCGCGTGTGGTTTTCGTTGAGACATTAGCGCGTTGAGTTGGCCGCAATAGCAATTGATGGCGGAGAGGGTATTAGTAGATCTCCATTGCTCCGGACAACTGTTTGCGACCCCATGTCATGCCGGCCTCGAAAAGCCAGGCGATGGAGGGTATGAGTGATTGATTCGAATGTCAGGCTATTATATACCTAATGCGAGAAGGTGGCCAAGCACATTGAACGTCTCGCCGACGAGCCGGGCGTCTGACTTCAGGCCGGCAGGGAATTACAAAGACTAGTGGGAGGGTTTGCATACGCCAATGCAAAACTGAGAAGCACCATCGACGGCAAGAGGATGTTCTCATGGGGCGACCCGGTGGTTGATCAGGTCAGCCACACGGCGGGAAACGTGGACTTGACATCCTCTCGTATGCAAGGGATAAACCCGTGTGAAAAGCTGAAGGTAGGTGACTTCAGGAGACCGTGGGTTTTGGTGATGGATGGGGACACTTGTCTTGCAAGAAAGAAGAAAGGAGAAGCTTGAAGCAGGCGGCACGCTGCGACAAGATGGGTCGAGGAGTTGTGGGGAGAATGGGAACGCAAAAGCTCTCTTCTAATAACTTGCAGGCCAAAGGCACCTTCAAGCTCTCCTCGATTCTGGGACCTGCCTCGTGGAGGCCAAAGAAGAAGACTGTCCTCTTGCGCCGATTTTCTCACTGGGTCCTAGCACAGTGTCGGCTGAAGGCAGCGTGGAGGGTAGCTATGACTTGTGACTGGAATGAGCTTGAAGCGTGCGGCGGAGGAAGCCAACGGCCTTGTTGACGCCGGGGTTGGAAGCGCACGATGGACCTCGACAGCAAGACATCAGAGCATCCTCCATCCCGGGACTTTTGCCAGCCACTTGGGGCGTTGCTCACTTCTACCAAGGCCCAAAACCACCAGGACAAGGGTCTGTCGGTATTTGAGCCATCCCCGCAAGGCGACGACGTGGATGGTATGCCCTGCCCAAAGCGTGACAGCCCCCACTGATATATGGTCTTGCTTCGGCTCAGGGGAGCGTAGAGTGGATCAGGACGGTTTCACGGGCATCGAGACCTGAGGGGAGCCTTCACGCCTTGAGGGTCGTCACATGCGGGAAGCGATGGATCGGGAGATAATGTTGGGAGCGTTGGCGGCTTGGATGGAGCGTTTGAGCCTGAAGCAGGCGGGCATGTTGCAGGTGGATTGGAAGATGCCGTCAGTGGCAAGCTGGGTCATTCGGGGAACCGGAGGTCCTGTGCAGATCTAGGAAGCTGCGCGACAGTCAGATCACCATCCTCAATACAGAAGCTGCAGGTATTGCTAAACTTACCCAAGCTCCTCCCAGAGTATCGTCACAGCGATCAGGGTGGCAGCGTCGATAGGGCTCGGTTGGTCGTCGTCAGTGTAGAGGAAGGACCCCAATCGTATGCTCCAGCGAATTGAGACCAGCTCGGTAGGGTCTGACGGCCAAGGATGTGGGTATGGTATCTGGAGTTCAGGATCTCGGGCCAAACCGCGTCCCAGTCCTTCAGACGCGTCCCAAGGTAGAGCCCTTCGCCCACACAGTGATACATGTCGATACCAAAGGCTTGGGTTGCGAGGCAGTTTGATAGGATGCTCCATGATTGGTGGCTGTATCTGATCCAGGCATCGTGTATTGAGGGTGGAACTTGGTGTCGTGGGGGAGGTTGAGTACATGTGTGGGTTGACGGGGACATGTACAGATTGGCGTGTCCTTGTACAGTCCGTCGCGAAAGCGGACCGGCCCGTGCTCCCAGGCCAGGTACGTTCCTGAGGTACCTGTTATCTTCCACCGCCACACGCTCCACGCTTCACCAGAGGCTGGAAAGCCATCGAGGCGGTACGTACTTCTGGGCATGCAGAAAAGACCTGGAAGGGACGTATCTCAACATCGTTGGACCCAGGAAATGGGCGCATCCAAAGGCTCAATCCGCCGCCCTGAAGGTGTCAAACGGTGTGCAGCCCAGCTAAGCACCGAGCCAACGCCCATGTCGAAGAGCGGAAGAAATGCATGGCAGAGCAGCACCCTCGATACTGCATCGTCTTGGAGATCGGTCGGAGTCGAGAATGTCGATAGAGGTCGATTGCGCGAACAGGCTTAGCGCTGTAGGTAGCGCATCTCCAGCTACCTATGGGCGTGGGTAGCGCATTTTCAGCTACCTACTGATAATGCACCTGAATGGACGCGATGGAATATATGGCCATGTACTCTCGGCTTCAAGATGGAAGTCTAGCTGTCGACTGTTTCCTAGTTTCCGGTCCTGTCGTTGGTCGCGTCGATTTGGTCGATTGAAACACTGCCCCTCTTTATGTAAGCACGGCTTCGTTCCGCACTGCCACCAAGCTCACCGGGCAGTGTCCCAACGTCTAAGCCACAAGCGGCACTGACCATCGGAACAGCTGCACCCCACTTCCCCGAACGTAACGGCCCCGCATCGGACATGGGTAGACCCTAAATGTTGATCGTGCAGAGGCTACAACCAATCAGATTGGAACCACCAACCCGACCTTCACATGAGACCATGATGAAGAACCTTCTACAACGCAAGACGCCGCAACTTGACCTAGCTAACAAAGAGAATGCTGACACGGGCGAATATGGTGATGGGATACTGAAGAAAATGTCTTATCAGGGGAACCTCCTGATTACAGCCGATCGCGTTGGGGGGTTGACATGGTCGCAGAATATGGTGAAAGATAACTATGAACGAGCGGCAAGGGCATAGATGAACGACTGCATTGTGATTCGGTATCCCGGCCTCTCAATGCCTACATGCCAAAGCATGAGATTGAGTTCGGCGAGTTTGGCGACTTGAAATGAACGTCGAACCGGAGACGAAAGACTCGGTTTTGGAGGTTGAACATTCACTCCGAGTCTGCGAAGCATGGCTAATTGATTGATGCTGCAGAAGGTTTCTTCTAAAGCTGAGTAGTGGTGGTGACGATAGTTGAAGTGAGGAGGCCATGATTCGGGAAGTCAAGGAATTTGAACTCGTCAGCGGCGTTAGTTCATCTTACTTTGTGAATGGCGTTTTGAGTCAGGTACACATAATACAAGTGACAAGAGGTTCAGAAAGAGTCCGTCCGATGACGATATATGTCTTCTTTAATGGCACTATGAGAAGTTATGTTAGATAACATCCTGCCTTGCTTAAGACCTATGAGCTTCAACGCGGAACCAGGCAGGCCGGCTCTCAGTCTAATTATCTGACATCAATATCCTTGAAAAGCCATCTTTGTCTCTTTGTCACTCTCCCAGACGCTATACCATATCCTCCCCCACTTGACTTGCACTCAAACTTCGCGATATACCAGACTCTTGAGAGAATGGAGGGTGCCTAAAGCTTCATGTGGATTGTGAGTGAGTTCTAACAACGGTTTCGCACTGGATATCGTGCTGAGGGTACTAGCTATACATCTTAAATAGAGTGACCGCCACACATATAAAAAAGCCATATAAAAATACCACATAAAAATATTGTATAATAACACCGAATAAAAATGTAGTGTTACAGAGCTGAACCAATGCGCTGCGACTAACGCCTCAGCTCCAGAAAACAACTCGACTCAACTTGACCACGACTTTAACTACAATGATGCGATGCTCGGTACTCGTGTGCAACCGCACCAGTTGAAACTGCCACTGGTTGAGATAGCAATCGGCGATTGTATCGAATCCCAATACTGAGCAAATTAATCTTCTAGTCTCTGTATTACCCTCGAACCCCAAGATCCCACGACTCGATCATCGAAGCCTGGATCGACAAGGTCCTCATCGCTGTCGTCAAAGCTCACCCAAAAGCCCCAAAGAGTCAAGGCTATCTCTTTCTGCCGGAACACCACACTCCATTGCTGCCTTTTGCTGACGTTCAGTAACCCTCGTCATACCAGACTTGGTCTTTCTCGAGGAAACGCGAGAGAAGACAGCCGGCCTACGTACGCCCAACGTTTGTCTGATTTTGAGCACTATGAATGGAAACATAGTAAGGCCACCAGAGACACCCAAAACCTCCAATGAGCAAAACACTCGAGGAGAACCGAAGGCTCTATGAGCGACTCTGTGCTACCCACTCTGACATGACGCACTAGAATGGCCATTTAATCTGTGACCATACGAATGAATGAGCCTCAGCAGGCACTCAACAAGCATTCTCCCAGGCTAGATCATCCGCAGATCGTAATCTTCCCCTCAATGGGCTGCAGTCTCGAGTCGCACACATGTCGGTGTTGCTTCCACGGCCGCGAAACCTTCACGACCAACGTATCATGTTTCCGATTCCGTGATGGCTGTCCTCCATTCGTGGTGCGTGGAGCTTTCGGGCATGCAAGACATGTGCTGCAAAGCCACCCCAGCCGTGGCGATCGAGACTCTGTACCAGATCGTGGCCTAAGGGAGGGGCTGCCGACCGAAGGAGGACATGTTGGTCTACTACTGGGCGTGCAGTGTGGTGAAGTCATCGGAGGGCGTGAAAACGAGGGGCAACACAGGTCATCGACCGACTACAATAGGATGCTCTGGGACGAGTGAAATGTTAAGATTGCCAGGAGCGACTCACGAATTGGCTGGGAGAAAACGAACTTAGGAGCGATGATGTCATCATGTAGCTCATCACTTTATCTGATGCATCGTCAACTTCACTACGGCGGTTGGAGATAACTAGGAGAAAAGGAGAAGGATCCTCGTTAACTAACTGATCATCCTATTTAACATCTTCCACAAGTCTAACAAGCAACACACTATACGTCGATGTATATGTTCGCGTTTGATAAGATTGCAGACTACGTGAAAAAGTATAAACAAAAGTCGAAGTCGGTTCACGTCTACTAGAACGTCATTAAGGCCCCGAGCTCCTATTATTAAGAGGAGAAGAAGTGGCGTGAGAGAAACGAGACCGGGGACTACAAGCAACAGACGGGCATGAGAGTGGCTATTTGCGACTCCTTCTACAGCTTTCAAATCTTAATCCTCATCGTCGAGTATCGCCGGATGGTAGCTGGATGATTTGACGTTTTGCTAGAAGTTCATAGTTCAGGCCAGGCTATTACGTGAACCCACATCTGCTGGATGTGAAAATGATAGAGGACTCTGCTGACAACGAGACAGATTTTATGCTCTTCCGCCATGAAGGCTACCACTACTGTGGGAGTTTTCTCTTCCCAAACAGAAACTTTGGAGTCAATGTTCAGCTACGATATCATCAACAACAGTGCCACACATCACCACATACGACCATACCCACCGGAGAACTCGGGATCCCGTCCGCTCTCCCATAGATAAGCCGGTGAGGGACAGAGTAGTAGTCGGGTCGGTGACGACCGGCGAATGCCTGTTGTTGTATGTCACTGCTTTTTTTGCTGTTTTTATGGTTTGGTCGGTCACGATAGCTTCAATGTGAGGGGGCGTCCGTTGCCTGTCCATTGACTATTGCAACGAAGAGACAGATATAGATAGCGCGTTGTGAGAACTAATTCAAGAGCCACAGGACCTGCGACAAGATGAACAACTACGAATTCGCACCTGATAACGTGTTAGAAAAGGCAGGGTGGACCCCGAAGGTTCCCGTGAAGATCGACGACGATGTCCGAACTCTTGGAGATGTACGTCTATCTACTGATATATCATCTTGATAGGCGGGGCAGAGTCAGTCGGATGAAGATTTTATGTTAAGCTGGCGTGGTCGGCCGAGGAACCTCTGATTCTTCATGTGGGACTTCGGCCGGCATCGAGATCTCGGTCATGGTCCCGAGATCTTACCCCTATCGCATACCGTCCTCAGTTCATCCGCTAGATCTATTTCAGCTGCAGATAGTTCAGTTCAGACGTAGCCTATTCACGTTGAAGCTGCAAATATCCACCTTGTGAACGTTCGTCTTGTCGAACAGCTCGTCTACGTTGCTAGTCCGGCGAGCAGGCACAGATAAAGACACATTAGGCGGAGAACATTGAGAAGAGTAGGGTGGAGGATGCGATGAGGCGTACAGGCCTGTAAATAAAAAGGTTAAAAGCCGCTTGTATGTCTCCGGTAGCGAGCGAGATGACCAGGTTCTTGAAATTAGGCGAAACTTACGACTGGGCAGTTCTTAGCAGGGAGGTCTCGTATTTATGAAAGCCCAGTACTTTCATAGGCTGAAAACTGCTAGGACTCTACGTGGGTATTCTTGGGCTGGTCAGACTGAGGGGTGCCGAACTTCCATATGTCCTTCGAGCTTCCAAATGTTTGTCGATCGTTAAGATGTCCACCGAAGAATCCTTGGATCTTCCAGGCAGTTGATTGGCTTCATCCTAAACGGCAAGGATAAACGTGATAAACGTCAAGAACGCGTCAATAAGGACCCTCATTTGGGTGAGTTGGCGCAACTCCGAGTTCAGCATCCAGATGACGACAATAGAGACTTTCATTGCCGGGTTTTCACATTAGGGAGACGCACACAGAAAAGATCAAAATGAATGGGAAGATTATGCAAGGTTGCAACATGACGAATCACGAGACGAGTTGAAGACGAGCTGGGTGGCACCAAGGTGATTTCCTTCCATAACGAAGCCAGCGACAACTCAACTACTCAGGACCGAATGCAGGAGGATGAATAAGGGAATGGTACTTCGCACCGTCTACTTCTCGCCGGCCAAGTTGAGGATCCAGCCCAGTCTAGACCTTGTTATAGATGTCGTCCGCCAGCTTTGAGAAGTTCCAGACTCCGTTGCCGAAGAATGCTTTGGTTCAGTTCTAAGAAACCCTGCATATTGCAGTCGTCCTGTTCTCGACCTAAAAGGCCTTGTTGTAGTTGATGATTCATTATGCCCTTAAACATCACGCCTGCCCGAGAAAAGAGCTAGCTCGGCACGAAGTCTGATACGACGTTCTGTTTTGTTTCACTCTGACCAGCATATAGTGACAGTCGACGATGATCACGTCCGTCTTGCTGTTTCTCTTCGTACACCTCCATACGGGCATGTAATTATAACCGTCTACAAAGAACCAGATGCCCCTATACTCGCCCATGTCCTTCGACATATTGATGCATAAATCCGCTTTCGAGACCTTCCTCTTGCATTCAAATCGACGACCACCGTCACAATGATCCAAAATTTCCCTATGTGATGGTATATCGACCAACCTAACAGCGTTGAGCGCAGCACGCAATACAATCAGTCCGCCACAAAGACCATCTCAGTATTCCCTACTCTCTAAGTGGTCGAGCTGAGTACACTTTGCCGCAGTTGCAGTCCCCATCTTGACATTATACTCACTATAGTCATCTGGCAATTCTCTTCGAGCTTTAGGACTAGAAAGCTCGTCTGAGACGTGCGAAATTGCTATCTTGTCGTTGATGCTTGAAGTATACCACAGGACTTCGCTTCATATCCAACCATAAGCTGGCATTCTGGGTGGCGGCATTCTTCGTGAAGTCCTACACCAACTCCTGACACTAAGCTACGTCTGCCACGAAAGCACGTTGTAGCAAAGGAAATGAACAAGTACGAGACCATAGTCCTTTAAAGAGGCATCAAATCTACTGAGGGAAATATCGAAAACCAGACAGACCCACGACTTCGCTGGACCTCCCGAGCCTCTTCAGGGGATGACTTTATGTTTGAGACCAACGAGAGTTTCGTGTGCACCTGGAAGTTCGGCTGAGGCCTATCAACAATAAAGATGACAATGAATAAAATCTCAAGTATTCCCATAGTTCTTTGCAACTCCGCACGGGTCTTGACTGTTGCTTGTGGTCGAGTAGATCCCGGACTTTCGGCCGCCTCTACGCTGTGCTTATGTTGATCCGCATCTCATACGCTGCCTACAACATTTTGGTAAGCACGACCGAGAAACTGAGCAGCTAGATAAATCCAAAATGGTTGGCATATGATCTTTCTCGTCAGGCGGACAAGTCCCCAGATCTCCTTGCAATTCAACCCAGCGTCAGCCAGTAAGCATAACCCCAGCGGGATGCCGATCAATTTTGCACCCAGAAGCCACAGCTTGATCTTGAGAAAGGCAAGCTGGGGATAGCCAAAAGGGCTTGCTAGAATGAACCGACAGAGAGTACAAGCACTTGCACATCATCGCCACATTTTGGGGAGAAATACATACCATGCTGTTGACTTAAAGGACAGTCAAACCCCTTCCAGCTTCTGCCGACTGGATGTACCATGTCACGATCAAACTTCCTGCAATAGTGACATGGTCTTTGCAACGATGAAACCATCTCAGAACTAGTTTTCTTGGGAAGACCAAGCTGCAATTTCCTGGCCAGAGACGAGTCTTGTTCTTGGGTAAGTTAACACCGCAGTCTGCTTGAACATCCAACACAGAAAGTGGCGGATATTCAGCTCGAAACATCGCGCCTAGTATGGCTTCCGCAGAAGAAATAAGTCCCTGGTGGAATATGCAGCACTAGAGCTCTGCATCAAGCTGCCTCTCCTTTTGGCTGTTTAGACTCCCTCCGTACTGCCATCCCCCCCAAATGCAGTCGACTGTTGGGAATCCTACGCGACCAGTCTCGAGCGACTCCTCAACATGGGTCCTGAGAATGGTTGCCCGATTGGTGTCATCCAAAATGAATGGATGGCTACAAATACACCTGCTGACACTGCCCTTCTGAGAGATCATGAAGCGAACGGGTTCCCAGCAACGAGCATTGGATGTAGCCTGTGCAGTCAATGATAAAAGTGATGCGGCATACCAAATGCTCGTTATTAGAGATCCTGTCTATTCGCTTGTCACGCTTGATACTAAGAAGATGCTACATGCAGAGGGCCGGGTAAATTGCACCAGAACCACCAGGTCTCACAGAGCACGAGCCGAAGAGGGATGCAATAAGAGTTATTTAAGGGCCAGTGAACAGCAGGAAAACCTTAGCTCCTTGCTCAGATTGCGTTGGCCTATAACTTTGTCAGTGCCGTTACCACCCTGAGGAGTTAGGGGAAGACATACCAGTGGTCTGCATGCCCTTGGTTCGGAGGACTGGAGATGAAGAAATGCAGTGCGTGGAAACGGTTGCTGAAAGGACGGGCTGGCGGGAATGCCCGAGGGAGCTGCTTGTTTCCGAAGCCTTCATGGATGCCGAACTGATTGGCTCCAAGTTGATCCACGTCGGGTTGCCGAGGCTGTTTGCGCTTCCGGAGGCGATTTTGGAGTCCCAGGGGCCGCTGTTTGCACTCCAACAGCGCTGTCCTGATGTTGAACGTTGGCGTGATCTTTCTTGCGGGGTTCGGTCTCCCAGAGAGAGGTGCTGGCTGCGTTGGGCATGATGCGCCGCTGGATGATGACGCTGAAAGTCAAAGTATTATCAGAAAGAGCTTGTATGTCTTTCTGACGTGTAGTCTAATGCTTTTCCTGTGGGGTTGGCGAAGGATAGAGGCTGTTTCGACCTATAGAGGCTTACTCCCTAATCTCTGGGGTTGTTGTGTGCTGTGTATAGCAGGCGAGCCGGCTGGCGGGGAGGAGTTGATTTCCTTTTTGAGCTGTTATATACTGGTCGCCTCTATCTTCCGTAGGGCTTTAGAGGTTTGTGGTTGAAGTAGAAGTGTTGGCCAAAGGTTGAGCAGAAGGCGGAATGGACCGGGAGGATGCCATGCAGAGTGCTGTGCGCAGCGTCCGTCATGTTTCCTCTGTATTTGGGCTTTGGGCCCGGATATTTTGGTGGTAGAGGATGGTGGGAGTGTCTCAGCTGGTTGAAGAGAAGTCAAGCCGGTCGCATGTCCGAATCGCGACCGAAGATAATGACGAGGATCATTATCGGAAACCAGAGTCTACCTGGTCTCTGGGGGAGCAACTGCAGCCAAAGGTCAGACAGACTCTCGCGAATGGGGATTGGGGGTTGGAGAGCAACGTACGGCCGTCCAAAAGTATCAGCACTTCGGTGTGTCGATGGATCGCGGCGCTTGAACCCTTGGCTTCCAGCTGGATGGACACAGCCATGTGTGCAGCATTTGAACTCTCTTGCCATCACCAATTACCGCCAATAATACATCTTGGATCAAAAGCACAGATACTGGTGATGCGAGTCCATGCGGCTGGCTACCTTGCCCGACGCCGTTTGTCTAAATGTCAACGTCGGACGGGGCAGAGGGACTGTTTCGTTTGCTCGTTCTACACTGCCAATCTCCATGTGCGGTTGATGACCCCCATAGTCGCACTGAACGAAGTGTACATAACACAATCTCCAGCGCTGAACCCTGACGCATCATTGGATTTAGATCCATCCACAGCACGGTTATATTCAGCCGGGCAGTAGTCTTCAAACGATGCGCGACTTCCTCTGGCTGGGCACAGAGCCTGAGCTCGTGTTAGGGGCCGACTGGGTCAGGGATGGGTGCGGGCTTGTATGCAGGGGCTGGTTCAAATAGGGCTCCCGCATAGCGCTTGAGACGGAGTAGACCTAACGATCTTGCTCGTGTCCGGGGCCCCGGGGCCGAAGCTCGCCTTGGGCGTTGGCTGGAATTGAGAGGGGCGCGGGCTCAGGCAGTGGTCCTGATCGAATGGCTGGCTGGCAGCGCTCGCGTGACGTTGGCGTGCGTCTGTAGCCCTGGAGGGACCCGAGTCTTGATAGGCAGTCCTGACACAGTGCTGAAGCTGAACCTGGGATTTTGGCGAATGTGATCGAGTGTCAGGCGTCGGCAGAATGCTTGCAGTTATGCGCGGGTGTCGTGATGGGCACTAAGTATGTCAGATGGGGTGACATGACCAAATCTGTGGATGGGCTGAGGGGGTTTTGAGGGACACACGCTCCATGACTGAAGTTGAGCCACAATCCGAGTACATTCTCGAAGGGAGAATCCGAGTGTCGGGCTGCGCTCGCAAAGGCGTGTATCGAATGCTAGGTTCGGCTCACAAACGCGATGCGTGTGGTGCCGGTACTGCTGGTGACAACGGCAATAACGGACGTGAACCCAAAGGTCGTGAGTATTGTGCGGCGAGGGCCACAACTTTTCTTGCATGGCCGGCCACTCCTGTGCAATGTCCTCTTGGCGACGGGGAGGATGTCAAGGGAATTCGCGAGGTCCTTGACGGGTGGTGGAGTATCATATTGGGATCTCCGCCTGGCGGGCAACAAGGCTTGGGAGTTGTTGAACCCATCCGCAGCTTCTTGGCAGACGGTGAAGGTCGCGAAACATGGAAGAGGGGTATCGTAGTAGTGGCATCAGGGAGTTTCCAAAGAAAGACCGGAACTCAATGGTCGCTATTCGCCAAGACTGGGAGAAGGATGTTTTCGCTCCTCAGGATGCTACTTGGGCCTAGAGGTTGTCGGGCCTGTGGGTGGTATTCTTATCCATTGTCTTTGCTTGCTATTTTGGCCAGCTCGGCAGAGCCCATGAAATAAATCCCAAGCCCCGGCGCTTTGCAGCCATGGCAAAGCGTGACGTCCAGCCATTTTGAAATAACCCATTTCCTTTCTAAGATTAAGGTGGTCCGAGAATCGCATCCCTTGGTCTCTTTCTCTAGAGACAACAAGATTGCAGTACCTGGACGGCGTCGCTGCAGAAAACCCTTCGCTATCGGAGGCTTAAGCTGGGACACGCATGATCATTGATTGCATCTTGATTATCTCGTCATTCGTGTTCTAGATCTGCAGCGTCAAATGATGAGACTTAGGTTCAGTCAGCAGAAGCATCAGCCGGCAGAGAGCTGGTTTGTCGGCTTTCGGGACTTCCCTTCCGCGAAGACGGTAACATCGAGGCTTCATAGCTTCCCAAGTCAACGTGAGCTTGCAAAGTGCAGGCAAAAGATCTTCGGCGTGACCAGCCCACTTGGGCTGTTGGGTAGAAGTTCGCTTGATCGCTGGATGTCAACGCCAAGCTTCGGAGCATCACTACTTATTACTTTCTGGTGTTTCGCCAGCGTTCCATCTGTCGGAGTTTCTGCGAGTTCCACGAAGAGCCTAGTGGGGTTGAAGTTGAAAGAGTCAAGCATGCCCACAGCTGTTCTTGTCCAGGCTGTCGTTTCAGGTACACCCGCGTCGCCATCAGCATCTGTGTTCAGCATCCTGGAGAGGCGTTAGCCGGTATCACAATGGGTGCTTGGAGGACCAGAAGGATTGTCGCAATCCTATGTGACGAATATCAAAGTGCGTGGGTAAACACAAGGGCCAATCACTCGCGAGTTTCATGGTATGGTCCGGCCGTCCGCATCTCCAACTTTCCGATTTAGCAGTCTTGGTCGCATCAGTCCTCAAGCCGTAGACACTCGAGCGTGTTCCAGACTTCGGTACGCATAGAAGTGACTGTTGAACGAAGCCACAGAAGAAGAGGGCGACAGAAGAGTCTGCCGGGAACTTTTGACTACTTTCCCCCTATCTCTGGCGTCGTTGTCGTCCTCGTTGTCATATTCGCCTACTGTCATCCCTGGTTTCCCTCAAGAAGCAGGGTCAACGTAGTCGAACAGACTTGTGTGACAGACTCCAGTCGAAATCATTCAACATATGCGCAACAGTCTCTTTCGGCTCGATTCAGATGCCATACCAGATATGTTAGGAGCAATATCCAAGTTCGGGCCTCAAAGTTAGAGAACATAGAAGGTGGGATGGGCCGGGCGAGGGTGGACGAGAGGGAGAGGAGAGCTGCTTCCATCTGGTGTGCTAACTTCGTGATTCCCACTTAGGCAGAAATTAGCATGCAGCATTACCTTGGACGCCAATAGTACCAGGCCGCTCAACGCCAAATGCCAACCAAGACCGCGGCTCTGGAAAACAGACGGATCTCGCCGATTGTGGGTCGGAAACGACGGGCAGCCGTGGCGACGATTGAGGTTCGGAAAGACGTGAAAGGTACAGGACGATGATGATGGGAAAGAGAATGGAAGGCTTCTGGACAACTGCCTAGCAGGTCTGGCGCAGACTGTGGTCAACAAAACCTGGACGAAACCATGGCACTAGTCATGGATTTGGCCAGTCTGATGTCCTCATCGAGCGCCGAAACAACTCTTTGACAGATTTGATCAAGAGGGCCTGGCCAGCCAAGATCGTAGACTCTGGCGCGAAACAACTTGTTCCATCACCACCAAATGGGGCCCTGGAGATCCAAGCAACCGCCAAACGAGGTAAACGCGGTAGCTACGCTCGTCACCGGGCGCATTGTATCACAATGGGAGTCGTCGCGTAGAACAAGGTGTGCCGCGCAAGCCACGTGCTGGTGCTCTGGCTGTCCAAGGACCGTTCCCAAACGCTGACCAAGAGACTTGATGTAACCACCAACAGCCACAATGGTGATCAGGTTGCAATCGAATGGGAGCTTGTGATGGCTGACGTCGAGACAAGCGGCGATGGCGTGGACGTGGACGAGGACGGAGACGAAGACGGAGACGAGGAGGATGGTCGGTGAGATGGAAACACTGCGCTTGCAGAGGTCATCGGACTCGGGATGTTTGCGAGAGCTGGAGCCAGGACGGCGAGCTGATGCACTTGGGACTGCGGGAGAGAACGGGTCAGCAAACAGGCTCTCGAGCGGGCATGGAACGTCCCCGCCAGCTATGTATTCGCAACGAGTGCTTCGTGAAGGTCGTCGGGTCCAGTGTTTTTGGAGGACACCTACGTTGGGTGGCTGCGTATGGGCTGCCGATTCTTGGGCTGAAATCGGCAGCTGGACCCTGAGAGTCAATGAGAAAGTGGGTGATGCCTTGCCACATCTGGGGTGGAGGCTTCGTAAGTGCCGCCAGTGACGAAGTCAGAGAGAGACCTACCTACCTTCGGTAGGAGGCATGGAGGGAAGGCGCAGTCGAACACATGACGCGTCTGATGTGCGTGGACGGCGCGCGGTCACGTGCAAGCGAATGGACCCACCCACCACCGGCACAGCCCACTGTAGCTACAGAGCTCCTGCCGATTTCAGGCCCAAAATCGGCACGAGTCCACAGGCCAGCCTAAGGTAGTGCAGCATGCTCAGGAGAATTTCCTCACAAGCTCCTTTTAGATCGTCGCGCTGCAGATCCTCTAATTGCAATCAGAAGCTGCTTAAGCTCCTGAGGAAGCAGATTGAATTTAAGGTGTATCTTCATAGTAGTGCACCTACTCAGGCGTCTACAGTTTCATCCTCAGTCGTCTTCATCTTAAGGAAAAAAGTCGACCTCTGAAAAAAGTTGACCTCTGAAAAAAGTTGACCTCTGAAAAAAGTCGACCTCTGAAAAAAGTCGACCTCTAAAAAAAGTCGACCTCTGAAAAAAGTCGACCTCTAAAAAAAGTTGACCTCTAAAAAAAGTCGACCTCTAAAAAGTCGACCTCTAAAAAAATTAACCTCTAAAAAAATTAACCTTTAAAAAAAGTCAACCTATATAAATTTCTACCTTAAGCGAGAAGAAAAAGCTTAAGCTATTGCTTACTTATTTTAAGAGGTTTTATTTGTTGAGGTGATTTATAAGTCTATTAGCTAATATATAGCTAAGAGCGTAGCCCTATTAGCAGAAGTAGAAGGTGCTGAGATTATTGCTGTAATGCTATGTTGCTGCTATAGAGCAGGCAAGTGGTGATGGTGCAGGCTCGCGATAGCTTCATTGGGTACGTGAAAGATTTGTGGGGGCCTGTGCTTCGTACGTGGTAGACACTAAACGATTTAGCCTGCCCCGTTCAACCTCATCAAGGAGCCGTCAGAGCTTCACACGAGCATCTGAACTCCGCCCCGCGACTGGACAAGAACACCGCGATAACCTGCACGTCATTTACCGACATGCACTTTCGAGGAGTACAGACGTTGCGATTTGCAGGAATCTGATGCCGGGTGATACCGTACCTACCTCAAGTCAGAATTAACAACAAAAGCATCGCAGGTGTGGTGCGCAGCAGTCGTTGTGGCTCGTGGCTGCCTGCCACCTACCAAGGTCCCGGTGCGTTGTAGGTGAGTAGCTGACTTTCGGCTACCTGCAAAGCTGTAGGTAGTGGACTTTCAGCTACCAACAGCGCTGTGGGTAGCGGTAAGTTCGCTACCCACGGCCCTGATCATAGGTACGTACTGTGTGCTGCGTCAGAGTCATCACACACGCTGAGCCTGTCCGGCCTCGACCATCCCTCCGTTACCTTATCCATCAAGTGCGCCAGAGCGCGCACCCGCGTCAAGACCCTGCCGTCCAACTAGGCCACAGCAACGACGTCAACGACACCTACGCCCGAGGTGTTGAGATCGCAGACGAACCCAGACGCCTTGAGCAGACCACACCTGCCGTCTCTGCTCGCCATTTCTTTGTCTTTACTGTCTATGAAACCCACCGGCACGAGGACCAGGTTCTTCTGAAGCCGAACGAGCGCATCAACGTACCTGTTAGTCCCTCTCGTTTTCTGCCCGCCCCTCTCAACCTCTTGCCCCACCTCTTCGGCTCTTCGCTTCCCCGCTAACCAGCCACACTATTCCACAAGACAGAACTCCAGAAGCCCACGCACCGGCGTGCACCGCGAGGACAACATGCTCCATGAATGCATGAATCAACAGCGCAAGGCGAACATGCATTTCGAACGCGACGACAAACATGGCAGACATCTCGAAGAACCGGGGCAACCGTCGCGACTTGTCCGAGGATACTTTTGGCCTCGAATAGCAGAACAAGACGGACGAGGAGTTTGTGGACAACGGTACCGGCAGCGCAAACACGGATACCAATACCAACCTGAGTGACGGCTTGTCAACAATTTTAGTGACGGTCTCGACGGCTATCCTGACAGGCCGACTTGCAACGACACTGGTCACGCTGGGGGGAAACCCAGCTCATCAAGCCTTTTCGCATCCCGAAATCACGTCACCGTCGAGCCGCAGTACCATAGGCTGATGGCCGACCCACCCTCAGACAACGCCGAGACAGAACTCACGACATTCAGACTGAGGCTTTTTCCCGGTATCGTTCAGCCTTTTGTGGTCTGCTAGAATGGCGCCATCTTCAGGTAGCTACTGTGGAGATGCTGAGCACTCTGCAACGAGCTTACATCTCTTCCACATCATGCTTCCTCAGGCTGTATCTAGATGTCAGAGCACCTTCAGCACCACGGTATGTATTCTCTTTGGTCCGGTCATCACGATGGTCACCAGGCTAGAGAAAGACCTGTCTTTGCGAAAGACTGAGGTGGAAGACGGCCAACTCGTGGACTGACCCTGTGTGCTTAATGTGCGCAAAGAACCATGCAATGCGCCGACCGATTCGCAGAAGTCAAAGCTCAGCTTCAGTATGCCTCGGTCAGGACTGCCGACGCGAGCGACGACTCCACACGCAAGACGATGCCTCATCGTCGCCCGTAGCGAGCCGTTGGCTACAGCCCTTGATCGACAAGGGCACTCCACGCTAGCAAGGGGGGACACGCAGAGGAGCACGAAGATTACACACTTGGTGACTACTTCAGTGTATCCTTTCACACGCTAGGAACCCAAGGATCTACCAGGAGCCGACTTCTGAGGGAAGAGACAACGAAAGACAATCGGGTCGGCGATAGGGCGGCCCCACCAAGGGAGAACCCCCTAAAAGTGTTGTCGGATCGGAACGTGCGGGCGTAAGGGATCAGGTTGGCGGCCGAGACACCATCACCAGTATCCGTATCCGTACTTCACTGGAAGGAGTCACCACGTGCCGACTGTAGGCTAACACCCACGGTAGGCAGAACTTGTGTATATGCAGCCAAATGTACCCTGCGCCTCTCGTGGTGGTAATCTCTTCGAACCACGCAGAAGCAGTTGGTATTGTGCTGCGTCCAGACACAGATGGATGAGATCAGCCGCCTTTCGAGAACCGGAAGAGACAAGGTTCAGGGATGAGATCAAGCAGGGGTCTGGGATGAGATCCAGTGCTCCCTGCATTCCACGCAGCAGCGAGAAAAGAGGGCACCAATAGACACGGTTCCATTCTTCTAGGATGCGTGTGCTTGTTGGCCTCGGACATGATAAGCCGCGTGCCAAGTTTGAACCCACGCTCAAATGTGCATACAGCTCAATCGGCGATTTGTCCGCAGGGCGCCAGAACGAGAAAACAACTCCGTTACTCTTGCCCACCACATTTTGCGTGGCTTGGCTTTTCAACACTGTTGGTGCGAGTCGCCCAAACAGGACGATTTTCGTATAGGTAGGTCTCGGTGCTTTCCCCTGCAACCCAATCAAGTTTGCGCCCGTCACGGACGTGCCCATGTGCCGGTGCAGAGAAATGGCATGTGGCCATGGATGAATAAACACTGGCGCTTCGAGGTCTCAATTCCTCAGAAACTGGAGGGTGTCAGCTGGTTCACAGTGAAGGAGATAGCACGGTCAGCCCGTTTGATAGTCGCAGACCGCCAGTCCAACCTCGCATTTGGAGGCGGCACTCTTTAATTCCAAGTTCCAACACTCGCCAGCCTGCAGGCTGCATACGGACTCACATACGAAAGTGTCTGGTTGGCCAATCTTTCGATGCATTGGGCCTGATCCCCATCTGGCTCGGCGATCCACAATTGCCCAGGATTTGCCCAGGATCTGATTCTGTGTGACAGCCTGCCTCAGCTTTTTCTTTTCATTGTCGATCAGTGAGCGACGTGGTTAAGACATGATGAGTCCTGCACAGCCTGCCTTGCCACACCGATAGAAAGAAAAGCAGGCGGCGTATTTGCAACCACGAAAGAAATAAAATTGACGACCAGAGTCCCACGCCGAAAAGGCAAGACGATTTGCCATTGTATTCTCTGAACCGGAAGTCACGAGTTGCATGTATCTGGTAGTCAAACCATGGGGCTTGGGATCACAACCTCTGACATTTTCGCATTCTCCCGTGCCATTGCATTCGCTTCGGATCAACTGCGATTTCTATCTCAGTAGACTATTACACCTTTAGCTTTACCCAAGCGCAGCTATTGAGCCATGCTATCATCACCAAAGCCAGGCGCAAAGCGTTCTGCAATCGACGATGACACTCAGGGGAGTAAGCAATGGAAAAGATATCGCAACTCAGACAATGAACTTGAAGATTTGGCGATCGATCTGATTGATTTCGACGTAGACTTCGATGAGGTTAGACCAAATGCAGAACTACGTATGGAATCCAAAAGCAAAATCATCTTGGGGAATAGCTCTGTTGAGAAGGAGCTTGCAGAATGGGCATCTTCGGTAAGTTAGCTTGTGAATCATCATGCACTACGAACAGTTGAAGTAGCTAATCAAGACCATAAGCTTCAACTGAGCGATTGTCACAGAACCCGCGATGTGCTGTCTCTGAGGGTGTTTGCGCATGAATTAGCGGAAAAACTTGAAAAGCTCGACCGGAACTTCGATAGCCTTCTCAGCAGTACGAGCCTCCCGAATTCAAAGGATCCCAGTCCCCGTGTGACGATGGCTCTATGCGAACCGGTCAGGGAGGAGGTACAGAGCTACGCCAAGGAGTTGAGAAAGATACTCGACGAAGCAGCAACAAACAAACGAACCAAGGACAAGCTCTCTCGGATGGAGATACCAATGGACGCACGGAATTGGAAGACGAGATCTGAGATGGACAAAAAGGATCAAGAATCGATACAGCGCCTCAGATCAGCAGCTGACAAACTTGAAGAATGTGTCCGCGCTTTGTATCGATTGCAAGAGGTCGAGTCAGATGGCGCTGCAAAGGACAGACGTCTCCGGTGGGTCCAGAAGAAGTTGGAAGAGGCTCGGAAATGTATGACTGCGTCTGAATTTAGTAAACGGGGGAGGGTTAGTGGCAGGCTGCGCAAGCGGCTCCAAGACACGGCGGCTTCATCTGAATGCTGCTAAAATTCCTGTTTGCTTCCAATGTTGTCGAAGAAGCCTCACATGATCCTTTTCGTGCCTAAGAGTTTGAGATAAAGACGACAAGCCTTTATAGTAGGGGACTTAATTGATTGAATGCAACAGCAAGTTGGGGAATGAGAGTCAATGTTCCATGTGCTCTGTCACGGGCATTGGCTTCTTGTACTCGGTATTTATTGGATACATCTGCGCCAGCAAAGCAAATGAAAGACTGGGACAAAGCGTAAATCACATGCACGCTTGTTTGGGGCCAAGAGCCTTACTCCTATAGTATTGGCCCCCAAGGACAGGAATTCCGGGTACTTGCCTCTGTTGTCTTTGCATACTGGCTCTTATTTGGATAATCTCTTGAGTGTTTGTGTTAGTTAGACGTGTCTGTCAGAGCTGAAAGCCTAGATGTAATGGGATATCCCTTAGGACTGCTACTTGAAGATGAGAAATGAGATAAGGGATGGTTGTTGAGCCTTGTTAGTAATAGCCCAGACCTTGATTTTCCACCTGCAGACCTGACGAAGAACATCCAAGACTCCTTCTCAAATATGGTCTCGCAGAACACTCATGTTCTGACAGGGTATGTCCGCATCAATCGCTGGTTTGCGACGAAGCTGTGGCGTACGTAGTACGAGCTTGGAAATAGACTGCCGGAAACATGTAAGGATTGGTAAATAACACCAAGGATGTCTCTCTGATTAATTAGACGCAAGCTATGACACCATCTCGAATGATGGAAAACTCCAGAACGTTCAGCTCAGTCCATATGAGCACTTCGCGCGGACAGCACCCCGTCATTAGGCGCGCCGATAGGAGTGAACCACTCAGTCGCCTGGCACAACTTATCCTCATCTGGAAAGGTCGATCTCGTCGTCTCCCTATCTGATCCACATAACCCGTAACCTGTCTGCTCAAATCCTCTATTTGCTCCATGGCTTGCTCTCAAATATCTTCGATCATGGTGAGAGACTCATTATGTCGAAAGTCTTTGTAAACTTGAACAGTTGCCGCGGGCATGAGCATGAGCGGTTAACGTGACGGAGTAATCACACTAAACATAAGGCTATCGCTTCTCGCTGCGTTGAATTTGACCTACACAATGGCCCTTGGCCGGACCATTTGTTTCGTCACCGTCGAACGTGAGCCCTAAGACACCCGACTCAACAGTCCTCCATCACCTTATAAATAATATCCGGCCGAAAGTGCTCTGAAATTCAGATTGTCTTCCCTAGAGCCTTGTCAAGGAGCCAGAACGCTGATGTGAAATCTCGTTCTCAGTCTACGTCTCACTTGTATTTGAGGAGAATGGCTCACTTCAACAGACAGGCAACCCCAAACTTGATGATGCGGTTCAGAAATGCAACATCTTGTTCCGCATCAAAGACAGAGCCTCATTACCCCGAAAACTAACTCTGTTCTCCCCTTGAACACTCAAAGACACTGTTCAACTAGGCGAAGTTGAAAAGAATGCTTGGTGGTCCTCTGCTTTGGCATATATGACTTCTTCACCTGGAAAGTTGATAGATTTGCCGTGCTGCTTGCCCGGACGCCACCTTGGCGCAAGCAGTTAGCTAATTAACAACCGATAGAGAAACCAATGATAAACGCCATGTGATGGAATTCGGCGGATGATTAGCTGTCTGATCGTTGCGAGGTCAGTTAGATTCCTTGGAAAAGCGAGGCTTTCATTGGTTGTTCGACAATTGTGCATGTGAAGACGGGCAACGTCTACGATGAAAATACACATGGAGGTCGTATACCGCCAGCACAAGGCGCGCAGTATCGGCACCTTGTGAGGCGTCAACTGAATGCCAATGGGAATTATCTGCTGCAAGGACTGAGATTGAAACATGCTTAAGAAGCAGGGCGACAACTTCAATGAATTTGAGAAGACGTCCGCTGTTGTCGCGAGCGGCAGCCAGTGCCCTTCACAATGGCGAGGAGGAGAAGCCTCTGAAGATGCTGCATGAGAATGATCCGCACGAAAAACTGGATCTTCCAAGCACGCGGACTTGCCTGGCTTCATACATTTCAAGCAACGCACAACAGCTCGCGGACGCGTACGAAGGTTTATTCCGAAGTTGTCCTCTCGGCTGACCCACACCCATTTGGATTTTAGTTTGCGCTTGGCTTTGGGCTCGCTGGGTTGTCAACTTCCCACCTCTGAATGGTCTTTGGGCCGATCAATATGTTTGTATGTTGTTCCTAGTTGTCTAGGTGCCTGCTGCGGCCGGCCTATTGTGACCTTGATTGACGTATACGCAAAGCACCTGTTGATCATTGAACGGAAACCAAGCAACCAGTAATGACTTGAGATCTGGAGAAACAAATGTGAATGGAACCCCTTGACGTCAGCTGGCTTGAGCATTATAGGAAAGGAGAAACCAACAACTGACCGCCCCACCGCCGGTTTGTTGCTCATCATCATTCCAGGATGGGTTCCCGCAACCCGATAAGTAAAGCCCGGAGCTCTCAATCAGTCGGCTGAATAGAATTTTCCGCCCTGGAAGAGATACACTCAATGAATAGATAGATAAAACGAAATAAATGGACAGAGGAGTTTGGGTTTGGTAGTGGGAATGAGGAGTGAGACACAATGGAAGCATGAAACAGTCTCTTCTACCCATGATCATCAAGTCACCAAGATTGGCGCCGCGAAAGTGTGCTGAGGAGCTCTAGATACACTGGGGCTGACGAAGCTTTTGACATTTGTTATCTAAATTAAATCATCAATGGTTGACGGTAAACAAAATACCAGTGCGGCCATGTTGAAGCAATGGGACTAGCTTAACATGCGTTGCACTACTACCTAGTATCCATGTTAGTAAAACTGGGAGCAGGATGGATACTATGTCAGAAAAGGCCTACATCAGCAAAGTCTCATCTTGAGGGAGTGAGCCAGTGCCCGAAAGGTTCGATGCCGGGACTTGGTGGCCTTTGCCGTCGTTCACAAAAATGCCAATCCTGCATGCGCACGCAGCAATATTTCAAGGAATACGTCACCAGATTTCCATGCTGTGTTCAAATCTTGTTCATTCAACTCTTGGGTTGGCATGTGTTGTTCGTTTTCCCCTGGGTTAAATTTTGTCAGGCCTGGCGGACAAACCTTGTTGTTTTTGTAAAAAACAGATTCGCTGAATATGACGGGTTTGAAAGGGCCAAGAACGTTGCAGAAACAGGCTCCATCAAAGTGTTTCTGCCCTGAATGTGCATTAGACAGAACTTCATACTGACAAGGAGTTTTGTGTTCTTTTTTTTTTAACTGAATATAAATAATCTAGAGGCCGTGCCTCATGACTCTGGATTGACCGATTCCATTCCTGACGACAAGCGAAAGCTGCCTTTGTTATCAAAGATGACCACGGGCTGATGGTATTGTATGGAAACTGACTGACAAAGTGTAGTTACCAGAGTATGGTGCTCAGTCCCTACTTGTCGTATTCGGTGAAGTTCTATTTGGAAGGCGGATGGAAACTGAGTTCAAAGCTCTGCTGCAAGTTGCGGCAAGCCCAAGAAATGCCTGCGGTACGATAAGGCATCGACAGCACTAGCGGAAAATCCTAAAGAGTACCCGTTAACTGGGGAGAATGATTAAAGGTGCCATCTAGCATGTTCAATGATCGTAGAGAGGCTTTCAAACAAGAACCTATTCTCAAAATCCACTTCAGGCCGAGATGAGCACCAGAATGCCATTTCCGCTGTAATTGATCAACTTGAGCTATCACTAGACGCACTACTCTGTGTGTCATCCACGAGCCGACACCTGATGAACAGCACGCTGGTTTATTTGGAAGGTGAAGTGAGGGTGTAGATCTGGTGGCAACGCTGACACTTCGGTCCTGTCGACCCCCGCTTCGAAGTTATTTCTACTCTACCGCGTCTTCCCACACTCGGCCGACCATTCTCACCGGCGCCAGCCATATCACAGGTCTGATCGCGTCACTCAGCTATTCCACTCTTTCGTACTTGAAACAGAGACCGCTTGATGAGTTGCGACGAACTCAGCATCTCTGAAGACCCGGACGTCTCTGCCGCATCAACTCAGAGTCCCGCACTCAAGCCGCCCCCCTTTTGTAATGTACATGGCCGAAAGGGATCCCACTAATGCTGACGAAATGCCCAGGCAACATTGGAATGGCCTGGCATTTTCTAAAAGCCAGAATTGAATTGCGGACGATGGACCCCGATAATTGTTGCGTGCGGACCGAGTAGTGCTCTGAATAGATGCAGACAGTTTCGTCGATGCAGGCTTCGACATTTCAGTGATCTGTATGGACGTATGGCGATAGAGAGCTATTGGAAGTTGGGCCGAGAGGGACGTCAAATCTGTATCGTAGTTGGAGAAGGGCATGCTTGAGAAGACATGCATAAGACTTTGGAGGTTGCCTTGCCTGGAAGGGTAGGAGCGAATGTACCAAATGGCTCCCCTGTGGAGAATAGCAGTATATATTCAACATGCAAAGAACCAGATCGCCCAAAGTCGTAGCAGAGGAGGACTCATGGGAGTTGGAGACATTCTAGCTGGTCGTGGAACCTGCAAGTCTCTAGCAAAAGATATAGGATAGCCACAACTACAAACATACGGCACACACGATCTCTATAGCCCGGGAAGCATGGGACATTGGCCAAGGTCAAGATCCCCTCTGCTGATCTTGATCCTGCTGGATGAACTGGTGCTTGAGTCGGCTTGATACCTATAGAAACTGCTGGTTTTATCCTCCGAGGTGCCTGGTAAAGATTCTGAGTGTCGAGGAGATGGGGAATCATTCTTTTGCTTGGTCATGTTGACTTTTGCATGTTGGTGATGTTGCTGTCAGACTTAAAGGAAAACCAACGCCTCCAGTTTCCTCTCCTGAATTGGTGAATAGCCACATTCGGCAAATTCTTTTATCAAGCATAGCTTGCCTTTGTCAGATGTAGATGGGAAGCTGAGAGAGTTGCTCTGTGCGCAAAGCTGCTTTTTCACTCCGAAAACGTCCGCTTCTCCCTTCGGGCTCGGGAGGAGGCGGGCAAGTGAGCGGATCGTCGAATGCAGAAAAGTGCGCGGCCGAAGCTGCTTCATCTAGGTCTCGAGACGCCGCTATTCATAGGCTACCTGATGGGATGTATGATAGGATTCCGTGTGTGCCTTGAACGTTTGACAGATTTGCCTACTACCGGCATTTCCAAATCTTCCGGTATATCCTCGCTACTGCCATACTTGAGCCGTTGCAACCGCTCATGTTCTAGCCATCTGAGACCTTTGTCTTTATATCTTCAATGCATGGAAGCATCCGAGAACATGGAGGTCTCGTAGCTACCAGAGTGCCTATGTATTCGAGATGGGTGCTCAGAATTATTGTCGGTATTCAGTGAGTGGGATGGGGCGGGGGGCGCAGAGAGCTCCTGGAAGACATTGGTCAGGAGCCATACGCAGCAGAATCGGAAGATCGTTGCGCGAATGGCTTTCTCAGGTCCACAGTTGCTGATTGCAATCTTGATGTCAGGGTTTCAATGTAGTTGGTTGGTGAGATTCTCAGCGATGGCCGGCAAAAGCTGGACGAGATCAACTTATCACGTGTTTGAGATGTATTTTATTACATCACCTTTCTTTGAAAAGGGCCAAAAGGGCTGCGTACTTATCTTAGTGAAGGCTGGAAGAGTGTGTGACAGATCATGGATCAAGGCCTTGCAGAGCCCCCGTCACCGGAAGCCCCGGGCTTGACACTGTGGAATCATTGAGCGTAAGACGTCTCAAATATTAAAAGACCGAAAGAATGTGTCTGAAAGGGGCTCTCAACATTGATCTCTGATGATTGAGAAGCAGGCTGAAGACTTCCTGTGGCGAGATTCTCGAGGGGAATCCTGAGCGCAGCGGGAACAGTGTGGTTGCAGTGAATGGTGTCGGACTACCAAGCGAATCGCTGTTTTGTTACTGAATGATGTGCCGCTCAAATTAAGAAGGAAGTATACAGCAAAAAAAAGGGATGGGGAAACTATTAGGAGATCTTCTGATGTGCTGTTATGGACGCAACTGCGGAAGCAGATAAACGGCCGGTGGCGATGCAATGAGATGGCAAGTTGAGTTCCAACCTCCAGGATTTCGAAAAGCGCCGTATGTCGTAACCACAGTGTATATAAGCTACTGTCAACTGGAATATCGGAAAGTGCACCTTGATGTGTGGTCGCCAGGGCGAAGTTCAAACGTTCGTTGCACATTGAGACGTGAAGAACAGCAAAGTAATTAGTGAACCCGGCGTCTGAGGGCAAGAACAACAGGGAATGGATGCAATATGCTGCGTCCCATTGGAAAATCTTGGCCGTTGTTCTAAGCTTTTTGGAGATAGCATGGCCCTGGACGAAAAGATGTGCGATAGGATGGCCTAAGATGGGATAGCTTTGGATAATGGGTCGGGCGAGGACGACAAGACTTGAGTAAAGAGACGTTCAACGGCGAGGTGTTCGCAAAATGTCATGAAAATACGCAACAGGAGAGGTGCATTTAAACTGCGTAGAGAGTTTAAAAGGCTTTCTCAGTCAAATTGCTGGTTCTAGGGCTAATCAAGATTGGCGCGATTTCACCATTGATATGTTCATGTTGGAGAGGATCTTAAGGAATCAGTGTTCATTTTCACATACGAGCCTCTTATTATAGGTAACGAAAGTCAACCTGGACCATGGATATATCCGAGAAGCTCATGCTGCCAGGCTCTTGGCACTTCGAAACCTGAGACATGCCTGGGATTGATCCAACGGTTACTCGAACGGTCGGCTATTTATCATCCCAAAATTGTTCCGTTCTTTCGCGGAGACATCTCACGAGGCACACTCTACAGGTTCTCCTTTATTCATGGGGATGGTTGGTTTCTCGATCGCAACATATGAGGTGTGAGGTGTGTCTGAGGTGTAACATGTGAACGGGATCGTCCAGCTTACGCCGATTTGGGATCTGGGACTTTCAAGAAGCCAGCTGTAGATGATAGTTATTGTACGTTTGCACAAGTGGGGTTGTGCTTGGCCCCGACCCTGCCGGAATCATAGCTGTCTAGTCTTCGCTTGTCGATGTCAACAACGGGGTTCGAAATTATGCTATTCTCTTGTTTTGAAAGCTATTTAGAGGACGCTTTTCAAATGCGTTTCATGATGTCATTCCTGAGCGTGTATCGAATAAGCCGACTGGATACATCTTCACCATATGCAAACGCATTCAAGATGGAACGACGAGACTTGCGAGATTTGGACTCTCAGCTGATGTTCATTGTAGGCGTGGCTCTTTGCGAGTCGCATAGCGACAGTCAGAAATACCTGCGTTTCATCTTCCTCAACACCCCGAGCGAACAGCCGATTGTATTTGGCTTCACCCCTCACAGATACTCTTAGAATGTCCTACCGCTGCATCATCCGATGAAAACCGACTCCCAAAAGTTGTCAACGCCGCACACTGGGGAGTTTGGGTGACCCAGGTCTCATAGCTGTCAGAAAAGGTTGACCTCGAACATCTTCAGTCTTGACCACTGCTTTCAGCACAAATACGAGGCAACCTATCGCCGTATACGTTTTCCCGCAGTAGGATATCTGGGGCCAAGCAAAGCAACTAGTATCTATCTCTCACCTCGGATGATCATTCACACGGCAATATTCAGATGATGATAACAAGGAAGCCTTATTTCGGACAAACTCAAGGTAAGACTCTAAAAAGTAGCACAACGATCAACAGCATCACTCAGATCAAACTATTCAGCAAAGTTGATGGGAATAAAAGTGTAGATCTTGGGGTAGTAAACAGTAAGGCATGAGGTTGTTGAGCGATTTCGTGTAATCATCTCAATGCTGATCCATGGGACATGGGAGCAACAAAGCGCTACAGAGATGATTCAGATGCTGTGCGTGATTTAGACAGTCTACTAGGGGAAAGCAAGACGTACGAGTTCCGAAGTCCACCCCAGGCGTTGCGAGTTAGCAAAGCCAATACTGATGATGCCGTGGGGGCCGAGTCCGTACACTGCCAGAGAAGGGCTCCTTAGATAAAGACGCTCGCGGATGTTGGGAATGGAGTTGGCTATACATATTGCATCGGAGGAGACGAAAGTGATGTCACAGGCTTCGCAAAACTCGAAAGCTTAACGATAGCTGGCGAATTGACCGAGTGAAGCGGTGGGCGGCTTTCATATGGTGGCGTTGGGAGTCTGCGGGATCTGCAAAGTACCATTCGAGGCTTGCGCGTCGTAGAGGGGCCTCCTTGACCACCATCCTCATCTTCAGCATACCCAGCCGAAAGTGCGGCTGTTGGCGCGTCTGGTGCGGGTGTGACCACGTTGAAAGGCCCGAGATAGCAAGACCCTCGAATCGGTGTCCATTGTCACCACCGCCTGGCACATTATGTAGCTTTGGGTTCTCTGCAAAGACTGTGCAGACTTTTGGTGTTGCGGGAGTTGGATCGGCTGACAATGTAGCGGTGTGTGTATGAGGGCGAATATGGCAGTCATCCCGGCCTCTGAACCAGAGTGGGGAGAGTGGTATGAGGAGGATAAGGAGATGAAGAAAAAGATGATGGAAGAAGAAGGGACCCAAACAAGTAGACACGCGCAACGTAGCTGTATCAGACCAAGTAAACCGCCCCGGACCTAATAACCTTTGGCTTGAGCACAGGCACCATCACAAAAGCAAAGTGTGTTTGTGTAATATCGAAAGTCCTGCTAGCTCTTGGCATTGGCGGTGATGATTGTGTGAAGTATGAGAAAAGGCGACGGCGTTGTTTCGGTAGAACAGCGGAATGGGATACCCGTGGAAGTTTGGTCTCCGATTCAAGCCAGTTGCATCGTCTGTGAGGCTGAATAGTGTGAAAGAGGATGAAATTATACGATGTTTGTGTCTGTCGTCTTGTTCCGTCGCCTGATGCTTTCAGGCGAAAAGGCATGAAATTAATACAATGCAGACGCGCAACATGTGCCTCACTTTCATGCTGAGAAGAACGCTGTCGGGAATGGGGCCCCGCTGGCGAACAGAAGCCATATCTTGTTCGAGCACTTTATGGCGGGAAAGCTGGGCCGCATGCTCGATGTAGTGATCCATTCCAGTTTCTCGCTCTGCAAATCAAGGTTGCAGAGTTTGGATGTAAGTTTCAACGTCTTTGCAGCTTGCTGAAGATCCAATTGGTCTCTGGTTGTCACCACAACCAAGGCAGCCGAACACGCTGTCGCCGCCATCGCTCCCATCAACCCTTGAATTTGAGACTGTGGCTATTGGGCTGAAAACCGTTTTGGTGGTGTTGGATGTGAGTTTGACGGGACCAAGGTTAAGCATGAAACGGAGTGGCTGGTTGAGAGCAAACTGTAATCTCTCGCAATTTTCGGAGACCGGAGGCGGCAATTCGTTTGTCACTGGCGTCGTTTGCACCCACAAGATCAACTGAGCTGGTTTTTTTTTTTTTTTTTTTTTTTTTTTTTTTTTTTTTTTTGGTAAAGCGGCATAAAAATGTGCTGTATCGGGATGCTGGCTCGGCCTTGCCCATGACAAAAGATTTAGTTGACGCGGCTTTGCTGCTCCTTTCCATGCCCTTTCCATGCCCTTTCAGACGGCAGATGAGCTGAAGCCTGCCACAAGATGGACAGCATCCATTGAACAGACTACTTGTAACAAATAATCATGTCCGAGACTTGCAGCTGTGCCTGTCGACATCAGCACTGAATATCCGAAGCTCCCGACTGAAATTGGCTGCGGCCATTCTATTCTTGTCTTCTTGAGGGATGCATGCGAGTAGTGTAATTTGCCGACGATTCCCGGGCAGCAGGTTCCCCGCGTGATGGGCCAGCATTCAATCTACGGCCTGGTGGATGTCTGAACCATTCATCTCTTCGCCGGGAGATCCACTCACGTCTTGGATAGCTTCTTCCTGCATACCTTACCTATGGTGGATGCTAAACATTCAGTAATGTTGTTCACATGCGGCGGTGATTGATCAAATGAACACAGGCGGTCAAGTCTCCATGGCAGGCCAGATTTCGCATGTATGGAGTAGAGGAAGATCGGGTGATGGCGGGGCACTGTCCAAGGAAAAGGCCAGACTTTCGCCGCTCTCGTGGTTATCAATGAAATGTGGTGGCGGGATATCGTCGCCATCGGCATTGGATCGGAGAGGCGGTTGTTGCTTCAGCATTTGAATGTTCGACATATGTGCAAGGAGGGGTCGATTGACGTCCTTCTGTCTTGTTCACAAAGTGACGAAATCGGGAAACGAAATCAATCTCTCTCCGGGTGCGTGCCCGGACGGGACGCCGAGACCACGCCGCGCACAACAGCTGCCAAATCGACAGATTCTGCTGGTAAACGAACGAATGATAGCTGACGCTGTGTCCCAATCAGGCAATATCAATCACTGCCCGATAGACTTGGGCTGGAATTACGCAGCCCTACTATGTCCATTCTTTCGGCGCCCTAGGTTCTGCATATATGATTTCCATTAAAGCAATGGACTTTCACATACGACCATACCCACTGGAGAACTCGGGATCCCGTCCGCTCTCCCATAGATAAGCCAGTGAGGGCTGGAGTAGTAGTCGGGTCGGTGACGACCGGCGAATGCCCGGTGTTGTATGTATTTTTGCTCTGTTTAGTCGTAGCATCGTTTTGCTTCGTTTCGCTTCCACGTCGTTGACATGTCGTTGCGGCATGATAGATGGCATGGCCTCGCGATCAATATTTTGGTGATGCTGCGGAGTGAGAACCTGTGCGAGAATCCAGATTGGCCTGGGACACGCTTGGGGGCCACCTTGTGCGATCGACTTTGAAGTCTCCATGCGCCGGTGTGGAACGAGAACGCAGCAGGCGCAACGAGGTGCAAAGCTTCGAACGCTTTCAAGTTACACTGGGATACTTTGTGGAAATGGCAGGGCGTTTAGATATTGACATGTTCACGGCTGAGAGTAGAACATGTTGCTTACACTGGTGTCGGGTGTCGGGTGTCGATGGTTGCGATGCGTCGCTCGACTACGAACTGCCGAATTTTGGCCTGAAATCGGCAGCTGCTCTGTAGCTCTAGGCGCCCTTTGATGGTGCACCACATCTTCGGCGCTGCCTGGGTTGGTGACCATCCTCCCGACATTCCCTGTGGGTAGCGGACATTCAGCTACCTACAGGGCAGTAGGTAGCCGAGAGTCAGCTACCCAGACGGGGTCCCGCACCTCTGATTGGCTCCCCCGACATTTACTGGCAGTTTTCCCGACGTATCTCCACTACACCGCAGAGGTCCCCACGGTGCAGTCCGATAGCGATAATAAGAACGATACCAGATCACAATGAAGACGATGATGAAGACGATGATGAAGACGACGATGAAGACGACGATGAAGACGACGATGAAGACGACGACAATAACGAACTCTTGGAGCTATCCTCCTAGCTACCGTCGATCTTGTGCTTGCAGCCCGTGGCTCCGGAGTCGCTTTGGGTAAAGGAATCATTGGCAATAAAGCTCCCCACGCCTCCCGCTCGCCTCAACTGGAAGGAGCCATTCCGTTGAGGGAGGTAGCCACGAGCAGCACCTGCCGCCGTCCAAGACGAGATGGACCTCAGGAGGCAGGAACACTGAAGCTGTCCAAGGACCACAAGGTACACTACCTTACTGGGTGAGGTGACACCCTGTTGGCAGAGCCGCCCAAGTGGGCCTCACACCTGCCTGTGAAATGATGGGTGCATGGTGTGCCAGTGTCATGTGACGAGACCCTTGTGGCAACAACTGTCCCTGCCCACCTCACCTTGATGGCTGCCCAAGACCTCCGCCACCAGGTAATCGAATTACCAAATGGTGATTTCTTTGTCAGCACTCGCCTTAGCTAGAGGAAGGAAGGCAGTGCGGTCCACCACCTGCTCAAACTCCCATCGTCAACTGCGCCCTCGTCCTCACCCTTGGCTAAGGCACGGCCCGACCCGTGGCAGGGATGCCCCCGGCAACATCCCAGCCCTTCGACTTCTGCCATCACCGAAATCTCAGCCGTTTCCCGAACAAAGAAAAGAAAGACAACACCGCCTGTGCGGAAAATCGAACCGAAGTTTGGATGCATGGTGCTGGCTGGGGTTTGCGAATGCTGAGGAAGAATGGTCTGCGTTGGAGCAGGCCACGTTGAGATGACCTGCCTTCTTTTGTTCAATTGCTATTATTTTTCCGCCGTCCGTCCCCCAAGTGCAGGGCTGATGCTGGAAGAAGAACGGGCCAATCAGAAGTGTGGTTTCCCGGTGTAGGTAGCTGACTTTCGCCTACCCAGACCTGTTGGTAGCGAACTTTCCGCTACCCACTGCCCTGAAAATAGATACGTACCGTGCTGCGTCAGAGTCACCCGGCGGTCGAAAAGGTGCCCACAGCCCCCAACATACTTGTCATGCCGAACATGCAGCACATTTGGCGCCTACCTGCCAGAGACAACAACTTTGCACCCCATTCAAGCGCTCGAGATGCACCAATGGCCGATCGAAGGACCCGTCACAATCATAGCTCGGTGAAGGCGAGCGTTGAATCCATCCTGCAGCTTTGGACGATGAATCATTTCGGTGCGCTGTGACGACAGAAGACTCGGGGTACGGTGTCCAAGTCATAAGAGATGCTCAAGACCTGGAATGTTAGGGGTGGAGGGTGTTGGCAAGGTTGAATGCCAATAATCTGGAACGAATTCACCCCCATACCAAAGTCAATGGAGGATTGCAAAGCAGTCTCAGCTAAGAACAGGTGTCATATCATTAATTCACGATGATCTGAACAGGAGGGTCAGGGAACAAGTAGCATCGTTCGAAAGCCGTATGCTTCGCTACTCACAAGCGTCCTAAAGATAAATATAATAGTTAACTATCCTTCGCTTCACTTCTCGTTATTTTCCTGATGAATTGAGAGTAGATATGTTTTTAAGTCCTCTCTATCTTAAGTAGGTAGTCTTTAAACCTCTATCTAGTAAGCGTTTAACTGCTGACTTTCGACCTGCTACTAAGTTTTCGACCTGCTACTAAGTTTTCGACCTGCTAACTTCTCGACCTGCTAACTTCTCGACCTGCTAACTTCTCGACCTACTGTTACGTTTTTAACTATCTACCGACTTTTCAACTAACTGCTAATTTTTCGACTGACTCCTGATGTTCAGGGCAGATCAACCGTAGCCATTATTTCGATCGGAAAAAATGATCAGCTTTGAAAACCTAACACCGGTCACGCTGTGTCACACTCTCAACTAGCCGGAAGCCCACAGTCAAGACCGACAGAGACATCGGGCTCTACTGCAATCACCGGCGCAATTGTAATGAAAAAATTGAGCTTTTCTTAAGCCCTTGAAAGCTTTACCGACGTACAAGCTGCTGCATTCTTCAACTGACAAAACACCCAGCAGAAATTCTCTTCCGATAGACACACCCACCCGCAGACCAGCGCCCATAGACAGCCCATGTCGCCCTCTATTCCACTGATAGCTCTGTATCTGTCGACGAATACCCAATGTGTTAGTGCCGATCAACTTCCAAAATCCCGACGATGCTCACACGCGCTTCAGTGCCTTTTATCAAGCACCCTTCTGACGGCCTCATCGCCACATTTAACAACAACCCCCCCAATGCGAATTCAAGACGCTGTTCATGGCGTTACCACACCAGCCGGAACGAACGGCGGCTTTGATTCACTGCAGCGTTGTTGAGGCTAACTCATGACGAAGGAAGGTGACATTCTGACTGACATGTCTGCCAGGTTCGGCCATTGCGTGAAGTTACTCGGTCATGGCGGGCTTTGCTTGCATCTCTCAGAACCGTTGTCTGAAGTCTCTGACCAGAACTGCTAACAGAGCCTCGCTGCTAGTTCACATTGCTTCATGGAGATTCTCGAGTAGCCGGATGTATTACGCAGCGGAATCTTAGATCTTGACTGGCCGCATATCAAAACAGAAGCAGAAGCTGTAGAAGAGCAAGATCGGCCATTGCATATGGAGGCATAAAAGAAACCCGTGTGTGACCTTGTCAACAATTGGGAGTGCCTGTTTGCCAATAGCAAAAGGTTCAAAATAGAGACTAACCTTAGCGTTAGCCACGTTGAACGTGATGCAAAGAAGTACCTTGTTGGCAGTATGTCGTCATCACGACCCACAATCTCAAGCATGTCCGCCAAACACGTGCAAATGTCGCATCGTGGCCCAAGTACTACGTGAGTGTTGAAATTGTTGACGGAATCTGTAAGAGAGCGGACCAAGTCGCACAAGGTACGACAGAGAAGGAACAGCAGTCCGCTGTGAAGATTAGAGACCAATAGTTACCTGGTCATGTAAGAATATACGGGCTGTCTGTTGCACTGAGATGACACGGCTGGACGGAACCAATCGTTGGATTCAAGGATATTCTGGGGTATAACGAATAGCTAGCCAATACGGTCATCTCTTGCAAGTAACTCTGACGTCAATGCCACCTGTCAGATCTTGATCATCGGCTGTGCCTATCAACAAGAGAGATTACAATTGCCGATGGACTAACAGAAATTGTCTAGGCAGTCAGGAACGTTTGATTTGGTGATGGCTTCACATAACACATCTCAGAGGCTTACTACCCGCAAGGCATGTTCGATTTCTTAAATTCAAACCAGAGATAATCATCATAATCTCAGCTTTATTGCCCACCTCTGTACCGTTGAAATTCACGCGTGCTTCACCGCGCCAGCAAGCCCAACAACCCTTACCGCATCCAGTCATATTCGAATACTTGCAAGTTCAGGAATGTTCTTCATTTTAAAAGACTGCTAGCAGCTCATTATGCGTCGATACCAACCAGTCATAAACCAGTGATAGTGACTTTGTGTCCTTTTTAGTTTGCAGTCGAACAGCTCGCAGCTCGCTTCCCGCGACCACACGGCTCTGAGTGCATGCTGTTTGCGTCATATCTGCGATCTTCTGCCGAGGCTGCTTCTCTCGTAGCCCCCTCCTGCTTCTGAACACCGCGATGATGAGGGGCTTGCAGGCACCTGAGCTCTAGAGTTGTAGTATTTGGCAGTCTTTTCGTTAGTGCCAACGGGCGACGAGAATTCCTGAAAAGAGAATTAGTGTCAGAAGTGCAGCCGGCCAATGTCAGAAGGGAGGCAGAAGTCCCGAACGAAAGAAACAACAGAGATCCCGAGATGTCAGATGTTCATCATCAACTGGTAACTTGGGCTATTTCGCCCATCAGAACGTTGAGGCGTCCTGCCTTGAGGCTGATGTCAGCAATCACTGACTACTTCCGCACAAGGGACTACTCGAAAGAATGACGAGTGGAGCGCAAAGCCGAGGCAGACTCTCGAGACGTAGCAAGACCTGGGTTTGGAAGATGTGCTATGTCTACCGAGTGATCGAGTCGTGGGTATTCGACGCACTTTAGAGGGGATTTAGGTCGAGCTTTCCCAGAACGACTCCGCAACCGGAATATTTGAGACTTCAATGGAAAGATGGAACCTCAATTCCCGAACGAACAAAATAATTGAAGGGCATTATCGTGTGGCACGTTGTTCATTCATTTTTGTTATTCTTTTTCGCTTCTGTGGCATGATTCCCAAGTGAAATGGATTCTTGCCAACGCTCCAACCAGCCCCGGAACTGTTGACTTCCAACTTTTTCGTGGTTTCTTACTTGTTTGGATTACTCTAGTGTTTCAAGCTCAAGATTGAGAGTGTAGATTCGAGGCCTCGGATTTGGATTAAACGAAAACCACATCCCTGATGACTTGAAGCAATTGCGAGGGAAGCTTCTTCGTTGGCTGATTATAAAAGTCAAAGTAGGAGCAGACACCGCAAAAAGATTGACTTCCAGGTGTTCACAAGCTCAGGCGATGGTTGTCGTGCGCAGCATGTGCCTGGGCGGAGAGGCATTTGCCATCATTGCCAAGTCTGCGAGTCGGGGAACAAAGATGACGGAAGTCCCATTAATTAGCACGGAAAGCGCAATGATTCGACTTGAAGTTGCGTTGCTAGCTTCGCATCTTTCATCCGAGACAACTTCAAATAGTGACTTGGTCTGTAGAGAGTGGATTCAGAGCATGACCACATTCTTGGGTGGATGGGATGGAGGGGTGGGCCCATAATGGCGACAGCTGGCATGTTGCCCATGAGCCTTGCTTCCCAACAGTTGACCTTGAACCTGGGATCTAAGTCTCAAGGCTGCTACTGCTCTCTAGAAGTCTGACGCTCTTACTTGACTGATAGCTTCGTCGGCATCCCCACACTCCTCAGACCATTAGTCGCAATTGCCCTTTCCGACGCTTTGCTTTCGTCAGTCCTTCTCTTTGGGCTCCAGCTGTTCCTCACGAGTCTGGTAAATGTTAAACTGAGTAGCCTCTCATGTCGTTGCATTTTCTAAGGTTGTCATTTCAGAATCCGACGATTCAAGGGCTACAGCGTCTGGATCCTACGCGAACGTATGCTTGGATGGGCTCGCGATTCTGAACGGTCACTGATGTGCTTGGGCCGTCCTCGGACGCGACTTTTACTCCTCGGTAGTCATCGTATGTTAAATCCGGGTGCTCTTTGAGCTATGTATCGGCACGCTTTCTCGAAAATCGGCGCCTGCTTGAACATGAGAATTAAGGCGAAAGCTTGCAAAAGTGCAAACTGCTGATATTAGGCATAGCGGACGACATCTTGGGTTCCAATGTGGGTATGCAGTGGTCATATGTGTCAGGATTGAGAAGAAAATTTGGTTGCATCCTCACGAGCGAACAAGAAATGTCTGGCTCTGTGTCAGGCCAGGGGGTGTTCCTTGCATACATGGAATAGCGATTCAACTAGGCCTGCAATCTTGAGAGGCTTTATGAGTTTGTGTAGTCTTTGCCCTTTCACCGCTTAATGATTGCAACGGATATCGTTCCAGTTTACAGTCAGGGGTTGGATGGGGACACTGTTAATGCGGCTGTGAAGTTGAGGAAGGTGATGATTGTCCTCCCGTTCATTCGCAGCATCCTTCGTGCGTTGTTCTCGCAGACACTCTGCGAACCTTTGCACCTCAACCCAAGCCAGCTAAAAAAGAGCTTGCTATTCGTGCTAGACGAGTCTCCCTTCCCGTCATTTTATTGATGCTGACGCCACTGGGGTGACAATTTTTGACCTTCCCAATTTCACACAACCACAGACTGAGAATATCGGCAGAGACTTGGAAACCTCGTGTCAGTTGGTAGATGCTTGTTGGGTCTATGGGTCTGTTTCTCTGCAGATGATTCACTCATACTTGATGGTATCACTCCGAGAAAACCAGGGGAACAGACCTTCTTCACAAAGACCTGTGTTTTATTCAAAGGCAAGAAAGGTACTAAACAGGGCAATACTAGCTTCTTTATGACCCCGCTGTGTAAAGTGACATCCATACCCAAAACGCATGTGCTGTGCGCATCTCCATGTAGATTCCCTTCTGCAAATACTCACTAGTCGTATTGGTGCCATATAGAAGTGGAGATCTCACTTTCGCATGTTTCAATGGCTATCTCTCGATGACGTTGGCCGCCACGTCAACCTGGCCTCACAAGTCGTTTTGCTCGCACGTACGGACGCACACGGTGGTCATCTCGAGAAACTCACATCGTAGGAAGGCGGTCAACGGTCGCTTTACTGGCCGATCTGCCCAAGTGGTCTCGATCTCATTGCGCAACACATCCATTCGATTCAGGGTCAGCAAGGGTAAATCTCCCGGTTTTGAATGCCTGATTCCAAGGGCTCATCCTCTCCCATTAGAGCTGCCAGATCTGATATAACTATATCGAGCTCGCCCAAACCCAAAACTCCTAGCGATGTTACATCAACATTGGAAAGCAATTGACGCCAAACACCGCTTACCGCCGGGATGAAACACGCAGCAAGACATGTTGCTCGTTTGACCTGTCTAGCCCTCATTTCCGACTTTGAATGTCTGTTGAGACCTGTTCTCAGGGGCCCTTGTTGACTATGTACCCTAGCTTCGCCATCTTGTTGAGAGATATGTGTGCCCAGCTGTCCATGAGACCCCGGGAATAACACACAAAACAAATCGTTTGGCTCATATTGAATTGCCTTGAAGGTATCGTGGTTGTGCGTGCCTGTGACAGAGTCAGGAAGTCAGTCACATCCTTTTGGCTTCGCTGGAGTTTGCTCCCATGAACAGTTGTGCTACTAGATTGCCGTCCGTACACCTTGATTCTCGATTGTGGTAAGGCTGAAGCAACATATGAAGCCGGAATCACTACTGTTGGGATGGCTGTTTCGTATCATATTCTTCAGAGACTTTGCTTGAGGTGAAGCGAAAGCCATTGCGTCTCGGTTGCGAAGTATTGTTCGATCGAGCCGGAAGTTTCGGACACGTCGATAGGTTGACTAGCACAAAGAAAGCGTTGATCGAGATTTTGGTTGAATTCAAAGTTGACAGCTATTCCCGCGTCCGACGGCGTCTTGTCGCGAAGTTTGATAGACGTTACGCGCGTAGCAGTCCAATATCATGGGCTGGTTCTTCACCGTCCGGCCTCCCTTTGTTCAAGAACTCAATTACCATTCGTCAAAGATTTGGGATACACAAAGGAATCGAAGCTGTTTGTTTGATTCCATACCACATACTTGCAATTCATTTCAAATGCTCCACTAAGCCTCGCCTGCAAACATGAAATCAGGGGCACAAATCGTATGTCCAGAATAATGACGGGCGGAACGCTGAAATATGCGTTGCCACCACATAAACATGAACCAAATCACCCATCTCTGCGTTAAGCCCCTTATCCCCGCCCTTTTCCCCAAGCTCAAGCCAATTTCGTGCACTCGGCCTTCTCGGGGATCTCATCCGCTAGCTGCGCTCATTATCCTCAGCCGGGGACTCAGACTGCCCCCGTCCCACGCTCGCACCAAATATGTTTCGGCCGAGGGCAGCCGTACTTTCAATTGCCCTCAGATCGTCCCTCCATCGTGCGCAGCACTGAAGTGTAGAAAGGTTAATAAGACAATAACTCACAGAATGACGATGACCCCGTGTCGAATAAATTTGCTGGAAGCAAGGCTAACTTTGACGAACATCAAGAGTGAATGACACGGTCTCAAAAAAATACCGACTCATATAACCTCATACCTGGCACTGGCTTTGTATTTGCGTGTCCCTGAATCGAGAAGAAAACGATCGCGCCAAGAGCGCCTCAGCTAAGAAATCTCATAAGTCCAGCTTCAATCTCTTGAATCTCCATTCTCGTTCAGACTTTGGTTAACTTTGGACTGCGTGGATTGGTCGGTGAATGTGAACGTGTGACCCACACTCGTGCGTGATATTTCCTCCTCTAGCCGTGTCCCCTCGTCCATAGCAGCAAATCGGCCTTGACTGCTACTTGCGATTCTTCCGTGTCCATCTGGAGTGTCAGAATTCCAGTGGCTTAGATGATCAGACCCTGGGGTGTGTTTGGGTCGCTTTCCTTTTGCAATTTTGAAGAGGGTTTGCAAGGTTTCAGACCATGCTGTGTCTTGGGAGCGGCGTGGGTCAAAGAGCAGGGATAAGGATAAGAGTATAGCATTCGTATGACAAGGGCTTTCCAAGCTCATCTGGTTCGTCAAGCCCCATGGCTACGCTCGCTGCTCTGCTGTTGGCTCTGTAAAGTCAGCCACCAACGGCTTGGCGTCGCTCCGGAGTGTCAAACGGAAGGGGCCATCGTTGAGTCAGTCAACAAAGTCGACCTGCATGGATGCCCTTTTCATCAATCACTCAGGCGTGGAAATGCTGTTACGTGGGCTTCCAATGAAAACACATTGGTGCTCGTCGATGTGTGTGTCGCATAACCGATGGGAGGTGCCATTGCATCGGTTTCGGATCAGGAGACCTGCGTTTTGATACGCTTTTGATTCGCCAAAGACTATGACTCTCTTATAATTCTTTAGATTTAAATCACTGCCTATGGCAACATGGTGAAGTGCTCCGACTAGTGGCATAGCCTCTAGCTTTCGAACGAGCGGTGAGAGTGTCTCGGACTGGTGGTTGGGGCATGTTGGAAGTGATCTCTTGATTTTGGCCCTGCATCCATCCCGTTTGAGCCCAGAAACAGCCGACTGCGCTATTGTCCGTTTTTAAGGAGAGTGCGGCGGAAGTATGTGCCCTAGAACGTTTGCGTGTTTGTGAGACTTGTGGCACTTGACATCTATGAGTCGGGATGAGGCCGCTCCAGGACCGAAGTATCAAGCTATTGTGTCGAAGAAATAAGGTATTGGATGCGACGGCCTCATGAGGTCAGAGCCCACGTCGTAAACTCGTATGGATGATGAAAAGACTCAAGGGGTGTGATCATTAACGCTTTCTTGTACAACGCCCGTAGGGAGAAATATGATCACATTAGAAGCATCGTCTGCCTGGTAACTGTTGCGCCTTGCCCCAGATATGCGATGTTGCAAACCGGGGACAGGATATTCTCGCCTTCAGCCTTTGTTCACAGCCTTCATTCATCATCACAACGGCAACTTAACAACTTAACTAAAGGCACCAGCTAACGACCATAACACTTGCATTAGATCAAAATGCTCGCCAAATATGCCCTATTCGGTATCGCATCATCCACATCCATACGACCTCCTTGTTCATTGTTGTGGAAGTTTCATAGCCCACCCTATAAGAGGGTCCACAGTAGATCAATCCAGTAAGAGACGACCTCCTTGTTCATCAACACTGCCGAAGTCACCATGATGGCGAGGCCCAGAGGCTCGCAAGCCAGTTCAACATAGTCTTGCCTGATGGAGCATACTCGGCTATTCAGCTGGATTCCAGGTAAAATCTCATACTCGGAGACCATCTCTGGAATGAATGGCAGGCTCCGGAATGGTAGACTCTCAGAAATCGGTCTGGACGCCCAGCTGTCACTGGGGAATGCCGGGAGAGGCCTGTTGGGGACTTCACAGTTAGCGACGTCAACTCGTGTTCGGCTTGGAGAGTCGGTCAGCAGACATGTTTGGGTGAGGCTGAATCCGACTCTATGACCAATGGAGGACGCGCCGTGGATACAACGAAGGACCACGGTGTGGACGAATGACGTTTTGGCAACGTCATGCACTCAGCAGCGGGAGACGGTCGGGCTTCGATGGACGTTCAGCGGGTAGGTTACCGGAAGAAGGGCTAGTTGGGCATTGGCAGGCGCCATGTTGCAAACACTTCTATTTTGGCCTGTGGCTTTCCGCATCGAAGGGCTCGAGGAAGAAAGGGATCATGCGCTCTGTTCGCCATCCACGCCCACGGTAAAGGCCGTGATCCTCGTAGACGATAAAACATGGGCGCAGTAGGATGAGGGGACGGATGTTGGAAGGACAAAGACTGGGAGATGGTGTAAGCTCAAGTTGGGACACATGGAGTTGTGAAGTCAAGGGTTGGAGGTGGCGGACTTGCAAAGATAAAACGTCAAGGGGGGAGCAGAAGCAGAGATTAGGAGGCATTGATGCGTGAAAACAGCAGGGGAGGGCCGGCGCAAAGGTGAAAGGATGATGTTGAATTAGCAGCGCATCCGACATCCACCTCCGCAAGACGGCTCAAGTGCTGCCACATCACGGTTGGGAGTCTAGGTTGGGGACCTCGGCTTCCCTGGAAGAATCGGCGTTGGCAGCGCGTCCACCTGGAGGCGCCCATGCATTGAAATGTTGGCTGACAGGACGGATGGTTACCGTCAATGCCAGAGCCAGAGAACGGAGGGTCCAAATTGAAACACTCTTCTCAATAGCAGATAATCAACCGCGCGCGATATCGAAGATGTTCGGAGGCAGGGCTGAAGTGATACCTGTTGTGTATTCATGTAGCACAGCGCAAACATCTACATCCGACTACATCGGCCAGGGAGGCTGCAGGTAAAGGCATATAGAAGCGGGATTCACGATGAAGGCTTGCCCAAAATCTACGGAAGAGATTCCGGGAGTGGTGGGAAGCATGTCTGCGTAGCTGCTTCTGCACCGTCGAATAGGGATGAGCATATGAAGAAGGATGCACCAGCGCCGGCTTGATATCGGCGCCCAAATCTGAAGCAAGTCGCTACCTACGTAGGCGAGTGTTGTGGGAGTAAGCTGTCATCTTCACGTCGGAAATCCTGCCCAAAGACATGCTGTTGGCTTCAGGTTGCTCGGCATGGCGTTTGCCAGTGCGAGACCGCTCTCTTGGCTTTCCCAAATGCATCGCCAAAACAATTGGCTCCCAGAGATGGAGCGGCGTCAGATGTTAATCAAGGTTGTTGTCCAGAGCAAGCGTCGATAGGCTGAGGATGGGGATTCACGTCGTCTGACCCACACATCGGTCGTCTCCTCCAGGGGATGCGACGGCGGAGCGGTGGCGTGGGTTGACTGTTGGGTCCTTGCCGGACATGCGGGGTGTCGTCTTCTGTTCTGCCGAACTGACAAAGGCTGAACAAGGATGTACTCGTTTCCAATCGCTTTCGGTGCTGGTTGATTTGCCTTGATTCGCATGAGCATGGTGATTGCCGCTGGTGGGACAGGATCACACGCCGACTTGCTTGTTTGACGCATCCAGTTGATGGTGCCGTGGGGGCAGCAAAGGGTTGGGGATGAAGACCGAAGAAAGATGGCGATAATGTCTCCGAAGAGATGCATCTAACAAGCCATCGGTCGGTCAGATTGCTCAAGCAGAGAAGGACAGACGCCAGTGTCGGAGGGCGGAGGGCTAGTGGTAATGTTCAAGAACAAGCGACACGCCGACGCAGGCTGCCCATCATGTTTGGTTGCCTTGAAATTTGCCGCTGCGCAGCACAGTTGAAGGTAAAGTAGGTCGGTGTTGTTCCAGCGACGGTGTTGCTCAGAATGATGTAGTACTTGGCTGATGTGGATGGGCTAACAGTCTGCTGGTAAATTACTGTGCCGAGTGGTCGGTCCAAGAAGCTGCTCGAAGGGCGCGTCGGACGAGGGTTGGCCACGCTGCAGCAACCCATTGAATTCGGACTCGAATTCGGACTGGAGGAAGTCGGAACAAGGGAATGACGTTGGCATGGGCCTTTCGCCGATTGCGAAATGTGAACCTTCCGGGGAGGGATGTTGAGGGAAACTCTTTCGATGGCAAGGCGTGTCATGATCCGGACTGCCGGGCACAACGAACGCTGGAGTGGTTTGGTACCGGCCCAGTCGAATTGAAAGAAACCCAGTGGTCTCAAGGTCATGGCACATGACGGTGAGCAGCAGAGATGGACATGTTCGCTGCTAGACGCATGGGGAGAGGTCCCCGGGGGGAGTAACTCCAAGCCTGAGGGCTGGGCGTGGGTTGCAACGTTAGCCGCTCCTTAGTACACTGGCGGGGCTCTCCTCGAATTCGATGACGGCTGCAGAGGCCGGAGCAAGAGGTTGCTCGTGTTTCCGTGGCGAAAGGTTGGGCTGTCGAGATTGAAGTCTTCCTCGCCGCAGGCTTGCGATAGTTGATGGTGTGCCGGCTGGAATTATCCGTGGCAGGACCGAGGAGAAGCATTGCAAGCGGTGGCGCAGATGAGCCGTTGAAAAGAGAATGCAGAAAGGAAGAAGAAGAACTCTAGCGATGGCGTCCCACTTGCGGCATGGATTGCTGTATTCTTGACGAGCATTGGAGTTGGCCGGACGGGATGTTGGCGGTTGTGGGTACGAAGATGTCTCTCAAGAGGAGAGGGCGGGATAGAAGGAAGACAGCAAGATCCGACAGCAAGGTGGCTGTCCTGCTCCACAGGCTCGTCGTCTGCTGGGAAGGCCAAGGAAGCAGTCATCCGAAGCGCGTGATCGGGGATGATGATTGGGTTTGGCAAGTTGGGGTCGTGGAGACGATGTCGGGATGGAGCCCCTGTCGATTATGGAGGTGGTTCAGGACACCTTCGACGGGAATGTTGAATGGAAGAGCGAAGGCACTGTAGGATCGCTTGTGACGAGGAGAATTTCAGGCTCGAATTGGGTCAGAACGGGAACCTCAGCTTGGCCGAGCATCCAAGGAGTTTGGTCGCGACAGCACGTGACTTCGTGATGGGTGGAAGGGTTCTGGTCGTGTTGTGTCGCGTGTTAGACCCAAAGCTTCTCCTCTGCCCCTCACTGTGGAGCCCCTCTTGGCGCTCGTGTTCGCCTCTTGCTGTCAGGCCTTCGGGAGGTTGCAGTTCTGAACTCGCTCCGAACCTGAGTCCATCCTTGAGGAGCCGTTCCCGTGGGGATGCGCTACAGTGCGCCAGCTCCGAGGTCGTCGGTAGGATCACTGCTGCCGTGCAGTTAGGAAAGGACTGCGATTGAGAAAAGGCGCATCCGATACACCGCCGGAAGCAGACGCTGTATGTGTCGTGTGTGCCTCAACAAGCTTGGTCAGTGAATTCTCAGTCTCATCTTCGCAGTGTGACAGGCAACAAACGGGTGAGTATGGGAACGGCATACGTGGTTGTTCGTGGTTGTTCGTGGTTGGGTGTGGTGCTGCGTTGCGCATCGGCGGTGGGAAAGGTGTGGCGTACAGGAGGTGTGGCGTGCGGAAAGTGTGGCTGGAGAGGGCGGTGCAGAGCGGCAAAATAATTGGAGACTCAACGCGTCCGCGGCACCCTCGAGAACCAGGAAGCCCCATATACGACGGGGTAGACCATCGAGTCGGAGACCCAAATTCAAAATAAATTCATCAAGGCAAAAGCGATCAAGGTATCACAGTATCTCACGGAGAAAACCTGAGAGAGAGAGCACGTGGCGGCCGATGGGGAAGGCCCAACCGTATGTGTGAAATTGAGTAGCTATCCTGCGAAACAGGTACGTTTGAGCTCATCTGGCGGTGCGTCGTCATTCCAGCTGCCTGGCTGGCGCAGTTGCCCACGCATGCGTGCCCTCATCTTCGAATCCTACCCCCCGGCGTTCGAGCACCCGGGTACCTTTGGCTGGCGCGTGAAGTTCGGCCACCTCAGAGCTGCGGGTGAAGCCAGGCGGGGACCTTGATGAAGACCCAGACGAGGATGGCCAGAATCAGCATGATCCTAATACCCAACATCACATTGATGACCTTGGAGGTAGGGTCTGCCTCCAGTCCCGCCTTCCCATTCTCCATGACATCCTCCAGGGGTGAGACCTTTCCCTTCTTCTCAGCGAGCATCTTGTAGTAATCGTAGTTCTAGAAGGAGGCAGGGACAAGTCAGCAAAAAGGAACTCAAGGCAGGAGAGAAACATTTGCATGGTGAAGACTTGGGCGAGCGAGGAAAGACTGACCTTGCGGCAATGGAGGACATCCTGGGCAAGGTACTGGGCACTAAGGGTGTCAAGGCCGTAGTACTGCAGTGTTTGCTGGACCTTGCTCTCAGTGAGCCCCGGGTGGTTCATCTCGAAGCCAGTCAGGCAAAGGCGCCAGTTTGCGGGGACATCGACCTCGCGACGTCTAATGATGCGCTCGAACTAGGAACGCACGGCAATAGCGTCGGCGTCGGGGCCTGGGAAGGTTTGAATGAGATCGCTGAGCTGCTGCTCCGGCTTCATGGCGGTGGTGTTGGTGTTGTGGTTCTTGGTTACGTGGGAGATGGTGATGTGCTTGGATTGTGAAGTGCACTGCGTTGTGGTGGAAGAAAGATGGGTGAGAGGGTGGAGCGTTTGTTGGTTGAAGGTGAATGGCGAACGGAGATGTGAGGATGAAGGCACTCAGGTGGAAGGCACCGGAAGGCACTTGAGTGGAAGGTGCTACGTCGGATGGGATTGGATGGAATTCCTGAGGCACCTAGTCATCTGCAGTGTTAATGTGAGTTTTGTTTGTGGTGGCATGAGATGGATGGGGTCCTCAGGCACCCAGTCAGCCATCTGCAGACTGCAATGTTGGCTCTTTGTGGTAGGAGATTTAGTCTTTTGGGTCCCAGGTGGCTGCTTTCATGCACCATGCAAGAAACCTGCTGCTGTCTTGTTGCTTCTTTGGTCGCCCTTGTCTCCCGGAGGCAGTATCAGCAGCAGCAGCATCACCGCCTCCACTACCCGACACCATTTTGGCCGACCATGTCTCAGGCACTGGCTGAGATTTGGAGTTGATGGCTCTGCAGCTGGCCATGGCTGTGGAAGAGCACAGCCTGTTCAACATCTGCCTGGGGGACTGATCTTGAGCAGAGGGGCACATAAGGATAGTTCTCGCCGTCCACAAGTCGTCTGTCCCATCAGAACTTACAGCTCAGGCAACCACCAAAACTTCCTCCACAAGCCAGAACCAACATTCTCATTGCCCACCACCCAATTTCGTCGCTCGCAAACACCGTAAGTTCCTCCCTGTTACTGTGCCACGCCCATACTAATCCGCCTAGTCAAAAATGCAGCCAACGAGCCAGACCACCCCTGAGACTGCCACATCTCCTGACCACACCGCGGCCCCCGGCAACGCCACTCCTTCAGACGCCGCAACAACCAATCTGGACAACCGCCAGCCGCAAGGCGAGGCAGCGGTCGAGCTTCGACCTTTGGCCCGGTCAGCAAGCGCTCACACAACGCCAGTTCACCCCCAATCCCCTCGGCCACAGGCCCAGACCGATGCGCCAACGCAACATTGTCCAGCCCCCCCCATCGACGAGCGGGACATCCTCATCCCAATGCCGGCCACAACGACTCAGGACGAGGCCGAAGCCGGGGTGCGGCGTAAGCTTCCTATGTACGGCTTGCCGACAGCAGCGGAATTTCACGAGTCGGTGACGTTCTTTCACCGATACCCTAGCCTGTACTTTCAGGTGGCGCCGGCGCTGGGGACGCCTGCCCTCCCCACCCTCATCCTGATGGCGAGCAGCCGGCTCTACCTCTCCTAGTGGCAGTGGCAGATCTGGTTCGTCGCCGTCGGGTACATTATGGTGTTTCTGTATTGCATCGTTCTTGGGCGAAGATGGTGGGCTGCTTAGCAATGCAGATGGGTCTGGGAATCGGTTGGGTCGTGGCGAGGGCAGAGTGATGGTGTGGGGCTGTCTGGTTGTTGGAATTGTGTGTTGTCGGTGGTCGTCGGCCTGGAGGGACTTTGAAGTCATAGGGGTGTAATAGAGGCAGAGCAGGAGCTCTCATTTTGTGCGTTCATGAATCGGTCATGCTTGTGAATGAATTGACATTGCTTTTGCTTTTGGCGAATGGTGTGGCAGCAAAGGTCCTTCGGGGTGTATTCCGATCGTTGATGTCAAAAGTAGATTTATGGACCTCATCCACTCGTGGTTCACGTTGCAACGGCGGGACGGGATGCCGTCATTTAAGAATGCCCGGTAATTTTCCGGTTGGCTGCCCTGAAAGGTGGCGGGGCCGGTTGACATTCTGCGGGTCAGCCACGGCAATGAAGTGTGCCCCGTGTGGCTGAAGCTTGAAGCTGCAGTGGACGTGGCGCGCAGTGCAGCTGCCATGCGACGCTGACGAACGGCACTGTGCATCCTCCTGGGCGGATCCCCAGACTCCGAGTCCAAGGCTTCATCGACAGGATCTCGGCGTTTAATGGCAATCGACCAGGCGAAAGAGGCACAAATCATTGGCAAATGAACTGGAATTTTGGGATGTGAAGCTCATCAAGGCACGGAAGTCGGATGGTCTGGGGCGACTAGATAGCACGACACAGAGGCCAGGCAAGGAAAGGCCCGTGGCCGGCAGCAGTGAAGGTAGCATACTCAAGGTGGGGATTGCGACCGCGACATTGTCAGTGTTAGCCACGACCAAAACGACGAGGTTTCTGACGAATGCCGGCAGTGTTCAGCTGGCCAGGAATCGGGAGGCAATTGTAGTCGACAGGGTCGCCGAAGGACTGGCAAGGACGCCTGCAGTCTGTCGGCCTAAATGCAAGGACTTATAGACCGACTCCCGCGAGAGACTGTGCGAGCTCAGTAGCCCTTGGACATCTTTTGTGCGGCTGCGTTGCTACCTGGGTAAACACCATCGCCGGTTTGATATGGAGAAACGGACTCGGCGTCTGTGTCGCAATGTGTAGCCCCCGGAGCCAAGGTGTATTGGCACATGAGGAGCACAACGATGTGACCGGCGATTGGAGGCTTTCAGCGCACCGCTGTGCTTCGCTGTGCTTCTGGGAAGGGTCGCAGCCCAGAGGTGTGGTCGGAGAGGTTCGTGATCGGAGGATCATGTTCGGAAAGTCATGGGCACAGGTTCGTAGGCAGGCTCGTGGGCAGAGGTTCGCAATCGCAGAAGGAAATCGTGGTGGGAGATCTGCCGTGTTGAGATGGGAACGCTGGCTGCGATGCAGAAAGGAAGGTTAGCAAAGTTGGAAAGGTCAGGCAGGTGGTGCAGGGAACGAAGATTGACAGACTGACCAGTTGAGGAGGTGCAGTGCAGGGCAGTTGCAAGAACAACCTTCACAAAATCAAATGTGACGATTTGCCCACTGTAAATCGTCACATTCGATTTCGGGACATGCGCGGGGTGGGGACTCCTTCCCTCAGTATGTGATCCCATGTCCCGAAAAACCAGGATATCGGCTGCGACCACGACATGGACGAGGACTCCTTCCTTTAAAACTCCGATGTCCCAGAATGCGACCGCGGCTGCTGCGGAGGCGGTGATGGAGGAACATTGGGAGCGCGCTACGTCGGCGTTGTGCTTCCCGGTTGGAGCCTGTCCGGTCGGAGCCTGTTCGGTCGCAGTCTTGCTGTCATTGCGGGATAAAGGCGAGAAGATGCAGCGCGAAAGATGGTACGGGCGACCTTGAGTGTATCGAGGGCGGCGTCCCTGTTAGGGCCGGAAGGGAGAGCTGCGTCGAGGTCATTGTCGGAGGACTCGGGGGGCAGCGATGCAGACGATAGCTAACACATCTGTTGGGACTAGGAAGGCTACGGCATCGTGAAGTGAGTTTGTCGCATCGAAATGGGGAAGTTGGTTGACGCGGGTTTCGATGTTTGGCAAAGGGAGCTTCGAGGACGAACAAAGGGATGGGAGCGACGGTGGTAGCTGAGGGGCAGAGCTTTGATGAGCTGAGCTAACACCACGTGAACACTGAACCAGATGTGTGTGGAACCCGATCTGTTGGTAGGTCAAAGTCCGCCACCAACAGGGCAGTGGGTAGCGGAAAGTTCGCTACCAACACTGGGAACCCACACATTTGATTGGCCCGTTCCAGCTGCACTACCCAGCCCCAGCCGCCGTTGGGGCATCGGGGAGAAGACTTTCGAGACCAAAAACATCACGGGTCTGCCCGAGCTGGGCGACTGCTCCCGACTAGGGTCTCAATTGCCACAGGCGAGCGCACGACATTGGGTCCTGAAAATTACTGGAGGATGTTGTCGTCCTGGCAGCCTCTGGTGTGCCGCTCCACTGCAGGTGGGATGTGCTGCCGCTTTGAGCGCTGAAATCGGCAGCACGTACCTAAGCTACAGGGGCAAGCGCGTCGGATGCTTTGAGGACGACCGTCAATAAAGCTGCACTTCGGTATGGTCATCTCCTACACGGCAGGCCACGCATCCGGGGCCTTGTTGGATATGCCCGGGCGCCCTCGGCGTCGCAGAAGCTCCCTCGTCAATGGAAGCTTGCTGCCGAAGCATGCAGTGGGTAGCGGACATTCCGCTACCAACAGACTTGTGGGTAGCCGAAAGTTCGCTACCAACAACGGGAACCCACATCTCTGATTGGCCCACCTCAAAGCCGACGCCTGAAGGCCCCTGAACCAGAACGTCCCTCGCGGGGGATGCACATGGGTTCTTCCAGCCAACATCATCGTCGTCAACATCGCCATGGCCAACTTCTCAACACAAACGACGGATTTGCGGCCTCGGGTGTCTATGCCCGCTCCATCGCTACACCAATATCCCGGTCGCAGTTAACGTTCTGATCGCAGCCAATGTCCAGGTCGCGGCCAATGTCCTGGTTAGCGATGTCCTGGAATCGAATGTGACGATTTACGGTAGGGATATCGTCATATTTGATTGTGCGAGTCGTGCACCTGCATCGCAGCCGATGTCCTGATTTTTTTTTTTTAGACATGTGATCATATGCTGACGGAAGGAGTTCTCGCGAAATCGAATGTGACGATCTATAGTGGGCAGATCGTCACATTCGAATTCTGATGGAAGGAGTCCTCGCCGATATGCTGGTCATCAATGCCTCAAAATCGAATGTGACGAATTACGGTGAGGAAATCGTCACATTCGATTTTGTGTGGGTTGTTCCTGTATCATAGCCGATGTCCTGGTCAGCTGATGTCCTGGTTCAATGTCCCAACTCTTCAGGCCTTGCGAATTCTAATGGAAGGAGTCCTCGTCCATGTCCTGGTGGGCGGTGTCCTGAAATCGAATATGACGATCTACAGTAGGGGAATCATCACATTCAATTTCGCGAGACATGCAATAGAAGGAGTCCTCGATCAATGTCCCGATTTCCTGACAGGACATGGACGGCGACACTAAAGTCGGCTGGAGCTGACCTCTATCGCCTGCCGTTCCATTCGAATTGTTGAGGGAAAGCTGCGTCTTAAGCATCTCCTGCTACCGCCTGCATGCTCAACACCTACGTCAACCGCTTCGTTGAGAGCTTCACGTAGAGACAAGAATGCACCTTCCGCGCCTGGACATGCGCCGCCGTCCACAACCTCCTCCACGAGCCACCCCTTCTCACTCATGCTCGCTATCCCACCGCCCTTGGCGTCAGGATAAACGTCCTCATCGCCTTTCTCGCGAAGAGCACCGAAAGCTCTGACCCAACAAGAGAGGCCCAGCTGCATGGGCGCGCAGAGTATTGCAGACCCAGCACTGTTTCCCAGACGCGAAGAGCAGAGTAGTTCGCCTTGCAGTTGTTGTGATGCTCCCCTCAATCCACCTCGGACTACTAGTAAGAGAGCGCAATACTTGATAAATAGAAAGCGAAAGCTTTTGCGACGCATGAATTGTTCGCTTGGTGTGGACACACAATGCCGTCTCGTGATGTCGCAATCTATCCACGAACGACCCCTGGCGGTGAAATTGGAGTCCTCATGCAGAGCAGATCCCCTTGTCATCAGCTGCCTCCGAGGGTGCAAATCTTCCTGCAGAATACAACATGCAATCAAGGAGACGATGGGCCGTGGTTCGTGTCCAAGGCGAAGTGCAGCCAACACATCACTGTCGGCATCTGCAAATCAAATGCATGCGACCAGAAATCTGGGCGCGAAATCGGACTCAAGATGTCTACTGCATATGCTACATTCGCAACATCTCCGCGGAAGGGAAAATGGTAATGACAGCAAGCTACTTCAGGACAATGTGGACGCAGACTTCGTGATTGTTCTGTGGTGTTGAAGGGTATGGACAATGCGGGCGCGAGGTGGTACTGTGGTGCAAGCACCTTAGTAGGTCTCCCACAGGCCGAGGGCTAATCAGATGTGTGGGATCTCTGTGTTGGTAGCGAACTTTCCGCTACCCACTGCCCTGTTGGTAGCTAACTTCCAGCTACCTACAGGTTGGGAGCCAATCAGATGTGTGGGATCCCTGTGTTGGTAGCGAACTTTCACCTACCTACAAACCTGTTGGTAGCTGAATTTCAGCTACCTACAGGTTGGGAGCCAATCAGATGTGTGGGATCCCTGTGTTGGTAGCGAACTTTCACCTACCTACAAACCTGTTGGTAGCTGAATTTCCGCTACCTACAGGAAATGTCGGTGGCCACTGACCTACCTTAGGCAGCACCGAAGATGTGGTGCACCGTCTTTTGGGGAACAGACTTAACCGGCCGGCTGGCTCTGGCGTAACGCTGCACTCAATCTGCTGTCTGCTGGTTTATGATGATGGCAGGAGGAAGTGAACCGAAAAAAATGGACGGCGCATTCCCACGCCCACGCGGCCCACATACCCGGTGCAAAGGTGTGGGATCCCGGTGTTGGTAGCTGACTTTCCGCTACCCACTGTCTCGTTCGTAGCTGAATGTCAGCTACCTAGGCAGCGCCGAAGACGGTGCACTGTGTGTAGGGCAAAGGACTTGAACTGCCGGCCAGGTGTGGCGACAATGCTGCACTCGCTCTGCTTTCAGCTATAGCTTGCGGTATAGAATGGAAGACATAAGGCAGGATGACGATGGCGGCAGCAGGAAGTAGGTAAATCGAAAAGGTGGACGGCATTTGCGCTCTTAGTGATAGCGCCCAGATGTGTGGGAAGCCAATGAGACGTGTGGGATCCCGGTGTTGGTAGGTGAAAGTCCGCTACCAACAGGTCTCTGGGTAGGTGAAAGTTCGCTACCTACAGCCTCTGCGCTTTCAACCTTGGTGAGGGCTTGCGCGGACAACAACAGCACCAGAGACAAGCTCCCGCAGATCCCTCGCCTTGCACTCCTTCTAGGCAGGTCTAAACCTAAGGTGAAGATACACCCAAAGAAGAAGCCTCGGGAGGTCGAGTTGGCTGCACAAGCAACAACTGCCCCGGCCTGCTGAAGGTGCCGAGGTCGAATTTCTAGGAAGCCCTTTGCTGGACACCACCCATCAAGGTGAGCAACGCCGAGCGCAGCGTCGTTTCCGCATTGCTTCCCTACCGACAATGCATCCCATTGTCAGCCAAATGGGCGCGACATCAATCCTTACACAGGCGGAATTTGTCGCAGTATGTCGTAGCCTGCTACGGATGGGAATTCCAGCCCACGTTCCAAGTGATTGATGTCTTTCCATTGTCTGGGCGGTTGCAGTGGGGAGCTCTTATCGGAGGCATCGCATTTCACGCTTTCGCTCGGCCATCGTTCTCAATGTGGTGAGGGGATGACGGAAAACGCAGGCAAGAATCCACGGACATGGGAGAGGTCACGAATAGTTCAGGAGAGTGTGGCCTTCAATGCCGGCCTTGATAGTGTGAGGCGTGCGTGGGGTCGGGAAGCAGATGGAGCGACGTATCTTGCGCCGTTACGTCCCGTTTTGGACGGCGTCTTAGACGGTGGCCCTTACGTGGGGGTCGTCCGGTTTGCGCCAGCCTCACCACTCCTGGCACCTTGTGTCCTCACAGTGTGCTGAGTGCTTGGAAGGAAGGTGCTTGGTTGCAGGTTGCTCACCTCTGCGGGTGGTTGGGTACCTGGCCGGGCGGTCGGCGCAACAGCTGCTGACTGTCACAAATGTGCGTGGCAGCTGGCACGCAAACGTTGCGCACTCTAGATTTTTGCATGCCAGCTGTCTGATATTTGCGCCAGTCCGCCCGCAACGGCTGCGCCCTGTGCAAACACGAGCCACACCACAGCCATACACCAACCACAAGTTCGGGGCCCTTGGGGGAAGCCTGGGCCGGCGACGAAAGGGTGGTGCTGCCGCCGCCCGCAGCCCGGTCATCCCCACCATCGCTGCCGACAAGCCGGACATGACTGCGAACCACGCGGAAGGCACCAACTAGGAACAGGCACCGTCGTAGGGCCTCGCATCCGACCTCAGCACTGCGGCGGACGCGGACGAGAAATGGGAGCTGCTGGATGGATATCCTGGATCACGATATTGACCCGAGCCACCCAACCCGGATTATCCTCAAATGCAGGTGGAGGGTTGGTCTGGCTTGGTGGTCCCTTGATGTGGAACAGTTAAAGGGGACCGATTTTTTTTGGGGCGGGAGATGGGCTTGCGCTGATTAACCGCGGGATGGAGATGCGGGGTTCCGTCTTTGTCGCCAGCTCATGGGATATTTGCGAGAGTCTGTACCATTTCATTGAAGCACATGCTGCACTCGTGGTGGCACACACGGGGGGATTTGGGATGCTCGTCAAGTGAGACGATGACCACAGGCTGCAAGGCGATGTGCCAGCTGGCGCAGACTTTGCCCAGCTGGTCCGCAAAATTCTAGAGTGCGCAATATTTGCAGCCAGCTGGCGCAATTTGCCGCAAGCTTCGCACAGTCACATGATATCGGGTGTTTTCGCGTTGCGACAATCTCGGAACACGCGCCGCGGCGCAAAGCTGAGTCAGCGGCCTCGGTGGGTCCTTGCAGGGTCTCAAGGCGGGCGCAGTGACTCGCTCCTTGACCAGCTGGTGCCTGGACACGTGCTTGATTACCTGAGCACCCACTTCTCCTCAATTTCCCGGGCTCATTAACGCCTCCTGCAACCACCACAACACCACACAGAGACCACCTCCGCGAACCGCCACACCAACTGCGCATGTATCTCAAAACCGAAACTTCCACCATGGCCTCAACCTTCGCCTCGTCTGCCGCCCCGCGACAGGGTGAATGGCTCTCGCGCGACGAGTTTGTGGCCCTGCGAAACCGTCAAGACGACCAGCTCAACACGGAGCTTGCGGGCTTTCGCCAATCCGTGCAGCTCCTCAGGGAAGAGGTGTTTAGTAACATGCAGGAGATCAAGACCAACGTCCACAACCTCAGAACCGACGTCGATGGGCTTAGAACCGACGTTAACGAAATCAAGACCAATGTCCACGACCTCAGAACCGATGTCGATGGCCTCCGAACCGACGTTGACGAAATCAAGACCGACGTCAACCAACTCAAGACCGATGTTAATCAACTCAAGACTGATGTCTGCGAACTCAAGACCGACGTCAACCAACTCAAGACCGACGTCAGCCAACTCAAGACCGATGTCTGCGAACTTAGAGCCCAAGCCGGCCAGACCCAAGCGCTCATGCGAAACAACGCGCTGAGGAACCCAGCAGCCCCCATCCGTGCTCTTCCCATATACCGTCCGGGCCAAGGCGTGCTCTTCCCCAGATTATTTCCCCGAGATGCGGACCATTTCTATCGGCTGAGAGACCCATTAACGACGCAACACCGCGAAATGCTGGCATATCTCGTGGAGTTTTACGATCTACGGAATGCCGACTACTACAACGATCCGACCGGCAACGATGACCAAATGGATACCGACGAAATTTTCATCAGACTCGAGACATTACTGGGGTTGAACGAGGAAAAGTTCATCAAATTTAGACAAAGAGCCGCCCAAATGGCCTCGCGACAACCTCTGAGACCTGCGAAACGCGTGCAGGTCGCACCTGTCCACGACGAACGCCTCGCGCGCCGACCCAGGTTGACAGTGGAGGACTTTATGGAACGGCAACCACCTCCTGCTGCTCGGAGCCGGTCATCCGAAGATTTCGGTCAACACGATCGACTCGAGTGGAGGACGCGCTCAACTCCGCCTTCACAACAAATCACCGTCAATCAGCTGAATAGGCTCATTCCGAAGCAAGTAACGCCGGACCGCGAAACTTCTAAAGACGGAACAGACAGTGATGATGTGACACGGGCTTTCACAAGCCCTCGGGAGCCGTGAGGGAGGATGGCATGGTTATTCAAGAGCTTGCTCTTGCACAATGTCTTTGTGAGGTCCGCTACGGACGACGGCGTCGGGCGGCGACTGTGAAGGGATGCGAAGAACGGGCAGGTGATCTCTGCCTCAAGGTCGCAGAGCTACAGTCACAAGTCCACCCAGCCATTACTACCAGGGCTCGACACCAGGGGCAAGGTCGTCTGTTTGCATCAGACTGAGCATCTTGCACAGCTGCAACAACTCCGGCTGCTTCAACCTTGCGTCTGGCATCTGCGTCGCAGCCCCCGCGGTCTCGCCAATAATCCTCCAATCTGGAAATCCGCCAACGTCTGCATGGGGGCCGCGCGCCACCACCCACCCCAACCAGCACCACCAGAGTCCACGGTCGGATGTCCAGCATGTCACTTGCTGGGGGCGTCGTTCGTGAGATCGATGGCAGTGGCCAGTGTGCTAGGCCCGTGGTGATGGGATCGACGAGATGCTTCACCTGCGTGTGCTCTCCGGCGTCCTTCGGCAAAAGTGCAAAAGGGGCTGTCGCAGCACCGCTGAAGAAGTTGCGTGGTCATTGGGAGTGGGATACAGGATGGTGCGTTAGGAGGGAGGCGACACCATCGTCGCAAGAGGCAGGCCTTGTTGCCAATAATTCGGGGATATGCAGTCGCAGCCGGACGAGTGCGGAAGGCGACGGGATGGCACCTTCATATAGAGAACCAGACATTGAACTCGATGTCCCGAAAAACCAGGACATCGGACTTGCTTACACCTTCTACTTTCAACGCCTTTCGTGATATGTTTCCTATCCTGCTGCTGCAGTAGTCCCAAAGTCAGAACTCAACACCAACCACGCAGGAATCACGACAGTGAGGAGCGAATCCGTTGCTCCATAATACAAATGAGAGCGACGCATCGTGGTCGTGGCGGGAGAGTTTTCTCAGCTGCTGCATCCTCTCTTGCAGTCGATAGATCAAGCCAGCATGCAGGCAATCATTTGTCGGCGCATGGAGATGAGGCGCACGACTTGTTCATCTTGTGCTGCAGGTGGTCGAGGGATGAACAATGTGCTCTCGTTGGTGTTGTTCTCAGTGCAGTGTTGTGACGGGCGAAAACGAATGTGACGATTTTCCCACTCAAAACCGTCACATTCGTTTTCTCTCAGCGCACCGCCTCCCCTGGACATGCTGTCGGGGGGCGACAGTGCTGGGTGATGAGCGGGCCAATCAGAAGTGTGGGATCCTGGTGTTGGTAGCTGAAAATGCGCTACCTAGAACCTGTTGGTAGCGGACTTTCCGCTACCAACACCCAGTGCACCTTCGGAGGGCAGGCATGGGAGCGCTGAGCAGTTGCTCTCGTTGTTGGTGTTGTTTTCGCTGCAGTGTTCTGGCGGGCGGGCGGAAATTGGGCTAATCAGAAGTGTGGGTTCCCGGTGTTGGTAGCTGAAAATGCGCTACCTAGAGACCTGTGGGTAGTGGACTTTCAGCTACCAACACCCAGAGCACCTTCAGAGGGGCTGGAGTGCCGGCTGAAGAACGGACCAATGAGAGGTGTGGGTTCCCGGCGTTGGTAGCTGAAAATGCGCTACCCAGAACCTGTGGGTAGCGGACTTTCCGCTACCAACACTGTTGGTATCCCACACCCCTGGTCGGCTCTCTCAGTTGGGTGAGCCGGAGATCACGCTGGCGGACAAGTTCTCTACGTCATTTGGTAAGGGAAAAGTCTATGCGATCGAGAAAGACTGTGGTCCTTGGCTGCAAGTGGAAGATCGATAGCGCTGAGGAGCAGTGCACCATGTTAAGTCGGTCGTGCACTGAATGTTGGGGGCGATGCGGCTCGACGCTGTCCACCATCTGCCATTTGGGTTGGCAGTGGATAATCCTGAGATCGCGGGTGGGAATCGCACAGCACTCCACACGACTGACTTCCCACTCTAAGGGGGCCTTTGTTGACCATTCTTCCCCAACCTTGGTAACCAGAAAGGTCGTCTGAGTCTTGGTCATGTCATGACGCCCTCCAGCATCTGCGGAAGTCTGAGGGCAGTTGCCAGCAGTCGTCATGCTCGAGATGGACTGTCACCCGGCTCGAGCGCCTCGAACAGTACGTACCAGAGTAGTACGTACCGATCAGCCATAGCCAATGCTGCTCGGATGGCTCCCAGGACATCACAGTACCTGCCAACTGCCGACCATCATCCTCACCTCGCACACCCGTTCAAGAAAGCGAAATGCATCAATGATTGTCCTTGCAGAGGTGCAGCGACTTTGGGAAGGACCGAGGAAGACCTCGATTGCTCAGCACCATCAATCCTGACCATCAAGGCCTGCTTCTACTCTGACGCATTCGGCAGCGTCACGCAACCGCACTGCTCAAGACCAGTCGCTGCGCATCGCAACGCCCAGCAGTGCAAGCAATTCCCTCTGCGCGGGACTGCCAATTTCAACGGAAAGAGACTATGGGTTCTCCGCTTGAATAGCTTTATCTCAAAGCTAATCATCCTTTAGTTATTCAGTCTTGCCATAGATGCAACGCCACCACCGCCGCCCCGTCCTCCCTGTCCAAATCGAGCTGGACCGGCACGACCCTGACGATGAGTACATATTCCTGCAGGTCTCCATCCCATTTGCGCAGCTTGACGAGAACGGAGACGATCCCTTCTCTTTGTTTAACGAGAGCCTCCTCCGCTGCGCCATTCCGGTCGCCGATTTCCCGGTCAGCGCAACCGACGCAGCCATCCAACCCGCTGCGCGCAGAGCTCCAACCTGAGCTCAAGGCATGGAGCCTCGCCTCCAGATCAAGCAGCTGCTTCTCGTGCCATCCTGCCTAGCTATGCCTCGGTCGGGTCACCGCTTTTCTTAGGGACGGCCCCCCGGACGATGATGCAGCTCGACCATACGTAGCCGACGCAGGAGGCCGAGGCCCCATCACCAAGTCCCGTACCAATGGACGAATACGGCAGCTTGAGAGCGGACTTGCTGTTGGAGCTGCTGTACGACATCCACCAACCCACAATCCCGACGACCACCCTGGCTATGATCGCAGTTACAAAAGAAACCACCCCATCTTGGAAATCCATTCCCGATTCGCATTACCTCCTGAATTCTCGCGAATGCCTCGGCATGCCGAGCGCGATAATGGTACAGTCTCAGATGAATCCAGGAAGTTCATTGCAATTCGAGTTGGAACCGTGGTTGAGAACGTCTCGGCCACCACTCCGCGACTGCTGTAACGTCCTCATTGCGAAACATCCTTGAACTCGTCGTCAACCCTGGCACATGGCTACAACCCCAATTCGACAATTGATTACTTTCCTCAACACCAAGATTTAAGGATGCCCCGGCGCCTCGCGCTTGACGGAGGAAGCCTGCGCACATGAGCGGATGCCGCGCCTGCTGCCCAGCTCCAAAGCTAGGTTGAGTCGATCACGCCTGGTGTCCTCAAGCTTCCGACGCCCACGCCGCCGGAGCGGCATGCCAACATCGGGTACCGCTATTTGGGATCGTTTTCAGCGGGCGGGGATTATTGTTTACTTTGCAGGCATCTCCTCGCGCTGCACAGCTCTATCGCACGTCGGCTGACTCTCGCTAAGAGAGATCCTAACCTTGAGCTCGAATGCCAGCGCTGTCAAACAAGAAGAGGGGCGCAAGCAAGAGGTGACACCACCGGACGCCTAGAGGTAGAGAGCACAGGCAGGGTTGTAGAATGGATAGCCTGCTGTTGAGCGTACTAAGCAGACATATTCCCCGGACCCTGCCGTCTGATTCTGGTCCAAAGGCCGTTGTTCAGAGGCCGTTGTTCAGCAAGTCCCGAAACGATTGTCCTTTCGTCCGTCTGCCGTCCTAACCGCAATTGATGATAGACCAGTCAACACCATTCTTTCCCCAACGGTCTGCATTCAGCTCGCAGTCGTACATACCAGGGTCAAGCGTCCGATGTTTGCTATTCTTTTCCCGAGGTTATTCATTAGATGGACAACCTAGGAGATTGAGGAGTTTATAGAGAGACACAACTTAAAGGCTTGAGGCTATCTCCTCCCATGTTTAGTTATCGTTAGGTCATACCGCGCGCCGTCTCATAGCATGGTCATTATAGGACCTCCTATTTTCTCCTGCCTTTTCATGCCTTCTCGCCAATCGACGCTGGCTCGGGACCCTCTTCTTTTTCCTTCCGTTCTTCCACGGTCTCCGGGGTGGGTGTCCCCGAGTCCCCTCACCGCGCTCTGATTATTCTCTGGGACCATGATCAACAACAACGGGGTGTAGCTAGCAAGGGTCTCAATCAATTGCCGTCGGTTACCCCTGTCCAACTTCTCTCCATCTGCTCTTCCACCCCGCCGCACCAGACATCCCCAACGACTCCAACCCAAGACCACCAAAGCCCTTGCGCAAGCGGCAAGGGTTCTTGCCTTGATCACTGCAACCCCCACCGTAAGCACAGGGACAGGCCGATGCTAGTTGGCGTGGATTAAGCTGGGGAAGAGGGTGTTACACTTTTCTCGCCGTCGTCTCGATCCATGAAGACCACGGTTATATGTCAAGGTGCCTGACAATTGGTTCGCTTTGCATCTCATGCACAGCTGGTCATGTTTCCATTGTCAAAAGCTGTACCTCATGCGAACAGACCAACCACCTGATTCCGATGCGATGCCCTTGACATCCCGAATGAAAACCTACCTCCAACATCCCAAGTTACTGTGCCCGATAATTCCCCCCGTCCCTCCTTGTCCCTGCAGGCCTCCGGGAGCACGGGTTGAAAGCCGACGTCTCCCCCATCAAGGATGGCGTGTCCCAAATGAATGCTTCTGACAATCTTGACTTTCAACCTCGACAACGCGACTCCATAATTTCGACAATCCTACCTCCAGATAGGACCGAGTTGAGAGGGAGCATGTCACCGTCAAGACCAATGAGCATTCGAAACAGTGCCTACGACACTCCTCCACGTTTTCTATGCGGCCCCGGGCTGAGGACCGTTGTCTCATCGTCTTTATGTGCGTTCGCGATCAAGAGCAAGCCCATCAAAAATGCTCCTCGCCGTCCCACACCTACTGCCTCGTCATTCCTGTGTCTGAAGATAGCTGCTTTCGCAACTTTCCATTAGACAGACTTCCGTCACATGTACTGCCTGACTCCTAGTCTCCTCATGTCTACCGTCATCCATCAACCACATTTCAAGTGCCTCATGTCCCACTTGAATTCCAGAAATGCATAGGGTTATATTGCTCTCTTGTAGCTTCATTCTGCATGTAAGTTTTCGCACATTCGTTTTGTTGATACATGGCTGCGTGACAGTCTGCTCTCCTACTCTGTGACAAATGTCCAGCTCGGTCAGATGCGTACTGCCGCCAGTGCTTCTTGGCATGCTCAGCAAGGATGATTCGTGACTATGGCCGCGACCATGCGCCCTCTGACTGACTTCCTCTGCTGCTGGCAACGCAAAGGTTTGGTTCATGTTCACACTTTGAGGCCGTGATGACTCAATAGCGACGATGACAAGGAAGACGACGATCTCAGCGCTTGATTCAGCAACATCGCCTCTCTGCCAATCACCTTTTTGGCACTGTAGCCATTTCCATTTACCCCATAGAAGATGCCCCTATTCCTTCGTCCCAAGGAGAATGTTGAACACCCCTGCTGCCGCCATTGTCCCTGAGCACTGCAATGCCCCAAGCCACGTTTCGGAGGCTTCTGCGGTCATTCAACCGGAGCAGGGGAGTATGTCTTTTGGGTTCCAAATACAGACTGAGTTGATCATTAAACATCACTGACGCATTCCTTGTTGGCTGGGACTCCTCTCCTATCGGCGAAGGCCACATTCTGATGATTGCAATAGTTGCAGTGACTTCAGCAGAAGGTTACAAATAATTCCCATTGCTTTTGGCGACTGACCTCTGAACCAGTCAACTCTTCTCCACCCCATCCTTCTCTAGATCGCTGGACATGATGGGCTCATGCATCACGGTGAGGCTCGGAACGTCCAACCCAATTCTCGGTGCGTTGGACAGGGGAATTCGTGCCTCTCCGCGTGCCTTTTGCTGGAACCTGGTCATGAACCTGAGTTCCATTACTTTAACCATATCTCAGGGCTAAAGCCGACCATTGATCTTGGCCTTGGCCAGGAACTGGGTTTCTTGATGGAGACCTTGTGTTATCATCTGCCATATTACTGTTGCTGCCGTTAGGAGTCCGTCGAAGGATGCTCCCCATGCCTCCTCATGCTTCTTCAAACACCAGCCTTGATTCATACAACCATGAATTTCTTCGTGTATTGGTCAAGCCACCCGGGGAGCGTTCAAGAATAAGGAAAATTCCTTTGCGATGGGACGAAGACGCTTCCGCTTCTCAGCTGCTCCCATGACAGTCTTCAAGCAAGCGAACACGAAACTTACGTTTGTCTTGGCCTTGACCTAGAAACAGGTTGTGTCTGATAGGGGAAGAGTGGGATGGGGACCTTGGCTGCGGACTGAGGTTAGGGAAGATGAAAATGAAGGTGAATATAAGAATAAACGTGAGGGTGAAAGTGAACGTGAGAGTGAACGTGAGAGTGAACGTGAGAGTGAACGTAAGAGTAAACGTAAGAGTAAAGGTGATAATAAGATAAGAGTGAAGATGCTGCTTTTTAATATCTTTTAAGAAGCCTTCTGTATCGATAAAGATTCTAAGCAGAAGGCGATGTAGCTAGTTTCAAACCTGCAGCTGCTAGCTAGTGTTTACAGTGAAGATACTAACTGGGAACATTTAGTGAAACTCAAGAGAGAAGCATCAGCATCAGAAATTGCTGCATCTGCAGAGGTGATCACATGGCCGAGATTGAGCATGATGGGCACAGCTGTAGTGGGGCCGGGGCTAGCTTATGTAGAGAGCTCTTTGGAACATGTATGATGTCTATGAAGCTGTCGACTGTTGATGTGCGTGAGAGAGAGAGCTTGTGACCATAATCGAGACAGGCGCCATCCAGCCCTGGATCAATCGAGACGTGTTTGCATACAGGGGCGTACGGAACAACGGAGGATGTAAGTTGCCGTTGGCTTTTGGTGCGGGGGATGATAAGGATGTTTTCTGTGGATGGAGCAAGCTGCTTTAAGTTCTCAACGTTCGACCCCGCTACTTATCATAGCATTATCTTAAGTCCAGACCTTTGAGATGTTTTATTTTGAAGGAAGCAGCATTCTCAACCGTTTCGTTTTTCAAGTTTGGTTGGAAGCAGGTTGCGTCGCGATCTGGAATGACGGAGACCATCTACTTTTGCAGTAGTATGAAGCTACATACATGATACTACAGATTAACCACACTCAGAATTCTTTATACTGGCTTCATTCATCCCATGCACAGTAATCATTCGCACACGGTTGCTTTTCGAGAGTCGCCGGGTATTCATTGTGTAGCAGCCCGCTCTTTGTTCGTGCAAGCTTCCTGGTTTCAACCTCGGCTCTCTGCATAAGCCCAAGATAATCATGTTTGGCCCTTGAACTTGTTTGTATTTGCTACAAGTTCGGTTCAAACTTGACGACAAAGAGAACAAGTCCTTGTATGACTTTTCCCTCGGTACTCGGGAATGGATGGATATGGAGACGGAAATTGGGACACATGCCCATAACCTACTTTATAATGTTCGTTCAGGTCTCCAAGATGGTGGCAACTAAAGAATGGGAGAGTGTAGCCAAGCATCAATTTGGCCTGCCGACAAGAGGCGCTTCGCTGACACCCTCGCGTTCAAGGTACCCTTTGTTCTTTTGCTGCTACCTCTGTATTTTGATTTCGCAGACAAGGCCTGCATTCCCCTCGACTAGTGACTTCCAGGGTTCGGCATTATTTGAAAAGCGTCCATGTCTCCTTGAGCACTATCTTCCTGAACACATGACACGAGAACTAGCCGCTTTCCTCGTCGGTCACGTCTCAGAGGGTGGCATCCGTCGTCGCAAGTGTTCAAGAGTAAGGAGGATCTGTGAGCGATGAGAAGATTATTTCAGCTTCGCGCCAAAACATGATTGTAAAATACACCAGCAGATGTTTTGGGCTTGTGTGCTGTGGTAAATCTGAAAGTCAAAGTCTGGTCTCATCTTTAGACTCCCTTCGTGCTCGTCTGTTAGGTATATCGACCTTGTGATCACGGGAAAGGCAGTGGTCAATCAAGCAAGGTGATGGACTGAGGTGGGTGTCGGTAGAGGCCTCTGATGTTATTTAATTGACGTTGGTTGCGTGCGAGAGTGGGACCTTCACCCGAACGCAATCCTTCCTAAGCCTAAGAACGTGGAATCTTGGATCTCTATAGGTACTATCGCTGGCGAAGAGGATTGGAATCTGCGCTGACACTGTCCAGTACCTAGGTGAACGAAGTAAAGAGGGATTATCAAAAACACTAGGGAGAACAGAAGTGACAGCTTCTATCCAACATGCTGATTTATAAATCGCTTCGCCAGCGAATAATGCTGCGCAACACTCGATCTCAAAACTCGCCGAAAGAAAAGATGGCGAGGAGCTCTTCATGCATTGTAGAATCTTGCAAGCTTACGCTAGATTGACACGTATTTTAGTTTGTCAACGGCCTGCGTTATGGGCATCATTAGAGCTAATTGTCTGGAAACCTGTGTTGCAATAAATCGGCCCTCGACCTATCTCAAAGACTTCAGACCATTTCCACCAAACTCACTGGCCTGTTGAGTCTTCATCCGTCTTCACCCAAGCGATGGTGATATGTTTCATGAGCTTCAAAGTCGGTATTTTTTGGAAAGTTTCTCGCTGCTTGGATATCATGTACGGATATACGAGCCACAGAATCAAAGCGTAGTGACACGGGCAGAGCGCGCCCAACAGACAGCAAACAGTTTTCCCCCGATAGCAACATCCCCAGTCATTGAGACGATTGTGGAGGCTACGGATATGGGAACGGCATCAGTGGAAATCTATGTCATAAGACCTGCAGTCTTGGCTTGACAATCAGCAGCCTGAGCTTGCTGATGGGATGGGCGTAGAAGGAGTTCTGTAATTCAGCCCTTCTCGAAAAGCTTTGGATAACTTTTTGGTGAGCGTCGTCGGTCGGTTTAAGTGTTTTATAAGTTCTAAGCCAAGGTTTGGTTTCAAAAATTCGAGTTGTGCATCAAATGATCCCTTTCTTTCTTCGCGTTATCGGCTGGCTCTGGAGTCCGAGCCACCTCGCCCTGGTTTGCGACAAGTAACGAGCCTTTCAGTTCGCGCAGCCATTTTCTTTGCTGTACGGTCATACAAAGTATTATGTACATGATATTGTAGTGGTGCTTGTCTAGATTGATGACGGTGCTTTTCCTGAGCTCCTCAAGCACTTTGATGAAGCCATCAGTGTCCCACAACTCCTCCTACACCCGCCAGTTGCCAAGCCCGAAGGAAACACAACCATGCGTCGAGTTGTTCAAGGTAGGAAGATGAGATTGAGAGTAATAACAGTCGCGTCAAGAGTATTGCCAAGGTTCATGTAATAGGACATGCCATCCTGGGCGTTTTAGAGTACATCGTAGAGATGGTAGTGATGCAGAAGCTCTGGCACCGACGCATCTGGACAAGAGGGAAGTGCTCGAATGATGCTGGGGCATTGGTCCAGAAGCTCAGATAAATCCATACGGAGCTGTAAAGTAGTGAGAGGCACATGTACATTCTGATCAAGCAGGAGAGGGTCTCTTCCATGGGGAGGCAAATACGAGACTTACGAGCGTCGATGAGAATGCCCACTCAAGAGAAGCTACTGTCAGATTGATTCCGAAAGCTTAATCTCACGCCCATGCAAAATAACATGTCTAAGTATTCAATTGATCGATTTCATGCGTCTGGCCCCCAAGCGAGACGAGACCGTTGAAGTAAAAATGGGAAGTTCGGGTTTAAATATGGTCGAAATTCAGTCGAAGAATCCCATCTTATTACAGCTCGGTTGAGCTGGCATTGGATGAGGAGCTTTCTACACCTGTCAGTGAACCATATCGTCGACAACCCTGAGTTTTAATCTCTCATCGCAATGAGCGAGCCAAAACCCAGGCGGGATGCTCAGCTCCACACTGATAAGCTCTGCGAATCGCGGATCTACATTCTCCATAAGGATTGGTTTCTGGAACGGGGCTTTGGCATCACTCGTGCGTATTTCATCGAGATGATGGTGACGATCTTTTGTTGGGATTATAAGCGCATACGCAAGGGCTGGATCTCCCCTGTAAAATGCGTAGGGATGCCCTGGGATTGTTATGCACAGAGTCAGTTTGCCATAGATGGATGACTCTTCTTTTGGAGCTTGCTGTCGCCCTGGAAAATCTGGCAAAGCTTGCCCGATGCTTCGTCGTCGCTTCTTTCACTTTTTGGCTGTGCGATCTAAAACCCAACCCGAGCTTTCCTCTACTTAGCTTCAAAGTTGCCAAATATGACCTCCAGCAGGTATACCAACTCTAAGGACGAATGGACCGGAAGTAGTTGATGCTGTTTGCTGTTGTATTCTGACTGAAAATCTAGCTGTCTGAGTACGCGGACTTGGGATAGAAACATGCGTGATACCTAATATTGGCGTCCAACTCAGCGTAGTCTAGTATTGATGAGACTGGCAATCACTCCTTATATCTGGCATTAATTACGAGGGGTCTCAGATCCGCTAGTTAATTTAGAGCAAGTATCGCTTTTTGGGGAAGGAATCTCATTCAATGCTGAAAGATGGCTGGTCCCTGCTGCCCTCTTCCAATTTGCCGGAGCTCAGTCACAGATCTCTGCGCTGTGTGAGACTCAACTGATACATTCCTACACAACGTTTCTTCTTGTCCATCAAGAGATGCCAAATCAGCATTGCAGCTTCAGATCACCGTGACGCAAACCCATTCATCATCCAGCGGCAGAAAAGCGAAACAGGGCGTTCTTTTACCCCCCTTCCCCAGAAAGCCCCCGTTTCCGTTGAGTAGTTTCTGCTCCAGGTAGTGCCTCTCATGGCTTCACCGCACCCAGCCGGCGGGACCGTCTCCCATGGAGAGAGCCGTCCAGTCTCTATAGCTTCCTACTTGGGTTCCTACAGCTCAGCTTGCCCCCCTCCATCTCGATCATCTCTCTTCTCACCGGCTAATAACTTGGGTTTCCCCCCGACTCGGACATAGTAAGTTCTGAACGCCTTTTCCATTGTATCTGAACACAGCTCCCTATTAGGCCGAAAATTGCAAGAGAAAAGAGTTGTGTTTCCGCTCCACACGTCCGCTACACACAACGGTGACCTCGCCAAGCCATGCTTCCCACCAAGCTCTCAGAATCTGGTAATCCTCTATCAGTCGAGCCCCGGACTTGCCCGCCGGCCTTTATTAGTTTCCCTCCGGATTCGATACTTGTATCTCTTCCCCATCCCGTACGGATTGAAGAGATGCCCAACTCTTAGCTGCAGCGAGCTCCACCGCACCGGCCTCCTTGTCTCATCCGTTTCTCTCACAGCCAAAATCGGGTACGGTGGACTGCAATTGTTCCGATGATTGAGGCTGAGCTTCACATATCCAGACACAATCCCGGCAAAAGTGAGCAGGGGAATGTGTACAGGGGACGGTCCTGAGCGACCACGAATAATGCTATCGGTATGTGTCAGGAGACTAAGCTTATCGGGTCGGGGGGGCTTCGTTGATATCACACTTAGCAGTCTGTGAGCACTCTTAGTTGGGGAACTTCTGCTTTCTATCTCATACTCCACGATGCGGGGATGGCAACAGAGAGTTGATCGGCGCTGGATTCAGATGGCAGACAGGCCGAACAAATTTCTTGCGATTCACGACGCCGTTCGCCCTAGGACGGTCATGGCTTGGCCGCGGCCACCGGTCCGAGCAGCTGAATAGTATAACTTGTGGATGACCACAGGGGCGGTTTCTTTGATACCTACAGCCCCGGGCTCGGGTCCGCTTGTGACTCTCCAGCCCCTGGCAGTATTTACCCTCCTCCCAAGGCCTACTGACGAGCTCATAATCACTGCGGGACCGCGACCTGGCAATGATTCGTCGTGGTTCTTCGCGTTGGCGAGCCCTTGGGCCGACATACCTTTGAGCTCTTCTAGGGTGTATAACCTAAGACGGCTGAGAAATTCCGCCTATTCTGCACCGGCGAGTCTAAGAACTCACTCGGTCAATTGCAGGTCTACAAGAGCTGCATGTTTCACTGTAAAGCGAGTCACTTCTAAGGTTCATTCAACCACTGTGAGGCCTGTTAGTGAATCTGATAGCATTGGGCAAAGAACAGCTTGGGGATGAATATCCATAGTGGTGCTCGGAAGGTTTGCAATGGCCGACGAGAGATGATTGGGGTGTCTCTATAGTTTGGGATACATCTGCCAGGACGGTGACTTCCTCAGCGGTCGGCGAATCACTGGTCCTCAAGGAGGCTCTTCTTTGAGGGTTATCGGATGAGAGATGTGAGAGGAGGTGGGGTTCATAGAAGCGGGTGGTAAGGTGGAGATGTGCCAGCGGAGAGTACCTTGACGATGGAAACAAGGATACACAGTGATAATGAACTTGACGAGCCCGAACGTAAGGGGTGCAAGACCGATCTGCTCAACATATCGGTTGATAAGCCCTCGAGGCATTGGCTGGACGATTAACTGATATAATCCTGCACCTTTTGGGGCTGCTGGAAAGATTTGAGAAACGCTCTCACCCATTTCACTGAGAACAATTCATCATCTCCGGAGTGCGTACGCTGAATAGCATGTGACCCGAGCTAGTTTGTGGCAAGCAGGAGGCATCAGAAAGCATAGTCTATATTTATTCCTTGGCTTCCATGAATATGACCTATGACATCGGAACGTCTCTAGTGAATGAATTCCCTGTGTTTCTCATCATCCCGTTCATTCGCATTGGGGCAGTTTGACCTGGCGGCGTACGACTTCCCTCTTCATCCACAACTCTCCACAGCTAACACATTCATCTTGGACAATATAATATGCTTCAAAAGCATTTGCAGCGGAAGCTGACTTAGCCCCAGGATCTCACACCATTACATCTAACTACATGCTTTGCAAACACTAAAGTAAATTTGGTTTTGTTTCGCCAAACGTGGGACGTTTGGAATCAAAAGCGTTGCAAAGCAAGCCATCCGCAATTGAACCAGAGCCGCTCAATAAATACTGGGGTGCTTTGAGAAGTTCTACAGGCATGTTGGAAGTCTGTGAATACTATACTCAAACCTATACTCTTTCTGAAGTCAAATGATCTTTCGAGCTTGGCATCGCTAATTACCCCGAATAATGGCTTATCTAGGGATGAAGAGCTGAGTTGCAGGACCTTAGAACAAGTATGAAATTGTTTCAGACAAGCTAAGGTCCGAAATTGTGGTTCTTTGTCTCTTCTGCCTTAGACTGTGAGCCGGACCCCCCACGAGGTTTGGATTGTACTCGGTCAAGACGCAGAAGATCGTGGTAGATCTGACATGAAAGGTCTGCAGAATCTTTTTGTCGTAGCACAGTTCGGGGCTTTGGGATGAAATATCTGTTCAAAGACCGCCAATTTTCATCACTGAATGAAATGCTGCGCTTGTGGCTTACCGATCAAATCCTGACAGACAGTCTGAGACCTACGCTACATTGTTCAATCACAGAAATAGACATGGATATCTAACACGGAGAAGGTTGTCAACTCAAAAAGCAACACGTGAGCAGATACTGTGGAGGCCGAAATCTCACCCTGGTAGGATCTGCCGAAAACTCCCACTAACGGGGGAGCTTTTGGCTTTTCCACCAAAAGCTCCCACTCATGGAGGGGCTATTGTGTGTTTCTGCCGAATGCTCTTACTCACGGGGAAGCTTTTGTGGTTTTAGCTGAAAACTCCCACTTACAGAGGAGCTTTTGTGTTCTTTTGGCCGAAAGCTCCCACTAATGGGGGAGCTTTTGAGATTTTGGCAAAACCTCCCTCTCATGGGGGAGCTTTCCCCTATAAGACCACCAATCTGTTATATCCAGACTATCAACAGGCATGTTGGTATTCCCAATCCACAGCGTTATAGACTCGGGGCGGAATGTGAGGCCCACAAGACGTCGGCCATGCTACCTCAAACAGTGTGCCATGTGAACCAACATTCTATCTTAAGCTTCTTGGCGTACTAAACAATGGAATGGAAAAGAAAGTGCCCACGTCCATGATCCGTTAACAATCTCCAGATACTGCATCGATCTGTGTACTAGGACGGTCGGTACCAATTGGATTCTGAGCATTTATGTGCCGTTTTGAAAACACTTATGGCCAAGGCTCTTGGGCAACGTAAAGAGCAGGTGAAATCAAGAAGCCGTTTTCGCAGGAATGTCAGATGAGTGGGAATGAAGAAGCTGAATGATCAAATGTCGTGGCATTCATAATGAGTATCCTACCTGTAATTTGTGTGCTTAGTATTAGGTTATCCGGCTGACGGACGGCTTAAACTTCGTCATATGTCGGAATACTGTATTCCCACCACGATTTAACTGTGAAGGCATCGTTAGAAAGTATGTAGTTGCGTCATAAAGTCAAGATTTCGCAACTTTCTCAGTCAGCGAGCGAAGGAAGTGATGGACTTTCGAGTACCAGAGCCACCAGGTTAAACAAATGCCGGATGTGATGTTTACCCGGGTCAATCCGGAGACGGATCTAAGCCGAAGGCGGCCTCGGATTCTCAAGGTTACTACTGAAGCCCCCTACAATCGCCCTTCTATGTTCAGTAGCTTCATTGGTTTCATCCCAACAGCCCATTCAACCCGGAAGACGTCGCAAGCGCTGCGTGGTACGCTTCATGGCAACCGGCTTTCCCTCTGCAGACGAAAGGCCCGAAGTAATCGCTGCTGGGGGTGTCTCGAGAAATTCCGATGATCCATAGCAGCAAATTTGCACACTGCCGAGGCTGTGTTGTCAAGCCAGAAGTCGTGAAAAGTACCTGTAGACTATTCCAACTTCTCAAACCTCATTTGATGCTGTCGATCTAGAGAGTGATCATCAGCATAAGCACAGAAGGCCGCGCCTTCAAGAGGGGAATACTGTTCACTCGATTTCATGGACTGGGATCGCTCGATAGTATGATGAGAAGCTCAGAATGCGGTTCGAGGAGCAGCGAGAGGGTGGTCATCGACTCATCAAATGTATCAATGTTTGGAATGGTTGAATCAGAGAGAGTTATTGATGACCAAGAAAAGGACAAAGTAGTCACTTTGGACTCAGTAAAGTACCAACACGAGCACACAGCATTTCCCGAGGCATATCGCTCGGCCCAAACTGTGTTGGATGAGGTGGTGGAGCCTTCGCAATGCCAGTTGTGTTGTAGCAGCACTGGCCTGGCCAGTCTTACCAACGTTGTGAAGGACATGGCTGTCGCGGCTTTCAGAGTGACAGAAGTCTCAGGACATCCGAAGACGCAGTCAAAGCAACGTCAACCATTTGGATGTACTCTTGAGACCCATCACGCCAGTCCATCACGCCAGTCCACGTCATATGTCCAAGAATTTGAGTTTGCGCTCGAAGCCAAAGAGCGATTCACATGTAACATGTCACAGAATACCAAGACGCCAGTCTTGGGGCCAAAGATATATAGGCTCTGAGACGAGAAGATGCCCATCGTGACCATAATGACTGGAGTTACTCCCGCTGCCATTCCCAAACAGATGTCCTGCTGCGTGGACCGAGACCCCCCATGAGCTTCATCACTGGTAACTGTTCTTTGGGCTGCGCCTGTGAAATTGTGATTTCTATGCTCCGAGCCCGTGGATACATTTGAATATGGCACTTGCAACTCGCTTTGTGACATCTATCTGGACAGGGAATGCTTTGGTACGCAACGGCTCGAGGTTTCCAGCTAGTGTGGACCTTGGCGGACCTCGCAAGAAGGTGACAATGAGACTCAAAAAGCTTATGGTATCGACATTTGCGAGGAGAATCCCAAACACCCAATGGTCGGAGGAGACCGGAATGCCCGTTGCATAAGTCTCTCCTGGTGCCTGGTTGAGCCTTAGAAATTCGACACAAGCAATGGATCGAAGGTTCCTTATTCTTACAGCTATTAGATGGCCTCCCAATTAGGAATTGGAGAAGAGTATGGCATGGATGGCTCTGGATCTAACAAAAGACTCTTCATTTCCTTCTTTGATGGCGTTTATGCTATCGGAACTTTGCGACTGGCGAAAGATTGCGAGCTGAAATGTAGGTTAGGGCCGTCGGGAGTACGAGTGCTTGCACCCCGGGCTGTTGATGGCAATCATGAGGCCGAAGCTGAAAGGAATTTCGAGCAAAAGAATAGCCTGAAAATACCGAGCCTGTCAGAATCTCTTGCACTAATTAGTAGATCGGAAAACTCTGCGTGAGGAGTACCGGCCTGAAGTTTGGCACCCATAGTGTGTCAAACGTTCGCCTGGACACCAGGGGAAGCCTTAGTTCCCTTTTCAATAAGATAGAACATCAGAACTATTTTCCAGACGATGTGACTTGAGAATAACCACGCTGGAGTTGCAAGCTTCACCTTGTGTCGTAGAGGGTTTCAAGACCGAGGTCACCCGAAGAGCTGACCGTCATTGTTCGGATCATATAATGGTTGTGACGAGGCAAGCTGGATGGTATAGAAGTCGCAATCCTGGATGCTTTCAGTCCCACTGTGAATACGAACTCAAGGCTGGAAATGGCTGTAAATGTCAATGGTGAGCCGTGGGGTATGTTGTGATGTGTTGGTGGTATGTACCGGAGTTTGGAGCAACGTCGCGAAGGTCATCGGCAGAACAATGCATGATGCGGGCGCAAAATCGGGGAGGAAGAACGACAGTGTTTGGTGTTTCTGATCGACTGAGTCTTGAACACATGTGTTCGTTTGTGACGAGCATTGGCGCCGTCACCTTCAGGACATGGCGTCGACGGCCCAAGATGCTTGACGAGAAGTTGGGAAACTGCGGCGACGAAACGGCGAAAGTTCATTTGCATTTGAAACAATCTGGATAAAAGTCTCTAAAGATGATAGCGGGTGTATACCTTGAGCCAGACGAGTGGCAACTTTCGTCGGTTGACCCCCAGTTCGGCCCTGGCCGGACGTCGTGGCAAAGCGCAGAGACACCTTTGGCCACATTAGTGGTAATATGGGGGGAGCGATTACCATGCCTGCCACAGCCATGGTGGCCACATGGGCATACCGCATGTGGTCTGCCAACACCATGTTGAGGGCAAACATCATGTTAACAGGAAACATCGTAGCTGTGGGTCCCGGGGGCTTCAGGGGCTGTTATAGGCTAGGTTAGTGAGACCCCTACCGTAAATCAATTAGTATAGTTAGTGTAGGGGTCTGTGCACGGGGCGTACTCTGCGCTGTGTGCCCTCTAGAGGCCTAGGGTTCGAGACTGCCCTTCAGCGCTCTGCTTTTTTTTTTTTTTTCCCTCTCAGCGCCCGCTTCAGAAGGCCCTTCAGAAGGTCTTCAGGGGCCCCTTCAGGGCCACCCGCGCCCAGGATCCCTGGCCTCTGATTGGCCAGCTGAGGTTACGATGTTTCCTGTCAACATGGTGTTGGCCATGTTGACATGGTAGGTCTATACGTTCCTATGTGATGTGGCCACATCGTAACCAAAGACCTATGGGATCCAGTAATGCAGCTCGGCGGCACATGATGTTTCGACATGGCTATCCACAAACTCAGATTATGGAGTAAGTACGGGATGCACTTTTGATTGAGAGCAATGTATGCCGCTGTTTCCCTTCGGCTGACGGGCTCGTCTTTTCCAGGGATTGATGAAAGGGCAACGCAAAACGTCATGATGACCAAATGCGACTTGCAACGAGGCACAGCCGGACGAAGAACCAACTCTATCAGCGAAATTTAGCGTACTCAGAGGATCCTTGATAGGGAGTTCTAAAACAGCCGCCAGCTTCAATTCGTTAACTCTCGTCACCTGCACTGGACGATTACCCAGTATCGAACCTTTTGGTCACCTATTTCTTCTTATGGCTGGGGTCAAAGTCTGATATCTAAATATGGATCTATCGACGTTTCCCAGGAGTATCAAATAAGTTTATTTGTGTTCATGCTGAACTTCAAATAACGGAGATAGCTGGTGGTAAAACGTTCAGTTCACCTGACAGCCGGCGCGCTGAACATGTACGTTGTTTGTGTGTGTAATTGACCTGGTGGATTGCCCGAGGCTTCGCTGAGCGGACAAATATATTTCTCTTTCCTAAATAAATGGGAAATGCAGCGAAGTAGTGGTATCGTCACTGACCACAGCAAACAACCAGTCTTTTAGCAGAGAGGATGAAGATCTCAGACTTTTATCTTCGCAGCAGTTGTCCAAGAATTGCACCATTGTCCCAAGCCTCTGAGGGGACGTCAGTCTCACACACGAAGGGTGTCCGTCGCGGGTCTTTGGAACGAATACCCATGATGCACACCGGTTTTTGCCCTGAGCTTGAAGAAACGAGCTGCGCATGAGCATCAATCCATGTGGCCGGGTTTATATCGTCTGCTCCGCTCTATGGAGGATGCTTGTTGAACTGCTGCGGCAAGGATGAGGCAGAGGAACCATCTTAGGCTGCCAAGCTTCCGGGGCTCGTGATAAATGATTGAGATATGGGAAGTCTTGAAATCTTAGGTTTGAATTGTAGGCAGCAGACGAAGGGTTGCACGAGTCCGAAGATGTCGCTCACCTTCGGGTTGTCTCCGCGTCTTGGGGCAAGTGAAGACGGGATACATGCATAATCCGTTGTGTGCATCAATCACCTCGGAATGACATGAATCGGGGCGATGGGTTGACTGCACCTGCCTGTCCTACCTGTCCTGCTTTCCCTGTCTTCCCTGCCTCATCTGCCTTCCTTCCCTTACCTACCTCAGGGAGCTTAGTAATCAAGTTGCAGACGACATCACCTCCGTCACTGTCTTCGACTGCGCAACTTCCACTGCCACCAAACCACCAGACTACAACACGGCATTACTTTCAATCGCATATTGACGGCATCATTTTTGATCAAAACCAACGAGTAACACGCAGACAGCCCCGAGATTCCATCACGCCAAGATGCTGCCCAAGATGATCACCCACAACGGCGCCGCCTTCGCCGGAATCATCCGGCACAAATGGTCACCCAAGCTAAGTAGACTAGCAGATGCGGACGTCTTCGAGTTCCTGATTCTTTGGAATGACGGAAGGGAAACGTGGGAACCGGAGCAAGAAGTCGACCAACTAGAGCCGAAAGCTGTGCACAAGTATTAGGAGGATTGCGGTGGTCGGGAACAATACATGGAGGATGACACCATCTGGGTGGGGAAAGGCGTCCTGGTTCATCGCCTCAACCCTAAAGACCCGCTTGAAGATGAAGAGCTCGCAAGCACCTTTGTGGGAACACCGGAAATTGAATGGCTACCGAGACGGGACGTTTGTTTGGGGTTCCGACTTCAATATTGGGGGAAGATAAAGGAAAAAACCGGGATGGACCGAAGGTTGTATTTGGAAAAGGAGAGAGTCAAAGTTCTGGTTGAACAATGGATGAAGTCCTCAGATGAGGAAGAGAACGTGGAAGAGGACGTGGAAGAGGAAGAGGATGGAGGGTATATGGGAGGGGACGAGGAAGAAGAGAACGAGGAATTGGATGCATCTGTCGAGGTCTACCCCGTCAGCGACCCTGGTAGTACCTACAAGTCATGATTCACTTTGCGAGTCCAGCAAGTCCAGCAGCCAACATCTGAAGGTGTAGAAGTATGGTGGCTTAGATCAGGGAGAAATCGACAGAAAATATTGGGGAGCTTTTAGTCCACAGCTCCCCTTGACGCATTAAGTATTGTTTCCATGCTCTCCCCATCACTGGCATACACCAGTGTCCGTGGTGCCAGCCGCTTCATTGCCAAATCCAGCATCCCCTGAGATGGACAGCTCTGCCGAAGGACTCATCAACAAAAGAAGTAAGCTGATCATGGGGCGTCTTGATTATTGAGGTCTCAACCAAAGCCGTAAATCTTGGTTGCTTTGATTGCTTCAGACCCTCCAGGTGCAGTATTGTAGCCCGAAAGGACGAGTTCTTCTTCTCAAAGGCTCCATCAATCTGGGCACCGCCATTTAATGGATAACACCCAGACGGTCGACAACACTTCGACTGGGTCATCATCGACGGACATTACCTCGCGCTGAATAGCAGCTAGCTGCGGTCGCAGTCATTCTGGCTAGATAAATATAAACCTCGGTAAAGCATGGAACTATACGCGTGTCAGTGCACATCGACAACTCGGGGGCGTTTACTTGGAAGGGGTTCGCATGCGCCAGACCACGTAGGGAGAGATATTTCAGGGAAAATGCATAGGTTTATTTGCGGCTCATGACAGTTGTAAGTTGCGAACCATTCAGAAATAAAGAACGAATGGGATAACCGGTGATTTAGTCTGGATATGCTCGTGGTCGACGGCTGGCCGGCGCCACTTGTACCCAAGCTACGGATCTGTGAAACGCTGCAGGTTCTTTCGCATGTTGGGTGCTTTGTCACAACCGGTATCAATGCTTTTCTCGTCAGATTCCCCGGAAGGAAAGCCGGCGAGTCGTGCTATGATTCTCCGTGGGTACTTTAGTATAAGACGGTTCCTTGATCACCTAATGAATTGGGCGTCTGAGCCCTGCCACAAGAGTTTGTAATGATTGAGATTTGGCAGCGGAAAATGCTTTGAGTGTGCTGTTTGGCATCAGGACTCCTGGGCCGAATTCAAATTCAGCGTTCATTTCCAACATCATGATGCGATATTTTGAAACACTGAGTCACCCCGTATTCGGTTTGACGACTTACCAGGGATTACAGGAGTCATTGCGGGCGGAGATCGTGGGTGAAGCTCACCGCGGCCTCGAACTGTTCCAACAGACGGCGAACAGATTAAGGGAGAGAGGTCTTCACCGTAGGGCAATACACCATCATCAGCTGCGTCATCATCAGATAGGAACCTTTCCCCAGGAAAGTAATGAAGTGAAGCAAAAGTCTCTGTGGTCTTTTGAAAGAACATGTATCCATCGAATTGTGAAAGGCCTTGGCTCTCTGCAAAGTAACAGAAAATGAAGCGCCAATTGCTTATAAAAGTGTGCCTGTCATGGAAATGATTGAGATCAGTTGAATGCTGAGACCATACTCATGATGTTTCCGTTCACATGAACGGACCAGTGCAAGACTGCCAGGAGGAATCAAAACCAACAGTAGCTTCACCCAATATGAAGCATGTGGCAAAGCTTGGGCCTGATACTTGTGAAGATTTGGCAACATCAGGGACGGAACTGGTCGGATAATCACAGGAAGGTTTGCAGCAGCGATCATTACCACTTTGTCGGTGTTTTTGCACAGATGTAGAGTAACAAGAGCCACATATCAACAGATCCCCTCAGACACCCGAAAAGCTTGAGAATATTTGGAGCCAGGACATGATGAAAGGCGTGATGAAAGGGGCTCAGGGGCCACGAATCTGTCAACACTAGAAGCGAAAAACGTCGACCATATTGATACGCCAGGAAGAAGAGCGGCATGCTATTTTGCGCACATGCGTGGCCAACGGGCAATGACCACCTTGTGGGAATACGTTTGCGCTTCAGTCTGGTCGCTGTCAAGTCCTATTCTTCCCAGCCAGATTCAGCAACCCGGACGGACTTGGGTACCCTGCTGGACAGTCATCACATGTGGTTCAAGTCTGAAGGTGGACCCGGATGGAGTCATGAGAGCAACATCAAGGTACCACCTCCATACATTGAGAGAGAGTAGTCTGGGATATCTCATCAATCATCTCGAAATCTGGCGGACCCTCAGAGTGCCCTAAGGCTAAGTTACATTTATCCTTCATGATAAGGAGTAAATAAACGAAGATGTGGAAGCAGTGTTCTTCATCTTCACTGCTGCCAGGTCTTGTCTTCTGATCCTCATGAGCAATCCGCGCAGGCGCGGATGTTCATTGACCGACAGTATTGGAACTGCAACTTATTACAGGCGTGCGAGAATAGGCATAAGTTGGCCCGCAAGTATTGATTCCGGCGAGGTTACAAACCGACGAAATGAAATGTTGACTGGCTCCGGCTCTTGGTACCTGATCATCGACCATATTCAAGGCCTGGTCTGTATTCTTGGTGGGAGTGCATACAGGCTCAACTCGATTGATTGAGGACATGATGCTGCAGACTTCAGGAGACGGGAATGATCTGTCAGTCTTCTCGATACATGCTCCATGATAGTCCTGCAGACTTGTGGCGGTCGACATAACTATCCATGCATCTGAGAATATCCTGCCTTCCGTGATACGTGAGACCCTTCGTCAGTTGCTAACTTGAGCCACTCGTTCATCTGTAATTCATGATTGCGAATAAAAGAGGGATTCCCAGTCACTGTCCCGACATCGGTAAGTCATTCTCCTCGATAGATCGGTATTATACTTCATGCACCTGCGACACACCGTTTGTTGGGGGCCGCTCATGTGGCGCTACGGATTTCTTTACATGGCAATAGCATTATTAACATATTTTCAGCAGATGAAGTCTTGCGAGACACTCCGAGGGACTCCTAGTCCTTGAACGCGCATACCGTCACCAGCCTTCGTCTGCATTTAGAAAGATCCTTATAACAAGATCAGTCCGGGTGGACCCGCGTCTGCGAGGATTATCGTTCTGTCTCTTCATTCTCACGAAGATTGATCTGTTCTGGACGTCTAGGACATGCTCGTCTGAGGAATGGCATGTCCAAACCTCGGAACAACGACGCTGAGCTTCGGGAAGACCCCTCTATGTTGAAATTCTTGATCTATTCATCTTGTTGATAACAGTTCATGCTTCGGGATTTTCAAGCTGCCACGAGACTTTTTCTAAAACAATTAGAGATGTAGCCAAGATCTCTTGAGAAAATAACGCCCTCCGTAAGATGTCTTTTACAGCTGGGCTCAGATGAGGTCTCGGCAGCCAGGCTGAAACCGTTGGCATGGGCTGGTCACGCAGCTGCAGATGAGTTCAAGAAGAGTCAACCGCAATGAATTCCGGCCCGCAGCATTTCTCTTAGAGTAATGTCTGCGGGCTCATAATGTAAGTCTGGCTGTTGAGCCTCGCCACCGTTACTAACTCCCATCTAGATAGTCAGTATCCTGTGGCCGAACCATATGTGACACGTCGCAGTGTAAAACCGGACTGTTGGTAACATCAAAACACGCGGAGAAACACGAACAGCATCCCATTTTATAGTTGATGAAAGATTGCCCTCTGTTGGTTGATTCGAGTTAGACGGGGAGGGCGCAAGACGCAAGGAGGCAACGGGATCTTATTTGCTGCTCGAGATATGATTATGATAGAAAGCTTCAGGCTTTTAACCGTTCATATGCTTCTCTCTTAGGCCGGCTGTGTGATTAGAACTGCCACATGCATAACACACTTTCCAGCGTCAGATTGCCGGCGCCACTGGCGATTTCCGCGAGCGCTGAGAGATTAAAGATGCTGTTTGACGCTGAGGATGTTGGAACTTAATACTGACATCAGCTTATTCATCCAATAGGACCAATATACGCAAAATTCAGTGTTGTCAGAGGAAAAGTGACTACGGCAGCCTTCACTGTAATGAAAACAAAAAGGTTGCGGTCTTTGGGGATAGCTTGTGCAAGGACACGAGTCAAGACTCCACGATAGACATCAAAGGAGCAAACCCTTTCTTACGTACTACCGATCGAATGCGTACCGGAGGAAGTTTGGCTCGTCCTCTTGTTTCAGCTTTATTTCGAAGTTCAGCCACGCACTTTAAAGATTCATCTCGCGCTCCGGGGGTTGTAATTACTTACAACTCGCCCACTTGCAGAGAGATCTGCTTGTGGACTGGGGGATTTGCGGACAAGTAGACGAGCAGGCAACCAGGTGAACATGGAAACACCGCTCATCTTGTCATCTCGATGCTGTGTCGCCTGAAGCCCAAAGTACAGGGCCGGATCAGAAAGTCACTAAACGCAGTGTGTGAACCCCCAGGCTTGCAATTTACTATTCGCAAGCCTCCAGGGGTGATTTGAAGCGCCGTGTATACTGCCAGAGCGGGTCAATCCGGCTGCTGCATCACTCATACTTCCATACTCGTGCTCCATGGCAAGAGACATTGTGGATGGCAGTGAGATCTGACTCACAAGGGGCTGTGAGCAATTTCCGACTAGTGACTGATATGGACGTTGTAGGACTCGACGGTGTCGAAGAAAAGAGGGACGTCGAAACCTCGAAGGAAAGAGACGCAAGGACGAGATGTAAGGAAGATTTGTCGGCGGTCCGACTGGTTGTGATAACAAAGGAGAGGCTTGGGAGCTCCAATGAGGAGTTCCAGAGTTTATAGGTGAGGCCAGGGCAACCTGTTTTGCGCAGCAACAGGAGCGAACTGGATTCATGATACCTCAAATGGTCCTAAGTCATCATGAACGTACGTGCCCCAGCAGCGTACTGTGGCCTCACCGAAGCAACCCGAAGACTTTGAATGAGCAGCAAGGAAGATAGTAGAAGATGCGACTGATGAGATTCAAGTCTACCAGTTTTAATACAAAATACTGCAATCGACTACATCATTTCCGGTCGAAATGCGGCCTTTCGGCGTGTCCAGCCATCCTGTCTCGCGGATCCTTCCCATGACCTGCTCGTCCACACTTCGCCCTCATACCCAGTTAGTGGGCTTGCTTCCCGGTTAGCATGCACTTCTTGTCTTCCAAGGCAGTTTCGTTTGGTTTCTTCGATAAAAAACGAATGTCGCCCATGCATGGGAACAATCGGTTCATCACCCCAATGACAGTAATGTCGAGGAATCGTGTCTGGGTGGTCGTACAACTAACGATCAACTTGCTGAGCACATTGCTGACTAGGGAAGCGCCTTCAGCATAGGGATAATTCTGCTAGGCCAAAGGCTCCCACAGTTGTAGAAGCTTTCGAAAATCTCCCATTTTCGTGGCAGCTTCTAGAAGCTCCCACACTTGTGGGAGCTTTTGGCAAAATTCTAAAATACGCGGCAGCAACGTGACACTTCTTTTTCAAACTAATGGTTAACTTATTAAGCATATTGCTTACTTCGGAAGCGGGCTGAGCATCAATGCCGTCCCACTAAGCCAAAAACTCCCACATCTGTGGTAGCTTCCAAAAACTCCCACACTTGTGGGAGCTTTTGAGAAAATTCCACGACATGCCGCAGCAACACGACTCAATATCTTACGATTAACTTGCTTAACATATTACTTCCTTAAGAAGTAGTCTGAGTATTCAAACTATCCCACTGAGCCAAAAGTTCCCACACCTGGAGTAACTATCAGAACCTCCCACACTCGGGGGAGCTTTTGAGAAAATGTTCCTAAGATATGCCGGAGCGATGTGATGAATCCTCTTTCACTTTGGACTGGTTCGTCGCTTGAATAGCTGATATGCCATTTGTTTGAGACTGCTTCCATCCTGCGCGTCCTGAATAACAAAAACCCCACCCCAATTCCTTTCTAACTCTGTTATATAATCACCCGAATCCCCCGGTATTAATTAGAGCCTTACCACACATGGACCGCTTCTGCGCTGTGCATGGCAAGTTCGCAGTCATCCACGCTGCGAATGATCTGACCTGTTCTCAGCCCACCCCTCAAGTTTCCAACCAGGCCCAGACGAAGATTATGGCATTGCTCGCAGGTCTTTGCAAACATTGCGGGCGGCGACAACGCGATCTTCCAGAATAAACTCTGCGTGTGTTCACTGCCGAAGCCGTGCTTCATGAACACAGCGCGCATTCCCATTGGGTGATCCTTATCCGCAAGAATCAAAACACTAGTATGGACAGCTTCAACACCAGGCCGGTCTTTCTGAGTGCCTTGACTCGAGTAAAGATGGCTCCTACTCTATTTGACACGCAAAACATCTCTCTACCCAGAAACTTCGAACCTGCACGACAGATGGAGGCAGGCCCGGCTATTGAAAGCTCAATGTCTCACAGCTACCAGTTCAAGAATAAAGACTTCAACGCCCGCACATGGACGTTTCTTGCCTCCGCGTATCTGGATTTGACGTTCTTAAAAGGAGAGGTATTGGAAGACCTTTATTTACTCAATCTTCCTTTCCAAACGGGCATTCAATCTCGCGAGGCCACCATCGGTTGAACAAAATGTCTGGACGGATATCTAGCCCCCAGTGGGCACAGTGCATCCAGGGCACGAAAGGAGTACGATATCCTGAATTCTTGGGATTTTAGGACCCTTATGGATCTGCTGCCGGTATCGAAATTACCTCGAGATTTGTGTTAAGGGCTACAACCTGACCAAGGGGCATTGACATCGACTACTCTCATGAGCTGACAGGACGCACCCAACTTCACTAACCCATCGGTTAATCTCGTGATTCACGCTAGCATAGAACGTCTCTTGAAAGGGGGCTCTTTTAGATATATCACCCACCGAACAACTACGATGGCCTGCGTTGTGTGCATGTTTGTTTCTAGTTACGTTGATGTCGCGCACCATCTCGGCAGAAAACCTGCAGAGCCCTTGTGAGCGCTGGTTTGGGATCTCGGGCCTTTCATGGCTCCGTCTTGAATCAATCTTGAATACCTGAAAGTCTCCACCCCACCTGCTGTCTTGACATTGGTGCGTATCTTGCTCTTCGGAATGTCAGTGCAGCACAAAGGTCACAAGTCTGCCACTCCCAAGCAAAGCTGATGCCAGCATGGCTGCATTGCATCAATCTGGAAGAGCCACCAAGCAAGTACTCTGAAGTCAAAGGCCATCCGAGGTTCCAAAGGCCAGTATTCTCCCCGAGAAAGGAAGAAAAGGCTGTAAGTTGTAATTCCAGTGGACAAGACCTATCTGCTTGTACGTACAAGACTCTGTGACTCGAAACGGAACAAATCCGTTGCAGAAGTCAAGAGATCGCGGTCCAGTATCAGCCAATGTCAACAAAACCAAAACGAAACAGTACTAGTTGAAGCTGACCCTCCAAATCCGTTTCGTCCATCCACGCTCCCATCATGTCATGCGAGGAGTCGACACTCATCCCTTCGATCGCTCTAAAACTGGCCGCCCGTGTCCAGCACAGCTTGGATATTTCTGGTAACGATTTGCGACTTGATCCGCCAGGTGGCCTTTGAGGATTGAAGTGCCACTCGAGACTGTGTGAAACCTCTGGCGTTGATTACAGCATTGATCGAACTTGCGTCGTGCGGATGTACCTGGGCGACCTCCTCTGACCAGAGAGGTCTACAAGCTCTTTGCAGGCTGACGCGATCTTCTCGCGGGCACGGAAACGATCTTCAGATGGGAGAGCATCCAGTGAAGCTCTTGTCCCTTGCGATTCTGGATCATATTGAATGCAGTGCCTTTACACGTGCAGATGTTGACGGTTTCAGCGGTGTCAAGGGTGGACAGACGTGGCAGCAAGGTGCCGCTGATGGAGTCGACAATTGGTCAGGGTTTGTCGAGTTGGTCGTGGCTGGACACGGTTTGGGGGGCTGTCTAGTGGTCCAAGGATTCTCAAGGATTCTCCGAGTTTTTGGATCGTGCGCACTTAGAGCAGACGCTGTTGCCAGGTTGAGTTTTTAACAGTGTTTTCCGTATTGTGTCGGACTTTTGGCGTAGCAGGATGTCAGTCTTTTCGAAGACGCTGTTCCCAACGTTGTCATCATTGCACTTATCCTCCAAACAATTGCCCACATCACCACTAAAGGTGTCGAGGTGTCGCTCGCTTGTGGATACGGCGGTCAGGCTTCCCGTCGTCGTCTTTTTTGGGTCTGGTATGGGAATTTGGCGTTGGGGGTGGTAGGAGCCTTTCGTTCGTGTCAGCACCTGCTTTGGCCCGTTTGTGCGACTCCTCCGATCCCATCTAGAGGCAACTGTTCGGTAACAGCCGGGAGGACATTCCCGATGCAAAGAGACCACCCAAAAGCCCATCATATCCTCCATCACAATGAAGAGCAGCTGGGTAGTATGGAGGTCCTGTCGGTGGGCTCAGGGCCGTGGGAGTCCTTCGAGCAAGCTGAGACAGTGTTCCATGCCGGTAAGCAGGCCGGGCTCGTGTGGCATTTGATGTGGAGTGGCACGATGGCGGTAGCATTCCTCGCTCGGGAACGCGAGGGTCTATGATTGGGGTGTCGGCCAATATGAAGCCATGGAAAGGTACCATTGCGACCGCCACCGCGGGGGACTGACCAACCAAGATCGTCTGTGTTGCGAGCAACCCTTCGCGACCAGCCCGATGCACAGGTTTGGTCCGGAGGACCACGCTCGAGCAATTACCAGATTTCCGTCGATCCCTACCGACGAAGTATCGCTCGACTGATGGACCTGTATCATCTGTGGCAAGGGAAAAGGGCGTCCCCCCAGCGCGGCCAGTTATCGGCTTGGTGTATCTCGGACGATTTCATGCGTCTTGAGCACCGAACGTGGTTGTGCCAAGAAGGCATCTCTGTCGCCACATTGCCACCAATCAAGACACGAAGGTCAATCTTTGGTCGTCGGAGCTGCACCTCAAAGCCACCTGCCTGTTGCAGATCCGTTAAAAGATACCGCCGGATATCCTAGAGCCCGTGGCCCGGCCAGGAGCAGGGCGTATTAACGGTTTGCCAGGCGAGGCTTCCAGTAAAAGACGCCGTTGGACGAAAGACAGGGTCGAGGACATCGAAGCCACCGTGCTTCTGGAAGATGATGGCGAGATGAGCCCATGAAAAGCGGGTGGGGAAACGACTGGAGAGCTTGCCTTTCTACCCAGGTTGCCGGCACGCCCAGTTGGTCTGGAGGGCCTGCCCGGAGACGGGTGATTGTGTGGTCATGTTTGACGGAGAGCCTGGCGTGGGGCGGGTGCGAGGATTGCAGAAGAAGATGGGCCGAGGTTGCCAGGAAGTGCTGCTTTAGCGATGGTGTCGTCCATGGCTCATGTCCAAGTTGAGGTTGTCGTCGGTTTTGGGTGGGTGGCGGTCGGCACTGCTGTGGTTGCTACAGCAGGTGTTAGTAGCTTGATGTCGATTTGGCAGTGGCTCGATGCTGGGAAATCGGCATGGAGCCACTGAACAAGTTTTCGCACGGACCTTTTCGTCCGGACCAAAAAGTGTGGCATCGAGCCACAGAATCAGCATCAAGCCTTCCCAAACTTGATGGCGACGATTGATTGGACGGGCATCATTAAAAATGACGACAATGCGTCAAAATCTGGCGACGAGGCGCCGTGGGATGTCAACTCGGGAATGTGTTGCATCGGAGACGTTGGGTTGCGTACCCCTTGGAGAGCGCCATGTCCAGTGGTGAGATGGACGCAGTTAGCGGCTGACTGCAGTATTTTGCGGCAGGGAATTGAAAGGAGACGTTGCATATAGATGCGAGCGCCCTATCCGCGGAGAAAAGGTTTGCAAACGAGCCGTGCCAGGCGAAGGAGAGTGTGGTAGAGAGAGCTGGGTGTGGCTGTCGACAGCAGGAGAATCAAAGGTGGCCGGAGTGGAAGTCCAAGGACCAGATCGAGGCAACAGAAGAAGAACAGGCAGGTGGTTGACGACCAAGTGCACTGACCAAGTGCACTGACCAAGTGCACTGACCAAGTGCCGATTTTATCTCCTACTAATGTCACGTCCTGCCGAAGTCACGTCCTGCCGATTTCACCACCCGCTGAAGTCACCACCTGCTGATTTCAATTCATGTCCTGGCGCCGGCGTCTTACATGCCGCCATGTTCGTTGCTAGTGGGATGGATTTCAAGAACACAGATGCAGTGAAGCTCAACATGGGGCGAAGCTGAAGCTGAAGCAGATTGCATTTATTTTTCCGGACGGTTGGTCTCGGCGGGGGTGGATGCCCGTCCTGGTCACAGGCGCACCGTTAACGCTGCCCCTCCTCATCTTCCTCCCCCACTGCCTGCGCACCTGGTTGACCATAGCGGCACCATTACTGGTAATGTCGGGAGCCGGCTTGTTTTCTGCGCAGGTTGCGACAAGTGGTCTACAGATCATGATCGACGGGTGCATCACGGCATTTAGCGAATAGACCTAAAGGGTGTTGTGGGAAAAGGCGCGCATCACTCTCAGGTGGGCGCGTCGCAGCTGTGGTGGCTGTGGTGGCTGTGGTGACGTTAGGTCATGCAGCAAAATGCAGGTCGGAAAATGCAGGTCGGAAAATACATACAGGCCTGGAGCGAACTTCCAAGTGGTCTGTGCCTCACTGCACGTGACAGGACCTCGCAGAAAATTGCGAGGTCCTGTCACATGACGTGCTGACTACAAGCCCGTGCGCAGATTTTGGCTCGATGCCGATTTTGGTGGTGGCTCCATACCGAGAAATCAGCATCGAGCCACTGAACAAGTTTCGTACGGACTTTCGTACGGACCATCGCACGGTCCACTAAAAATCCGCATGTAGCCAGCTCGCTGAACCAAATCGGCATCGAGCCACCAATCCCAGGTGAAGGTGTAGTTGAGGTGTACACCGAGGTCGCCGAGTCATCGAGCTGCACATGTCACCAGTGATATTTCCCGCCCAGAACCCGAGTATCCAATCTGACTGGGGTCTCGAGCGGCATCACAGTACCAAGTATTCACCGACGCCATCTGTCGTCCCTTTAGTACCCTTCTATTGCTGGGACAGAGAGGTCTTTCAAGGAAGAAGACTTGGAAGAGGTGCAGACTCTTAAGGTTGTCGTTGCGCAGAAGCAAGGTGTAGGGTCGGGTCGGTTGCTAGATTGAAGAATGCCACGAGGAGATGGCCGCCACAGGGGCTTGTCCGATCACGCACGCTTATCTAGATCGGCCCGGCCCGAACTGGCTGCCACCTTGGGCCTCCACAAAACCAATCATCAGGTACGTACCTTTCTCATCCACACTTCAAGACTCAACCTGGCAAGCAAAGATGGAAGGAACCATTAATAGCGGCACTGCTGAAGTGGAAAAACCTCGGACCTAAAGCCTGAGGATCCCAGACCTGCTGCAAGCAAGTGATGTCAGGTGCAGCCGTGCCGGGGAATTCGATCCAGGGAAGGGTCCAAGTCCAGCTTGTCTCTTGCTTCTTCCTTGTCCATCTTTCACCACCGCCTGTTCCCTCGCTCCACGTCAACAATCTCGACAACGCCTTTTGTGCCACCTGAAGCGTCTATCGGACAGAAGCTTTCACACTCGAGTCCCCACACCCTCCAAAGACCAAGTCCCGGCCGCTCCAAGACTGGAAGAATTCCGGTCAACGCTCCAGATGCGTCAACAAGTCCCACCACCGTCTGTCCTCGAAAAAATTCAAAGCATCGGCTGATCCAACTGCCACACCCAGCCCAAGCCTTCCCCCAGCGTCTGCAAGCACCTGGCGGACCTCAAGGTCGGTGTCAATCATGATCTCTTTCGTTAATGCCATTCTGCAGTCAATCGCACGTTTCCCCCGGGAATCCGAGACTCCATCCGTCAGCCAAGTGCCAGATCATCAGCGAAGACGATTGATGCACCTCCGTTTGGAAGTACGTGCTCCCCACGGCATCATACACAGTTTTTCGGACATGGGCAGTCGGGAGGCCGCCCAGTACGCGGGCCGATTGCTCGAGAAGTCGGAGCTTATGACAATAGGGAGTGCGAGAACACAGCAAGACTACCACTTCTCGACGGCCAAAGGAGGGCGCAGGCGTTCTTTTGCAAAAGGAAGGATCAATTGGTACGTCGGCCCCCAATCACGATTGTTGTCCATGCTGCATCATCCAGCATGCGCATGTTAACGCAGTATTATCCAGGATGGATACCGGAAACCGAAGCACTCTTTCCTACAACTCCAGCACTCGGCACATCACCCGAAACACCCCAGTGGGTGTAACACGAAGAACACACACACGAACAGAGGGCCTGTTGCGCCAACACGACCATCAGCACATCACGCCGACCGAACCACCTAGACTCTGGTTCAGCGCACGGCTGTCTTGATCGTCGGGTGGGACTAAGACGAAGTAGCTGACGGGAATGAAGATGCTGTCATGGGCGACTGCGGTCAAGGAGATCTCCTTGGTGTGAATGAGAAAGACTTTGCAAACTCGGACGCAAAATGGCCTCATGTCGGAGCATCGGGCGTAGATAGAGAGGGCGCACTAAGGGGTCAATGTGTTGACGTGGCTAGGGATGAAAACCCGGTTGCCACATGTCGCTAAGCCCATTAGTCCTGCCTAGATGTCTCCAGAAAAGCTTCAATCACCCACAGCATGTGACGACAGACCTCTTACGGCAGGTAGCTGCAACTTCTGAGGACAGGTCCTGGACTGATATTTCTTCTTATCTGATACTGCCGGACGTCGCCTCCGCCAGTTTTGCTGTCCAGCCGTCGACGCACACAGAATTCCCCACGCCATCACCATCCGGGAGTCGGACTTTGTTTTTCTTTGCTCGTATTGACTCAAGTCCTCCCGAGCAGCCATGAGGTCTTGTCAGGTCAGCCCGAAGGCGAAATGGCCGTTGGGAAACCGACAGAGACCAATTACGACCAGTTTGATGACCTGAAACAGATCAATATCTGCCAAAAGGCGTGGTAGATTGCCTTATATGACAAACGACACATACCTGATACGGCCTTCAGGCATTTGGAGGTGAACATCCGATGCACATGCTAGAATACCTTTCTGAACAAGAAGACAACTCATCCAAAGTTCTCCTTCCAGGTTCTGCCGCCCTCTCGCATTCTGCCGTCCATTCGCCCCATTTATTTAGGCCACTTCCACCCTCCATCGACACCGAACGCTGGAGACTTCTCTCCTCTATTTATTCTTCACATCTCCTCTTCTATTCGTATTTATTTTGTGTCGTTAAATCCCAAGTAACTGACCACGCCATTCCAACGGCTTCGAATGTAATGCCCACTCCGCAGTACTTCATTTAGCCTTAAAACTCACCCAGACCCTTCGCGGCAGCTGTCTTGATCTGTGCGGTACGTTTCAGTCAACGGGACGATCAGTAGTACTTTTCTTGCACCCCTTCGTCGAAATAACCCCGGAAATCATTAGCTGACCTTTCAACCCAAGCAGCCATTCCATTCCCCTTCTAAAGATCAAACACCTGTCATAATTTTCCCCAATGTTCCATCAAGAAAGTGTGCATGTGCGGGAAGCCTGCTTTCCTGCCGAGCTCAACACCCTGGACTTAGATCCCGTCAAAGCTCAAACAAGAAACCACTGACTGGACTGCCGCAAAACCTCTTCAAACTCCAACCTACACAGACCTCTCAGTCTCCCATCGATGATCATGGAAAGGACACCGTGAAAATGGCTGACGACTCACGGAGAGCCCCTACTACAAGTCACATGGTGAAGGCCACCCCTATCTTCAAAGCATGCACCAACCGCTTCGCCTACGAATCGTCCCAAGCTGCAGACCATGAAGTTGCGCTAGACATGACCGCCTTCAATCAGCTGGCCTGAGCAGTTCAAGCAAAAGATTAGGTATATGTCGCCTCAGAGGACGAAACATGCCAAGCCATTCTTCTTCGCATCCAAGCCCGGAGTCGTTTTCGCCAGAGGCATGAACAGCAACTGAGATCAGTCATTTACCTAGACCCGTAGGCTTGACAGTCCAACACTTGCTTCGAATGAACCATGCAGTACTCCTGGCCCGATTTTATTTGAAGGTGTCTTTGGCCGACGCTCTGAGACTCGACCAAGGAACCGAGTTCTTCAAGAAGATCCTCAAGTAACTCGGCTAGGAGAGGTAGGGAACAACTCATGACACCCCAGCGTCACATCATCTGCCGAGAATGAAAGCGATTGGAATCATGGGCGTTATTTCCAACACAGTTGGATAGCCAACTTTCAGTGCGGCTGCATTTCACAGGTGGAAATCAGACGTCATCGGAGATGGGAAATGTTTGTCGGAGTAAATCTTGCCGATCCTCTGGGGCCATTGCTTGATCTGTTTCGATGGTATTCTGACGTATCTTGGCTGAAGTCGTTACGACGTCGTCAGCAACCGGGAGCAGATCTCAACATGTAGGCGTAGAAGGTAATTGAACTACCATGAGCATGCTACAGATGCCCGCCAATCTCCTAACATTGCAGTTGACCGAATCTGTGCATACTGTGCGTAAGATCTCCAATCTATATCAAAAATAGTAATAGTTCCGTTACCGTTAATACCATTGATCGACCCCTGCGCAGACAGCCGTCCCGTCAAGTAGTTGTATTGAGGGGACAGAAAAAGCGAGCGTATATTCGAGGAGTCGAGTAATTAGTTCGGTTCATCGTTGAGAGAGTATGGAAGTGGAGACTTGAATACGTTAGCGCGTTGTGCTAGAGTGGCATGATTGTGTCGGACATTGAGCGGTAAAGAGGGACTGATGCCGGGTTTGATACCGCTGCAGGAAGCGTAAGCCAAATGTTCATTCAATCGAGAGACGAAGGCTTAGCCGATCCAAAGCCACATGGTTCTCATTGGATGTTGGGCGTAACGGGAGACGCTGCGACCGGTCGCTTGGTCCAGGTAGGCTAACTGTATCGGGCGAACCTTCAAGAAGGGTACTCTCGGAGGCAATTAAGAAATGCTTCAGTGGTAGAAGAAGGCTTTCAGGACCTCATAGTCATGTTACATCTGGCTGAATATTTTACAGATTCGCGACCTGTACTTGTACGAAACTCATCGTGTTTGCACATGTACGATTTATCAAAGGAAATGATCCTGATACGCTGCAGCTATTGCGACCAACTGCTGGTTCCTTGGATCCGATGGAATCCTCATACCCAAACCCGTCTTTTCCAGATGTCAATCATCAAATCTGCGTAGGAGTGCCAAAGAGCGACGCGAGGAAACTCGTATCTATTACACAGTAGGAAATTATGTCACCAGATGAGACTGAGGAAGTTACCTTGCCCTTGAGGCCGAGGAACGAGCAAGAATGAGTAAGTCTTTTGAGTTGCCGACTGGCCAGACAACAAGACGAAGTAACTGACAAGGAAGTCTCTGCTAACAGCTTTTGAACTTTGGCAGCTTCCAAGGCGCACGGTTCCTGGCGGCCAGGGGAGGCTGGTCTGGCTCAAGGTCTGGTTTGGAGAGGCCGCTTGAACGCCCGGAAGCAAGAGTGACATTCGTCGATGCCAAAACTTCTCCTCCAGCCACTCAAAGATGATATGTGGTTTTCCGATGCCGGACAGGCAAACAAGGGCTTGAAATTGAAACAGGAAATGAGAACAGGAAAAGTACGACATTTATAGGCGGCGCCAGCAGACCACGTTCGTCCTGCAGACGGTCTGGGTGAATGTCCGTGTCAGCTCTGAATTCAGACAACGCAGCTGGATTCCGAACCGATTTTAGGTACGTAGTTTTGTCGGTGGAGACGTTCTCTTCATGTTTTTCGGTTGGGGTAGTTCTTGGAATAATTCACGAGCACTGAAGTCTCGTGGTAACCTGAACCTGTTCTCTACAGGAAAGCATCGTTGTAGATAACGGAGCAAACAGCCTGATGGGGGAAGAGACGTCAAGGTGATTTTATTTGGTCTTTGTCAGGGTCTGAGGCTAACTCATGGTCTTGACGCCCCGGCCCTGGAACCCGGCTAGGAGGAAGCTTTCTCGATGATATTTCTCCGCCTGCCGGGGCGGGCCAATTTACACTACTCATTATCAAATGAAACCTTTTCGGCGGGCATCTAAGGCGACATCTTCCGAGCAGAAATGACTCTGGGTATCCATGTTGAGTGCATATCGATTAGTTATTCAGGCTCATTGCGCTAGATTGTCCGCCCAGTTCATCTGCGCAGTATGCCCGGAGCAGACCCGTAGAGTCACTCCAGACGTGCTATTGCTCGCAGCCCTTAACCAATAAATATTCATCTGGAAATATTCTGGCGGCGATAAGATCGAAAAACAACACCCCAAGCCCAAATGAATCCACATTGGCTGCCCTCTTGCCTTGTCCGATGAGGTCGGCCAAGAGATAACAATAACACCACATTTCTTTTGGACAAGACAGGATTCAAGACCACCGTAAGACAGAATACCTCGATGACTGCCAAGATTCTCAGGACATTTATTGCCAAATCCGAAACGATCAAAACACATCGAGGGGAAGACTTGGGTATAGCCAAATGGCCAAGTCTGCTACATAGAGGCCTACGTTATCCACACCGTCAACTGTTTGTACTCAAACAACATGCACGAAAATCGGTGACCATTGCTCACATTCAATGACCTGAAAAAGAATCATGTCATCCTCAACAGTCAGCCTATAATGGGAATGGTGTCTCCCATGCTTGCAAAGAGATGAGCAGAGCGCTCGTGTCTGGTCGCAAATCCGCAGCATCCGGTTGAAGTCAGGCGGGCAAGTTATGGCCGCTAATTTCCCTCACGCAACAACCCACGCGCTTCCAATAATGGCAGGTCTTTCATGCTCGTAAAGCGGCATATCTGCAATTCAAGTATTGCCATTCCGCCCAAAAGGGTTGCTCCAATCACTGGATCGATGATATTCCCCGATCATTGGTGGCCATTGTAGTTTTTGCAGCGGGGTTTTGAGCTTCTTACTACGGCTGGATTAATGGCTAATGCAACATGTATGGCAAGGAAGCCTTGCGCATGCTTCTTGACGAAGGAAATTTTATGGAGGAGCTTTTGGGCGGCTTTAGTCGGGCGTGAACTTTGTGGTTGACTTGTCCCATGAACATGGTGCCACACCAGATCGTCAGATATCTCACGCGTTGCGTACAACGCATGCATCATTTGTATTAGTTCGCTTCTTCATTTTTATTCGTCACAACTGATTCTTCCAAGAACCTAAAAAATCGTGCCTGACCATTGTCAAGTCGCTGGACTCCATACTTGCCCCCGAATGAGGTACTCCAGTCGCAAAACCGTCGATAGGTAGTACGAGAACATCGTGAAACAACATGGGCTGCTTGAGGCCTGTCAGGTTTCTCCATGTGAAGCTGGTCCCCGTCACATCCCTCAAATACTCGTATATCTCTTCCGTCCAACCTGCTGGGCCTGACACGTTCAGTATGTCCTCATTCGTGAAACTAGCCTGGACATCCTGTTCGGCATTACTTTCTTTCGGGAAGCCCTCTGTCCTCCATCGGACTTCCCTCAATACCCGCTTGAGCATTCTCAGAAACACCGGGTGACCTTTGGCGCCGGCGATTGTCCACTGTCCAAACTGAACAGGATACGTTGTTCCCGGAACGGGCGGCTGTGAATCTGCCTCAATGCCCACGATGACTTGCGTGTGGTTACGGAATTCATGCGGAACCCAGTCGCGCAGAGGACGCAGAGGGTATGTATCCGAGTCGCTGTAAACTCCGCCTTCTAGAGCGAGAAGGGCATAGCGAACAAAATCGGCTTGCATAACCGGCTGAGCAATTGCGGTATATAGCTGTGTGGTTTCGAAAGGGTCCGGGCGGACATCGTCTTGGCTGCCGCTGCCCGCATTTGCCGAGTTGAAAGAGTGGTGATTCGCGTTGCGATTTAAAGAACGGAAAAGGGTTTCAAGGCGAGTGACGGCAGCCAACGCACCAGCCGCGTTAACAATGGTGTACGCAAATGACGGATGCAGAGACAACCAGTTAATTGCGTAGGGAGGAGGCTGAATTGGGTCTTGAGAATCGATGCTGTTGGGAAGTATTGAGACCTGCCATATCTTAGGCGGAATGTGCGGCAATAGTGTGTTTGGATCGGTGACTTGATCTTCAGGTTCCCGTCCGCTTGGTGACGTTAAACGATAGAAACTAGTAGGCGTGAGAGTCCATAGATTGCTGGCTGTTATCGAGTGCAAGATCAGCGCGATAAGGAGAAGAGTAACGAGTGCGAATGGGAGCGACCTGGACCATGAGATGGCCATCGTGGTCTGTCAACGCCAAAAACGTTCATTCGATCTCTTAGTTCGGTCGATGCATGATTGGAGACAGCACACTTTACGACTCAGCGTCGTTCATCCTGTTATATACGGTGTCCTTTTGCCTAAGGGTGGCCAAGACTCTAGGTTGGGACCTGACTGTTTAGGATAACGATGCCAACAGATAAAGTTTTGCAGTTGTGGGAGACAGGAGGCATTATAGTTCACTGACTAGCAACATTGAAGGCCCATGCGACACTTGAATACTACCTCATTGCGGGTACTCCTTCGCGCTCAAATGGTTTCATCTTCAGTACATAAGTCAGCAATGATAACAAAATGCCAGAAAGAATCACCGGTCCAACATGAAATGAAAAAAAAATGACAAACGAAAAACACAGGACGTAACTCATTGGGGGAAAACGAGTAAATATTGCCCTACACCCGGGGTAGAATTCAAGGAAGACTGCGTGTACATTTTAGCCGCGCGGAAGCCGCGGATAACACGGGCAAGGAAATTAAAGTTTGAATGTTGACGATCAAAACTATGTGAAACCAACCCCAAATAGAATTACCCCGTGTTAAATTTGAGAGGCCACATTGAAAGCGAAAACGAAAAATGGCCCAAGACGCGAAAAAAGGAGCTCAGGTGCAGCCAAGTACAACAAGTTCAATTGGCCCCGACCACTGCTGACGACGATAAAGGACGACTCTGGTGTCGAAAAGCCCAAGCAGTTTTAGAACGTCACCTTCATCTCGTTATCTGTGGTCGTTTTGGCGCACCGGCGGTCACAGAGCAAAATGTGCCATTTTCTGTAATTACCTGGGGAAAGATTCGATCTTTCAGCACCCTTAAAGCTTTCACTTTGCTTCTCATTTGTTACAGCAACTGAGTTCGTAAGACTTTCCCACCATAGAAGGACTCCCTTTCCACCCTGGGCTTAGTGACAACATCACTTTAGGCGTCTTCAATGGCTTTTACCCGATGCGCTATTGGTCAATCATGGAAACCTGTGACGGGAAGAAAGCAGAGACCTTAGTGAACAAAGCGTTGAGCGTCGCTTTAGATGCGAAGAGGAAACACTTTTCAGCAACAACATGATCGAGTCATCGTGATCCAATTTCTAAGTCAAAGTACCCCTAGCGGAAATTTTGGACTGAGCAGGAGACTACTTAGTTTCCCGGACGACTCACCATTCCAGGTATTAAGGAGTAGCGAAATAGATATGTTCTCTTTGAAAGTATGTTAGCTTCTCCCGATTGGTTAACACGCCGGAGATTGCATATTTGGCTTACAATACTCTCTCCCGCGTCTGCTTTTCCTTACTTTCAGGGTTGCCCTCGATCCCAATTTCAAACGTCAACAATCCGTCAAGTCCCTTTCAAACTTAACTAACAAAGCTGACAGTTTCTTCGTTCACAGCGTCTGAAACCTATCTTTCATTATCAGCAGCAGCAGCATACGCTAGAAATAGGCTCCCTTCTTCGGCGGCAACAGATTCTTTGACGGGTTTGGCGGCAGATCTTACTGCATAAGCTTTGCCCGCTTGGCATCTGCCCGAGGACCTGGCTGCCTACTGAAACGAAAGAAAATACTGCCTGCAATCGTTGCTCATCTTGACCCACACCTAAAATACATGACTTAAAGCGTGGACGACCTCTTCGGTGGACCCAAGAATTTCGGAGACATGGCAGCGGACGGCGATCTTGTGGATCCCCTTCGGGACATTTGCATTCCTAGAACAAGCTCTCTTGCCGTCTTGGAGGCCTTTCTGCCGTTTGTACAGTTGTCTGAGCGCGATTTAGCAGCCAGCAGTGCATCGCATGAAAACGATAATATTGAGGGGGGTCTGATTGCAGCGTTGGGGATCGCAAGGACTTCACGAGGTCATAGCATGTACCAAAGATAAGCTGGGGGACTACAACCACATCCTTCATATTGAATGTAAAGTTGGAATATTGCCACATACGACCATACCCATTGGAAAACTCGGGATCCCGTCCGCTCTCCCATTGATAAGCCAATGAGGGCTGGAGTAGTAGTCGGGTCGGTGACGACCGGCGAATGCCCGGTGTTGTATGTTTTTGCCTCTGTTTTTGCTGACGGGCTGTTTTCAGGCTCGGCTGAAGAGAACCCCCGCTCAAAAGAAGAAGCCGAGGCCGATAAGAAGCAAAAGCAAGCGACTCTAGGTGTAGTCAAAAGTTCTTAATGATCCTTTTTCTCAGTGATGTGACGTGGCGGATGGAGACGCGCAGCTACGTTAAACGGCTGCAATACTCCCCACCTCGCTTGTCGCTGTTGTTCGTTCGGCATTTCATCGATTCGCCAGAGAATCGTGTCCCGTCTGGAGACCTGACAAATATAGCAGACGAAGGAAAAGAGTGCGGTAGTTGGGTGCGGGATGAAGATGTGGTAGAGGGTTTAGCCTGCCAACGAAACGGTAAGTGATGTCTATGGCTAGCTGTTTTATCGGCAACAGTGGCTCTCTGAATGGTCAGTTGCGGCAGCTTTAATGAAGTAGGATGACATGGCCGCAGTTTCGGAACAGTCTAAAGACAAAATTGTTCTCCGAAAGTAATCTTCAGGAAGACCTGCTCCTTGTCCGACAGTCAGAACATCAGCCCAACACAGGCGTCTGTCCCACAGCAAACCCTCAAATTTCATTACGAAAGCATTGATGGGTGCGGGAAAGGAGGCGGGTGATGATTGCGGTTGGGCTGAATGCAGAAACAGTGGCTGGCTGTGTTGGTGTTGTCTCAGCATGATAATATTAGAGGAAAGCTGAATGCTTGGTCAACAGAAATCCAAGTAAAGCCAATTGCTTGAACCAATAGGCACACATTTTGGAGCTGCGAAGGGTAAGAAGTACGGATGTCAATGAAGTGAGCCGGCGGGATCAATGGGTTGATGGCGCCGGCTTGAGTTCTTCTCCCACTTCAAGTTCAAGGTGCGGCCTGTTTTCTCCGGGCGTTACATAACGGCTTATGAAAGCTACTGAGTGCCATATGAGCAACATCACGGCCTTCGTAGGCTATCAATAACACTGTCGACCAAACGCAGACAAGGGGTACATGCTGGCTCCGGACTTCATCACTCACCAAAGCCAAGAAAACAACAACATGTTTCTCCTCTGAGAACCCTAACCGAGACACCGGAATTGAAGGCAACCAAGGTATCCTTACTTCGCGCGGGAAAGGCCAGATCTGGCCAGATCATAGGATTTTCAGGAGCCCTCTCTGACCAATTTTCAGCTTCAGTATTCAGAGTACGTGGGACACGAGCGTTGCGCAACGCAGGCGGTAGTTAGAGGAGAAATGGATGAAACCGGTTCGCCTTACCATTGGAAGGCATCAAGAGTCCGTATTGCAATCACCAGGTGTCGATATTTGATCTCTAAGTCCCAACAGAATGCAAGGTTCCATATCTTTGACCAGCTGCAGTGAAGTGAACCTTGCCCAGCCGAAAGTCCTTCAAGGTCTCTAAATTCCAAAGATAGTAGGGAACAACAGAACTCGGCTTTGATAATTCGCTGTGGAACCATTATTTTCATGTTTGAATGGTGAGATGACTTCATGGAACACCTAGTCACACAACCCGCTGCCCTTTTGGTCTCTTATTATGAGAGTGACACGAAGCAATTTCTCGGCAAATCAACAGTTTGGGACAACTCCTTGTTTGTGCCGTTGAAAAATGGCAACCTTGACTGGCGTCACATCCGCATGTTGCAGCTACAAGGAGCTAAGTCCACAGACATTTGCAACCAAGGCTCAAGAAGCACATAGAGCCACGAAGTAGAGCTTTACTCCTGTACAGGCGGCCCATGTGTGCAGACTTAGTCAAAGCTGGTTGAGTCTTTAGCAGCCCGAATATCCTCGGCTTTGTTCATAGCAATAAGATCGAAGTCACCAGGAAACATGTTTCAACAAGCAAAATAATCTGAAAGAATGAAAAGTAATGGACATAAGATAGTTTCTGAGGATGGGAAGAGATGCTACGGCAGACTAAACACCTCGACCTCACATTTTAAATCGTCACGCACACCACCTCTAAGCCAAAGGCCTAAGGTTGTACAGCCATTCAAGATCATTCCAAAGCAAGATGAGAGCAACATACAGCTTTTTCTGCAGTTGTCCTTGCCACTTTTGGAGTCGGTACCTGATTCGCGGGGCGTCGGGCGATTCATCCAGCAGTCTCTCATTTTCAGCTCGGAGTTACACTCGGAAGGAGGCCGACCAGATCACCCCTGGGAACTGAAAGCCTCACAGACCTTGCAAAGATATACATAAACACCAGAGTTAAAGTTGACGGGAATGTGCTGAGACTGCTCGCCTTGCGTCTTGTTGAAGACCACACCGACCACGGCACAGGCAACTCTCCAGAAAGCCCCAATAATACGCGAACACGGGACATCGCGTGGACCTCATTGCATCAGAAGTCACAGGTCCACGTGCTAAGTCAGAAACTCCACGGATACCGTTCTGAGCTGGCAAGTCTTACAAGTGGAGTAGCTGCGAACTGAGCTAACCGGGGACCCAAATTTGGTGATAGGTCGCAAAAACGTCCAAGAGGTGCAGATCTGTCTTGGACAAACTTTTGTCCTTCATGCAAACCACAATGACGATCGAACCCAAGACGGAACCCTTGTCAGACATCCAGTAGCATCGTGACTTTTGGGAAGCCTACAAAGAAACAGCTAAGGGCAATGCTTAATTGACGATTGTTCTCATCTTTTATCAACTATCATAAACATCTTCGTTACAAAATCTATCTCCGATGTAATGGAAACTGCCAAGAGTCGACAGGAGGAACAGAGAATCTGTAGCTCGACTTGGAATACATGGCGCTCTTCAGTCACTCGGCATGTACACACGCTCCATAGCCTCCATCACCCATGTCATTCGGTAGCATACCCCAAAAGCCATAAGACGGCAAGCATCAAGATTAAAGACATTTGCCAAAACTATTGGGGACGCAGTGCAGGTCAGTTGCATCAGGATTTGCATCCAGCAAAACGGTTGGGGCAAGATGTCGCAGGGGTGTGTGGCAGCACGGCCATGTTCTTTGTCCTGGCAATGCCACTCTCGGCCTGAGGAACTACTGTCTATTAAGGGGCCTGCCCAAGAGCGAACGAAATGGTTTGAAAACAAATATGCCAAACAAGCTGAGCTGCGATAGTTGTCAGCGGACATGCTTCATGCAGTGCGAATGACTCAAGCGCTGTACTTGTCAAACAGCCCTACATGGTGCAATCCTCCCATTCCGGTATGCAATGACATCGCTTTTAATGCTGCGTCCTTCTTTCAATGGCTGAAAATGATTGCGCTCCGAAGGGGAACTGGCTTCCGTTGACCCAACAAATCTGCCAGAAGGGACACAAAATGTTGTCTCTCAATACGGCGTATACAGCTATCTGGCGGAGATACAAGCTGTCTGCTTATCGGAGTTGCCGTCGTGTCGTATCGTGGACGGGCCACGTTGTGTGGTAATCTGTCAGAACGAGCATCCGTTTATCCCCTGGATGCTGGGGCTGGAGGGGTCCAATGGCTGCCAACAGAACTGCTCTCTCGTAAGTCGCCGAACAAATGTTTGCCAGCAGAGGCTCGGCTGATTCTCATTCTGATAATTTACGACGCCAGTGCTATGGCGACCATTCCGTATGCAATGACACGTCATAAATCATGGACAGGTCTTCCGGAAGGAGGTTTCAAGGCGTGTATCCAGTCTGTCTGCAGGCATGTTGAGACAAATCAGTCTGGTACTACGGATGTATCTGCGCGATGGTGCCGAGACAAGTCATTCGCACTGGGCGCAATTTCCTGACCTTTCACTCCAATGCCGAAGCTTTGAGGCTCTGTTTGCGCTGCTGCCGTAATTGGTCTGTGAGCGGGACTGTATCCGCGCTACCGTGGACACTCCATGATCGGCACAAGCGTTCCCCGGTGTCTTGGATTGGCCACAAACCCTACAACTACGGGTTTCTTCCCTGCTCAGATCCGTTATTCGATTTCGCTATCCCGTCACGTCAGCGTCGTTACAGGGGGTGTTCGTGCTAACCGAACAAGTGCCAACAGCAATTTCCATATGAGCTTGGACTTAGGTTCCACCAGAGTGACTCAGGACTGTCTGCCTGAGACCTTGCCTGCGTTTGTCAACAGCCGTGTCTGCCACCCGATTTTGTGACTGAATTGACACGTTTGAAACCCCGGTCAGCGTCGCCAAAGACAATCCGAGAATTGTCGTTTTCCAACGCTAGTCTTTTCTTGGTCGCTGCAGAGCTGTCCGAGAAGCAACATGTCCCTGGCAGGAGAGCAATGCCGGAGCACAACTTACCGCCGCTCTCAGTGGCTGCCAAGAAAGAGGCGCGTTCGAAATCGTTCAAAGTCGGGTGGCAGGTACTCGTCCTCAGGCGACGAGATGTCTTGACCAAGCCCGACCTAGGGAAGTAGCCTGCGGGCCTTCCAACAAGAGCCTTGATCCGACCTTGATGTCTCTACCGGGCCGAGACACTGAAGATCTCGCCACCTTTTGCGCATCCGCTGTACCGTAGAAGCTCAGGAGATCCGGTCTCTGCACGACCCAATCTACTTCCTCTGATAGGTTAACATTCCTGACCAGAACGGAGTCACCAAGGTGCTCGACAAGGGCGTCACAGGGTGGTCAGCCAACTAGACTCTCAGGCGCAGCGGGTTGAGCGGAAATCGGATTTTCTGAGCTTCTGCAGTCTTGACAGGTCCGAAAGGCGGCATCGTGGACCAAACCTGCAGGGGCGTCCCTTATGCAGGCCTGAGGGCTTGGTCTCGTTGTTGCACAACTCTCATCGGGTCACCACCATGATTACGGCTTGGTGACAGATAACAGCGATGCGTGGAGCTTCACGTGAGGACACTGACCTGATGTTCAAGCTTTGCGTATCATGAATGTAGCATGTAACTCGCGCCATATCTTGCCTCTCTAGGCTGACTAGTGGCTCTTGGGTCCAGGAGTTTTAGGCTTCGATAACTCTTAGTCTGAGTCCTAAATTCTAAAACTCGAACGCAAGCAGAATTTGTCGCTCGCGAAATTGTGTTGTTGCTTTCATGACGTCCTGCATGGATCCTGCTACCTACTGTTTCCAAACCCGACTACCTAGCCAAGTAGCTTTCAAAACTACTCTAGGAAAACATTGATTTGCAAACTGCGAAGAACAAACCACTCCCGTTGAGAAGTCCTTGGAGGAATGGGAACCTTGCCTGCATCGTCGTCTCGATTCGTTCATTCTCTGAGTGAAGGTCGCGGAGCTGGTCCCGTAAGAGACGAATAGTGCGTTGGCAACGGTCAAAGTCTTCCAGTGTGCCAGGCCTAAGACCACTTTCATGCGACTTGCACAGGTAGTCTGTAAACGCCAATGACACCATAGATATCAAAATTCTGTTGTGGACACTCTCTTGGCGTGATAGCATGTCCAGAAAGTGTTGTCTGTCAATGTAGTTGATCACAGATGCCGTCTTGTTCGCAGGACTGCTTTGAGCTCTACCCGCTTGAACTTCGCATTGGTCACGCAACTGGAACTGCGATGTCTGGACGGTCGGCTGTGGCAGCGATGCGGTAGAAGGTTCCACACGCATGCCCACCCCTTGTCCAGGCACAAGACAATCAGGCGTGAAGCGGGCAGGTGGCGCGTGTTGGACATCACCTGTTGTCGTGAAAGCCGTGGTGGGTACGGTGACTGCCGGTTGCTGAGACACATTTCGATGTGTGACGGGTGGAGATGGAAGCGTGAAAGCCGTGGTGGGTACCGTGAATGCCGTTTGCTGAGTTTGCTGAGACTCATTCCGATGTGTGATGGGTGCAGACGGGATCGGGTGATGTGGCCTTGCTGGGGAAGACACGGGTGCTTGGGTAGGCATGGGTGCAGGGTTGGGAATGGGTGCAGAGGGTCTGAGCGAAGGAAAGATTGCACCGTCTTGATGCCCTCTGAGCCAACCTGAACCCACTCTGATGGTTGGGCGGCTCGTCTGAGGTGCCGTGGTCTTGGGGTGGCTGGGCAACATGACAGGTCCTCTCGAGTTTGCTGGTGCCTTTGCACTTGTTAGCGAACACCATTGAACTCTGATCTGAATCATCATGTCTTACATTCATATTTTCTCTCCTAGCATTTGACGCCGATCTCTGCAATTGAGCCGCCAGTCGAACCTCTTCAGAGGAATGTCGGGATTGCTGCGTGCCCCTTGGGAAGTCTCCTGGTGTCTTTGAATTTTTTAGCAAATGCTTTTGGACTCTGGTCTGAACCATCATTTCTTACATTTATCTTCAGGGGTTGAGCCGCTAGTGGAGGGTCTGCCGAGGAGGGCTGTGATTGCAGCGTGTTCTGGGGGAAGTTTTCGTTAGTAAACACCATTAGACTCTGGTCTGTTTCCTCATGTCTTACATTGATCTTATCTCCTCTGTCATTTGATGCTAATCTCTGAGGTTGAACCGCTTGTTGAAGCTCTGAAGAGGAAGGTTGGAATTGTTGTGTGTCTTCGATGTCGAGAACCATCTCATCGCCAGGGTCAGAGCCGTCGCTGTCTGAGCCGCCTAGGCTTCCATTCCAGCCAGGCTTGGCCCATGTGTCAGTGTGCGGCAGCCAAGTTGCGGTATGACGTCTCTGCGATCCCCTTGAAAGCTCGACATGCCCCATCTTACCGAGAGATTCAAGGGAATACTTGAGCGCGCTCTGGAGCCGAGGATGAACCGCTGTGTTGAATTCGACGCCATGATCGAGGTCCAGCGCTTGGACTAGCTCCGAGAAGCGGTGGTTCTGACAATTTCCGAGGTGGAGCTTGTGACGTGCGAGATGTGCGTACATGAGGAGCCGCGCGTTTGCTGGCCAGCGGATCCGAGCGCCCGACCCCTTTTCGCTTAGGTCGCTGATCAATGTGCCGTGAATCTTTTGCAGCTCCATGTCAGTATCAGTATACAGATTGTGATGATAGTGGACAAATAGAGTTGAAGGTAGTTACCGAAGGAGGTGCCATGACTCTTTAGAGATGGGACCGGTAGAAAGAAGATCTGGATGCTGAGACGTTCGCGTACAACACTCCTGTTCTGGATAGGCACAAATACAGCTTGGACAACAGAAGGACTGGATGTAATAAAGCCAGCGGCTGCTTCATCATCTTTGAAGTCGTCTTCGTATGTAAATACCCAAATGCAGCCCTTGTATGAGTACGTTTCCAAACTACTCTGAGATCAACAGCTTTGTTGGTGTGCAAGCTTCTATGCATGTTCTACTTTGCCCCAGACATGTTGTCATGAACTATGCATGTCCTACTTCTCTCCAGACATGTTTTCATGAAAGGCTTTTATGCATGTCATGCTTTGCTCCAGACATATGTACTGCCCAGCTGCACCCTAGGAAACCAATGTCTGAGAGGTTGTCTTTGTGGGAGGCAGTATTACCTCTCCGGGAGGCCCAAGCCACTCATTTTATTTCGTCAAAAGCCTTCCATTCGAAACGATGTTCGCAACCCCTGAAAATATGAAATGCGATGGATTGACTGAGCGACTGAGTCTTCTGTGTCTCGTCTCATGTCTGGCTTTCTTTACATATAAGTTTTTGACCCTGCAGCTCTCCATAATGACGCTTCTTTGCTCCGTACATGCAGGTCTAAGATTTACCTGCAAGTTCCAGCCTTCAGTCACCATGGACCCCAATCGACCACCTTCTCGAGACCTTTCGGCTTACAGCTACGGCTCTGTTGTCAATCGTGACGACAACGGTAACATTGACGTCGGCCAAGTCACTCTTGACACCATGCTCAGCAGGGGTATCCCAAAGGATGCAATCCTCCAGAAGTACGAGCAGACGATTCGAGAGTACCGTAAGTGAGACCGATCTCTTAAACACAAAGAGTTATGCGTCCCAGCGACATGTCTCCAATTGCTGACAACAAAATCTGTGCAGAGAATTTCATGGCCTCTAACAATATCGGCCCAGGCAATTTGGGCGCAAACAGACAGGGGCAGCACTCAGGCCCAGAGACACCCAAGCCGGTGACACAGACCGTTCCGGGAGCGTGGAGCCCAGAGAATGGCTCCCAAGACAGCGACGTCCTCCGTACGCATTACCAGAACTTCGGAAACGCCGCGGCCCAGGGGCAGCAACAGTCCCGCCCGAACACATCCGGAAACGCGGTCAACCTCATCGATTACGGCGTCAATCAGCTTTCCATGTCTCCTCAGCGCGCAGTGGCCACATCCCAACCATGGCAGAACGACTCCGGGATGCCACTTCAGCTCCAACAGGGCGGCAACCCCAGAGCACAGATCGCCACAAATCCCCCATCCCTGTCCATCAACCCCCCAACCCTGTCGTCGAATCAGGCGGTCCATGAGCCCCGGGCCGTCAAGCCGCAGATCAACAGGCTTCCTACACTCGAAGAACAGGGCTCTCATGCACAAACCGCCAATCATGGACCTGTCAGCGGACATCATCGTGAACATCAAACGATGGGACCCCAGCCCGCCACCCCCTCTCACCTTCCTAGCACCACATACGACAGTGCCACGGGAACCTTCCTCACTCAAGGTCATGGTGGTCACGGCAAAGGCGTGGATTATCAGCCACGTAACACACCTGTTGAGGGTCAAGGCAGTCAGGAGTCTCCCAGATTGCTGCAAGATATAGATGCACTGGACAGAGAGGTTGAGGCTGCGCTGGAGAACTGCGTAGCCAAAGGCACGGCGTGGCTGGAAGCCGAGCGCCACATGAAGAAGGTTGTGTTCGATGCGGTTACGAATCGCCGCTGAATCGTGAATTCCAGGGGCAAACGGGCGCAAATGTGCCCCAACTTCACAATCTCGGTGGCAACATTGGATAGATACTTTGGCAAGAATATCTCAATTAGTGATAACAGTGGTGTATCCCAGTACGCGTTCTCGTTCTTTCCGGTTCAAACCCAACAGTACATCATTGCGTCCAAGCCGAGTGGCCTTCGAGGTTGTGTAGTTACATGACTGACCGAAAACGCTGTGTCAACAGGTCGATGATGATGCCCTCATTCTGTGCGTTTGCAATGTTCCTAGACAATGAGGGCGGCTCCAGTGAGTTGATTGCGCTGCCAACTGCCTCGCGTGTAGCATTTGTTACAGGCACCACTGGAGTCGCCCAGACACCATTGGCAATCTCTCCGCGATGAGCTGCGCGCTTGAGCATGTACCGAATCTGGTCGGCGAGCTTCTTTCTCAAGATTGGAGCAAGGTGCGGGAAGTCGCGAGGCTGGAGTTGCAGGCCACATTCCGCCGCCAAAGCTGACAGGACACGGTCCTCCTCCCGTTGTTGCTCTTGCTGTGGTGGGGTGTGACGTTGACGCTGGGACTGGTGCCGGATGCGATGGTTGCCTCTGTTGCGCGGGGAGCCATCTTGGCGTTGAATCTCACCAGGCTCCTTGCCAGCATTGTCAAGTCTGGTCCTGCCGAGCACCTGGAGGCGGCTCATGATCTCTCGCTGTGTGGCAGGACAGAGGAATAGACGGAAGCGACGTCGATGCTGGACATGGGAGGCGTAGGTGGAGACCGACACGCCACAGAGGGTCTGGTAGTACAAGCATTAGCATCGGAGGAAGGGCCTCGTAGATGTGAGGCAATGTAACAAACCTCGCCGCCCGAATGTCTACACATCTTCAGTGACTTGGGTATGAGCTGGAGATGAGTGGGTGGGAACAAGTTTGGTGAAAGGTACAGTGATGTCACTGGACCGGCTCCTTGTTGCCAAAGTCCGTCTTCATGTGCGAGAGACATTGGGGGTGTTCTCTGCCAGTGGTTACGGGCAGAATATAACTACTCACCCGCTGATATGGAGAGTAGTAGCTGTCTGAGGACAGCATAAGACTACGTTCAGTAGCATAAGCTTCTAAGAGCTTTAGGACTTTAACAGAGATAGCTTCTAAGAGCTTTAGTCTTTTGGAAGAAATAGCTTCTGAGAGCTTTATTCCCCTAATAGAGCTAGCTTCTTAGAGCTTTATACTACTAGAGAAGTTAAGTAGGCTTCTGAGAGCTATACTTTACTCATGAAATCAGACAAGCTTCTAAGAGCTTTAGGACTTTAACAGAGATAGCTTCTAAGAGCTTTAGTCTTTTGGAAGAAATAGCTTCTGAGAGCTTTATTCCCCTAATAGAGCTAGCTTCATAGAGCTTTATACTACTAGAGAAGTTAAGTAGGCTTCTGAGAGCTATACTTTACTCATGAAATCAGACAAGCTTCTAAGAGCTATCAGAGTGAAATAAGTAGCAGGGGCTTCTGAGAGCTTCATACAACTAAGAAAGTGAAATAAGCTTCTAAGAGCTCCACCTCGTAGAAGAATAACTAGCTTCTGAGAGCTAAAGAGGTTATTCCTTGAAACTACTTCTTGACATGAGATGAGTCTCTATCAGTCGGCGTTCTACCCTGGATATTTATCTTCACATCTTCAACTCATCATCAAGATCATTCTTCCTCATCTAAAGTTCAACATGCAGGACTGAGTTTCACAGGGAAAAAGACGCAACTGATATGCATTAGACACAAGCAATCGTAAGGTAAAGACAAATGAAACACCAAACGCGTAGTGCTGGTCCTCATGATGTCTGTCTAAGACTACCCAGCACTACTCTTGAAGTGACCCTGAAGCAACCTTAAGCGCAAAGAAAAAAGAAACACACATGCAGAGTGCTGTTCCTCGTGCTGCCTGTCTAAGACTTCGCAGTACCACTCTTGAAATGGTCCTGAAGCAACGTCAAGTAGCTTTTGATGAGTGAGTCAATCGCAGCCTCAATTCCAGCAGCAGCTTCGGGGTGAGCACCGTCTTGGAAGCTGGCGATGAGCCTTTCAAAATTTGGGACATCGCTTGAAAGCATTCTGCGTATTTTGTCAAGCTCTGCTTCAACCAGACGGTGCGATTGGTCATGCCGGCGGGCTGTCCACTTTGCGGAACGGCAGATGACACTCAGACCTGCCGCGGATGAACCGGTGGCGTCCAGTACTTCCACGATTGCATCATCGCCTTCTAGAGTGTTTGGCAGTAACATGGTGCCCTCTTTGAGCTGTTGTTCCACGCCAGTCTGCAGGACGCAGGCACTGGCCTTCAGAGTATCCACTACCGTACGGGTTTCGTCCAAGCGCGAGGCGTAGGTCACCCGAGATGTCTCGGCATCTTGTAAGATTGCTTTGAACTCTGAAGCTCGGTTCAGTAGCGCATCCTGTCGTCCCGGATACTTCAGCGCGCCCCAGAGATATTGTTTGCTTGGATCCATGGACGCGGCTGGTGAAGTCTTCATCTCCGACTGCAGAATGCTCAACCGCATCTGCGTGAAGCCAACGTCACTTTCAAGATTGACGTAAAGCCCGGTCAACGAGTGTTTGGCCGCCTCGGCAGCCTCTATAGCCTTTGAGGCCTTCTCAGCGACAGCAGGAGCGACGATCTCGATCCCATTCGTCAGCAAACATGACGCATCACTTCTGGCATTTTCGAGGATTCGTCCCTCCCGCGCAAGAGCGACAGGCATATGGGCGGCCAGTTCCAATGAGAGAGGGGACACGAAAACACCATCTGATCTGAAATCATGTCGCAGGGGAAGCTCCGGCTCAGGGTGCGCGAAGTACTTGTTCCACAGGGGTCCGGCCCGTTCGAGCAATGGGTCCTGGAAATAGAAGGCCAAGCCAATCACCCCACACCCGATCAAACGATTGAAGTTCAGACTGCCCGCAAACTCTCCGAGCTGACAAACACCGTTGCCAAGGCCTTCTGTAAATCTCCCAAAATGGGCCAGCCAACCAGATTGGGGCCTGGTTTCAACTTCATCAATGGCGCTGCCACCACGTGCAGGCTGGGCCATGTCGGTCATGTCTGGGTGGAGGAGCGCTGCGTCCGAGACAGGGTCCCCATCGGGAGTATGACTGTTGAGATTGAGGACCCCAATGTTGCCGTTGATCTGAGTGACGGTGGGTCTAGCACCCGGCGCGGCGTATGACTGTCTCTCCCGAGTGTCAATGATTGGGTTGCTAACGGGACCTAACGGGAGAAGATCCAGCTCTTCATCTAATACCGGCAGTGGATTGGTGCGTCTTGTCAGTGCTCCTCCACCGGCGACGGGTTGAATGCTGTCAAGGACGGCACGAACCTCTGCGGCATCAAGAACAAAGTCTTCTGGGTCCATGACGCGAGCAGTGGGTCATGCAAGATTGTAGCTAGGTGATGCGGTTCGGGAGATGAGAGTGGATCTTGCTGGATTATGGCGACGGCGCTGTCCAAAGTCTCTTCTTGCATGGTATGTCTCGGTAGGATGCAGACTGGATGATTTTGCGCCAGTGGGCGGCGCGACGTTTTGTACCCAGTATCTCAAGGTACCCAGACGTAAATATTGAAGGAGGCTGGAAGCACGTTCTGTTGATGTAGAGCTCGTCATTCGTCATTACATGGAAATGACTACTCATAACGTGCAAAGCCTACTCAATCAGTAAGGGTGTCACAGTAACTTTGTATTATGAGAGGTGATATGGACTGGGAATCAATCTGCCAGTTGCATATCTTGTACAGCCATGCATCAATGGAAATACCTTCGCTGGGATGTTTTCAAGCCGAGACAAGCCGCTTCATTCAGTGTTCGTGGGCATCTCCCACATGACTGTGATTCCGGAACAGCTTCTACTCATAATCTATGCACCTTGGTCCTCCTAATTTCGGAAGAATTCCTTAAAATGAGACAGGAAACCTCATTTGTTTCATCAACACTTCTGACCCTCTGAAGTCTCGTGTCTAATAACAACGTCAATTATTTCATCAAGTAGACTGGCTTGACAAAGTTCCTTGTCTCACCTCTGCACCCCTTGTACATCCATTCCAGGCGTTCAGCTTTCTTCAATGAGTCCTTGGCAAAAGTCTGCACTTGTTGGTGCGATTCTCGCAGCTCTTCTTGCAGCCTGCACGTGGGGTTATCTGAATCTATGGCCTGAAGGCCCACCTCCTCCGCCTCCACTGAAAAGCTCAGGTCAGTAAGCCCCTTCCCGTCACTCATTTGTGAGCACACTCACACATCTGAGACTCTTCGGCGTATCAACTCTAACCTTGGACATGAAATCTAGTTGACAAAGAAGTGCATCAGAGGCTCTGTCACCTTTCGCGTCGCCTCTCTACAGCATTCCCAGCTTACACAGAGGAGAAAACTTTCTTCTCGCTCCTGGGACTTGATCCCTTTCAGCCTCCTTTCTGGCCTCTTGATCAAAGTGGTTTCATCAGCGGATCATCTGTGGAGGCAGCCGAGGCCGCCATCATTGAAGCCTGGACCTTCGCGGGTGGTAAGGCCTCTGCCGAAGGCCTGTCCTCCGACAAAGAGGTGGAACAGTATCTGAGATTGGTCAACTTAGTGGCAAATGAGATATTGAATTTCCGCTCTAGAGCTATCTACACTAGTCGATTCTTAGACAGAGGCACTGACGGTCGCCAAAGGACAAAATGGCGGGTGACTTGTGAGAAGGATGAAAGCGCTCACGACGAGAATGACGCGGCATCGGGATAGTCTTAAGCATTTCGAGACATGAACCGTTCATGGGGTAGTGAATGGGGGTTTCATCAAATCAAACATGAGCAGTACCTTACAAAAAGACTTAAACGCCGTGGAGGGCTGCTAAATCTGTGAATTGAAACATGCTTACACCTTCCTTTGCACCTTCTGTGGCTAGTGTCTCAAACAGTGCTTCTGCCTCAATGAAAGAAACATCCATTCGTCAAAGCTAACACCAAAAGTGTATTGTTACTGGAGTACGATCGAGACCCCGCCCGGGGGCATATACTGTCTCTGATTTCCGCTACCAGCAACCATTCTGTCCCAAAGGCTGTGTCTCCCGTCTAGCATTCTCATTTGGCCATCTTTGGCAGATTCCCTCTTTGAGAGAGCGGTCTGATGGACAAGAAGAAAGCCCGGTCCCTCCCGCTTGTGACCATCGACCGCAACAACATGAAGGACCCTCCCAAGATGCAACGGGGACTTGCACTTCGCCGGCAGCGCTGCAAAGAGTTGCAAGGTCTGGTTGTGGTTCTAGAGCGCAGGGAGGAGGAACATCACGGCGTCCTACTCTCCGAGATCGTCAAGGCTGGTTTACTTGAGTACGCTCAGCGATTGGCGCCAATCTCGGTCGGAGACGAGCTTCCTTTCCAGGATCGGTGGCTCAAGAAGAGCGACCCATCGGCTCGGAAGCTCTTGACTGATCTCAAGCGATGGGCAAGTGAGCCAGACCCACCGGAGGACAAGTCTGCCGATTCACCGTTGACGGTCCCAGATGCATCAATCCAGGACAGCAACACATCGCAGGAAGACACTGCAGACGCGGCATCGGATCAGAAGAAAAAGGACCCTAACGCGCCCGATTCCAGTTCTCAGACCCCCGATGCCTCTTCTGACTCGAAAGAACCCGCTGTCGTTGTCGACGGCTTACAGGAGCTCGTTGTAAACGAGGCATTGAACCAGACAAAGATTGATTTCGGTAAGGCTCGTCCAGATCTCCCCATCCCAAGTCCCTTACATGTCTCTCAAATAACGCCCGTACTTCAACACTCACTCGGATCCACTGCAGGCACAAACGATGCAGACATTCTGAATGCAAATGTTCAACCCATCACCCAAGCCTCCACCAGCGAGCCTGACCCTGGTGACCCCTTGGACTTTCGTGGCAGGCATCGCTCGAACACACACGGTCCACTCAATTCCAAGGGCAAGCAGCCTCACCACCCAGCACAAGTCAACAATCTTGGACACAACAGCGTCATAAGAGATGCAACACCTGCTCCTGATGCGGTGCTGATCACCAACCAAGTCAGGAAGCATTCAGATGTTGCTGCAGACTCATCTGCTCGCCCAGACACCCGGATGCATCAGCCTATTTTTCCCCAGATTCGCTCCCGGAACAGATACTCGACTTTCCCTAGCACCGTCGCCCCACCAGCACTTGAAGATCACATGCCGGTCAATACCTCCCCAGACACTGTCACTTATCCTAGCATCAGTCAGGCAAAGCAACAGACTTTCGGCTCAACTTCTAGCATGGCTGATACCGGAAGTCCACGCCCAATTTTCCCTCCCGTTGACATGGAAGCTGAGAGGAAGAGGCTGCGCCCGGTCGTTCCACCTGTCGACATGGAAAGTCAGAGGAAGAGACTAGACAGCTGGCTTCGGTGGTGGTTGGAACGTCACGAGAAGAAGAAAGAAGATTGACACTTGTAGGGGGACTGTGGACTGCGAGGTTCGGGAGACGACGTGTTGGGCAAGTACCTTGTTTGAAGTAGTTATGCATCGTACGAGCCCATTCAGGGCGGCAAGTCATTTCAAGTTGAGGCTATTTCCTGTGTAAATCAACGAAAAATCTAACTCCATCAACATGCATGCCAATTAAAGCTTTGCGCGGTTGGATCATCATCAGCCTGAGAACGGAGCAAATATCCGGTGTCCGGCTCCGGCCTCGCCGGGCCCATATCGGACCCACTCTTACTCGGCGGTTCGGGTCCGGGTCCGGCTAGCGGATCGGTATCGGGTCCGATGCAAAAGGGAACTGGAAAGGGAATTTGTCGCCTGCCTGCGCTTCACCACTGCACCATATACATTCTCCAGAGTCCACTTCAGTAAAATTAACCATCAGTTCATCAAGTCCAAGAAACATCACCCAAGATAATGAGTCGTTGATTCAAACAAAAGCTTGAATTTGATTTGCTTGCACGACCAAAATTTCACGCTGCAGCTGCATATATAGAGGAGGAAGGAACCATTTTCAAATCTCTATCAACGCCTACTTAATCAACTACAAACCCAATGTTGGTGTTCCAATTCCGTTCATCACCATAACCGGTCCGAGCAGTGATCGTGACATCACAGATTCACAGCGACCGCCAGTACTTGACATCTTGACCGTACGGATCCTCCCTTGTGTCGTCTGGCCCCAAGCTGCTGTAGATCGTGCTTGGTGCTATTTTTCCGAACCGCTTCTCTGAGTCCGCTAGGTTGGCACTGAACTGTGCTTCAAGCGATTCGATTGCGTTGCTCACGCCCTCTTCAGCAGCGCCTACCCACCGATCCAAAAACAAAGTGTCGCTAAATAGATCTCGCGTGTGAGGGAAGACGAAGAGAAAGTCGGACGTGGCCCAGTCTGTCGCTTTGGTTGGTATCCTCGATATCAATTGTGACTGCAAGGCCGTAGTTTGTTGAATGAGTTTGGCACCGTGTCGCGCGCGGCGGCCCATTATAACTAGCCTCGGAAGCGCGACATGTCTCAAAAAAGGTAAAATCTTGTGCACGCCAGAAACGTCGCTTTGAAGCCAAGAGATTTCGACTGGGTACTTTCCAGAGCCTGCATGATACGGAAAGCTCCGCTCCACCTGGGAGGCGCGGTCCAGTAGCTCCCGTACTGCGGCGATTGTGTCGTCAAGAAGATCTGCGTATGCCACAATGTCATTCCCGTAACCCGAATCGTCAAGCTGTTCTACTGAGTTGAGGTCGGCTGAGCGGAGCTCAACGACGCGCATCAGGGAAGCCAGGAGATCTTGAGCCGTTTGGTTGAATAATTGTGCCTGGCAGAATTGACGACGCGTTGGCCGATCCCGAATGTCACGAAAAGCTTGGTCTATAGAAGCAGATGCAGTCGTTCTAATGTTCACGGACGTCTGTGACCTAGCCGACATATGTTTCACCCAACGAGACTTGAAGTCTTCGGGGACCCCGGTCGTGTCGTACTGAAGCTTCTTTTTTGAGTCCGTATTGCCACTGAAGACAGGGGGTGGAGTGCTCTCGCTTGATACGATGTTGACTGTGGTAGACAGCGGAATATTGGCCGCATTGCGGACCCAATCTCCATTTTTCTCCAGCTCAACACGTATGCGGGCAAGGCGGCTTCGATCGGCACCTCCGTACGAGGAGTTCATTTGTGCCCTTTGTAGCTTGAGATGGCTGGACATGGCAACACGTAACCGCTGAGATCCCCGAGCAAGCCATGCGTTCTGCAAGTCTGCTTTGATTCTCGAGTTCGTTGCTTTCAATGCCCCCGTGAGCCGATGGATGTTTTTTGACAAGTTGACGAGGCCATAGTCGACGTCTTTGACCAAATAAGGTGAGCCAGGACGAGCAGTTGGCTCACTAGACCCCGGTGGAAAAGGATTGGCCCCAGGCACTATGGTTGGCAGAGCATCGTGCGGAGAGAGGAAACTGTTCCCCTGAGTCGCCCAGCGGAACTGCGTGCTTGAGCCTGACGTGAAACGGAAAGATGGTGGTCCGTGGTCTGCGATCTGTCCGAGATGAAGACACAGCATTGGGAGGGCTGCAGCTAGGTCACGAACGAAGTATGTCTCTGGCACATATAGCCCTTGCGAGCTGCGGCAGGACTGATCTGGCGGTGGAACAGTCAAGTTTTGCTGATCGTTGGAGGCCGTGAACAAGGGACCAAAATCGTCAATGACCCAATCGAATCGTGGATCGCCCAACAGTATGGCTCGAGGAACAGCGGCGGTGATGAGCTCAAGGCGATTATTGTCTTGGAATATGTCGAGAGTTGTGAATTGGGCTGTTGCCCCGCCAAGAATATCATTACGAACCGCAAAAACGAAGGCGCAGAGTCCGCCGAGCACCGCGAGAAGACACAAGTACAGTCCCAATCTTTGGCGGCCGTGCATGTACGCTCGTGTTGTGAGATTCGCGATATTGGTCCATGTTGATGATACCATACAGGCAAACGACTGGAAAGGCCGCACTTTTCTTCTTGGTGACAAGAAGTCGATGGCACTATCTCCATCTGGGTACAGACCAATGCAACCAATGCTGACGCGAAAGTTGATCTGAGGCATAGTGGGGGAGTCATCCTCAAGATATGCATCTTGCAGGAATACTAAAGCACATGACGTTAATCAATTTTGCTTCTATTGCCAGGGGCTCTCTCGCTTCATGCCTGTCATTGACATGCTGGGTCGCATTGGAATGAATGATGCCTTTCTACTCACCTTGACTCTTCGTGCTTTGGAGTGCATCACGAATTTGAACATCATTGGAATCCCGCCGTAGGTGCCGATCGCTCAGCGAAGTAGCTGAGTTCCTGGCTGTGACATTGTAGGTATCACGATCCAGTCGGTCGACTCTGATACATGATTTTCCAGACGCTGATTGTTCCGCTCCAAAATGCACAGTAACGATCGAGTCAACCGAGTAATCAGGCCAATCGTTATGGAAACAAAGCTCAATCTGCTGAGGTGGTCTTGAAGGGCCGCGTTTGACAGAGAGTCGTAGAGCCGAGAACGGCAAGCTGCTGTGGTCTGTCTCAGAGCCTGTCCTCGAAGACTCCGAGCCGGAATCTGATGCCCTCAGACGGCTGTCAACATGATTGGTGGATTCTACCGAGTTTGACATTTTGCCTGTCGCTTCGACTCTCTTGGTTTCCAACAAGCGCTTGCAGGTTTCACTTCATACCAACCCCCAGTTGGAATGATGACTGGTATGGGTCACTGAACTTGATGAACTGAAAAGACGGCGGAGGAGACGTAAATGCGACGATTTGAGTTCGGACATCAAAGGGGGCGAGGGCGGAACTTACCATGTCGACCGAATTTCGAAAGGCGGTGAGTGATTGTTGTCTTTGTTGTTCTCGCATTGTTGTTCCATTGTTCTCGTATCCCTCGCTTCGATGGAAGCAAACCTACCCAAGCGGAGTATCTATATCTCCGGAGCAGTTTTGTTACTCTGCACCGCCACTCGTGTAACACGAAGTCGGCTTCAGGCCCGAGGCCCAATTGCGAACCCGGATCACTTCTTTACGTAAGGAATCTGATGGATCAAATGCCACTTAGGGGTCTTGCTTCTCATTGAGGAAAACCAGTCAGCAGGAGAAGAAACCCGTTGCTTGGGGTCAAAGTGTAGGAGCCGAAGCCAGCGACGGCGCCCTCATGCCTGCGTCTGTCTCTACGTCGCCCGCCTTTCCGTGTTGTCTCGGCTGATCGCCAAGAGTATTTTCGCTAGCGCCCGTTTGAGGGAGCGCAGGCAATCGTCGAAAAAGATTTTTGAGCTCAGTCGTGCACGGATCCATGTGGCTGACAGGGAACATGAGCAGATCCTGCTCTGGATGGAAACTTCAGCAACTGCCAGCGATATTCCTCACACTTGTTTAAGAAGTAAGATCTGGATGTTCATCGCCGCGAACTACAGCATTGCTGTCTTTAATGGGGATGAACCCCTGAGCCCTGCGCTGTGAGTGTTCTTCGCTGTATGATGTTTTCGTTCGTTTGCATTGAGATCAGCACGATGTCTTGAGCTAGGGCCACCTGGGACGTTGTTTGCATGGGCAGTCCGCCAACTGGATCCCATTTGTCATGTATTCAGTCGGGTATCGAAGTCACGGCACTCATGGCCATATGCAATTTCGGTCTGGAAGTACCTTCGTTTCTCATGGCTTGTTGCTACTATCGGCCATGCGATGAAATTGGTCAGTTGTCGCGTGAAGGGAGTCCCCGTCTGTCTGTCTGGTGTTCAGTCCTGCACATAGCGGCGCCCGAGGAGGAAGCCGTGCTCACGATTGTCTTGAACAAACCAGTGCTGAGATTTGGCTATTTTACCAACCGATGTGCATGCCACCGTCTTATTTGCGTGCTGGAGAAAAACCAAGGTTTAATTGCAGCACTTTCTGTCGATTCGCTGACGTTCCATTTGCCCTGCCACATCCAACTTTATTTTGTCATTTGACACAAGCCGTTAATCCAACGACACACCATGTCAGAAACAGATCGGCAGAGCCCTGAGTGTTAATTTAAATAACAACATTATTCTTCATCACGGATTCCTGGTGTTCTAGGCAAAGAGCTCCATTTCAGGCGATGACCCTGCCGCATGCTCTGTCACCGAAGACCTCTTTGATGGCAACGCACTAACCTTGTGGAGCCCTCCCGGTCTGTATCGAGAAGCTGGAAAACCAAGTCTTCTCAACCCCTGGAATAGTCTTTTACATGCATCATGTGCAAATGTTTCTGCTGCGGAGAGCGCGTTCGAGAGGATTATGTCCGCCCCTCTTCGCGCTGCGGATGTAGCATGCAACTCAGCTTGCCGCGAGCTAAATCCGAGAAAGATGACTTGACCAGATCCAGAGAGAACATTGCCACCAAGCTCGAGAGTCCTTGGGGAGCAGTCAGGATTGAAATCAAGCTCATTCAAACGTCTAGCCTGAACAGAGGCTTTTGGCGAAAAGTTTTGCCGATACGACAAGAGGTACAGGGTCTCAAGAGAATGAGCGGATATATTGCTCGTGACCAGCGTGCCAGGCAGGCGGCTCTCATCAACACCCAAAGTCCCCATACCAGCATGTCAGGATTCACACTTGTACACCGCCCAGAGAGACACCGACAGGCAGAAAGACGTCCGGTCGCAAGATCGCAGCAAAAGAACCCGCCAAGTTTTCCACCGTGTCATTTTGTGATTAATGTTGTTTGTGCTTATGCAGTCATTATTCTGTGCACAGGTGTGGTCTAGAAGTGCTCCAAAAGTCTCTTGGGCACCCGCGGAATCCATGATGCTACCCCATCTGTACGCTTACCGGTTGAAGATGCTCTCACAAACACCTGGTCAGGCAGTTTTGTACATATGCACAATGGATAGTTATGCAAGTACATCTTGCCTTGCAATTCTCGTAAATCAATGCAGCCCTCAGACTACATAGAGGATTTGGCTCGGGCTTTTTCAGCCCGCTATCCCCGGGCCTGTCAACTTCGGCAACAGAGCTGCGCTGGGCCGTGGGCTGACGTCTTGATCCAAGCTTTCCGCCTTTCCGTTGGATCGCGCCCACTTCTCCTGAGTAAGGGATGGCTCAAGTGTGTCTCTGTGGGCAATGGTACGTCTGGTAACCCAAGATACGTACTTAACAATCCGTGCAACCTCCATTTGTAAGTGTGAAGATGAGATAGCGATCTAGTATGGAGCTTCTAATTGATTGGGTAGCAAGCGGCGGCAGAAATGGAGTACATCAACACTTGACAACGGAATGTCTACGTTGGGATCACCTCCTGCACGTACCCGTTGATGAGCATGCGATTCATTTGGTCCATTGGCACGGACAGCAGATAGTGAGCCACTTCCGAGTCGTCAACCGTCTCATTCAATTGCCTGTCGACATTTCAAGTGTTGGTCGATCCTGTCAGCCCCGTTATGCCAGAGACCAGAAGGCCTAAGCACATTTCATCCGGTCGGCAAAGTGACAGATCACGAGCGACTCAGCCGCTTGTTATTGCCTACCATGTTGCATTTTGTGCGCCTTGTAGCTGCAGGTAGATTCTCCTGAACCCATGGAGATTTCTGTTTATAAAAGCCTTAGCTTGCTGGGAAGCGAAGACTACGTGTTTACATCGCGTATCATCTCGAATTGCGAAACACCACTCGCGCCGTTCTAGCAACATGTCTTTGTCTTCCACCTCCACTATCCCCATGTCATCTTCGCAGTGCCGGCAACCGTCATACGAGACGGCTATGAAGATGGTCAGGGGTTGGTTGATGCCCGCCTCACCCGCTCCAGTGGTCCAAAGTCATTCAGTTATGGACGATGCTATGAATCACGCCTCAAAATTCGCGATTCTGCGTGAATACGGCATCTCGGACTGTTCCTCGTCGTCTGATGAGACAGAGGGTCTTCCCCAGGCGCAGACACCAGCCGTTTGCCCCAAGCCCGAACGTGACCTCAACCGTCGCTTTCAAAGCATGTCGAGCACTGAAAGCAAACCAAGTAAGGCCGAAGTTTGTTGCTGAACTCCTCTGAATGCTAATCTACCAAAAGGCTGCATTTCTCGATCTCTTCATCTGTCAATGGAGCCAGCCGGTCCAGAACGCCAAGTCGACCGTTTCGGCAACGCCAGTTCCTGGGTTGGGGTACAAGAGCTGTCTGGTCTAACACCTGAGGGTAGCAGCGACAGCACTTCAAGTCCCATCAGCCTGTAAGTATTCGAGTCTCTAGTTAGTGTTCTTCTTCTGACTGAGATTCCGTGTGAGTAGGGGCCATAAGGTCGCATCTAACCAGGAACAGTGCCTTGCCTCTGAAACCTCATGCCACAACCTATTGAAGAAAATTTCCTGTCTCCAGCGGAAGTTGAAGGCCAGGAAGAAGAAGATGCGTAGTTTGAAACGCAGGCTTCGGCGAACATCGAAGACGTTGCAAGCCTTGTTGGGTTGAGCGGGAAACAGTGGATGTAGATTCTCACTCTACTGCTTGAGTCCCGGGAAGGCGTTAGAGCATCTAGGTAGCTATTGGGAGTGTTGGGAAATTGAATCGGGCACAGCATGTTAGGCTTTTACTCTTGTGACAAAATGCTATCATTCAGGAGTCGATTCGATAGATTTGTCCCAAACTCCATTAGCTCTTACCTAGACTACATAGAAAGACTTCTAGTTGCCTCTTTTAAATCTCTCTCCTCCGATTCTATTGTGGTTTGAATCATCAGGCATAAATCCCTCATTCTCCGTAACCGCGCTGCGAGGTCTCCCTGATCTTCAAAATCAATCGTAGCATAACCCTCTAGACGTTCACAAATCTTCAGTACAAATAGCACTGATGTAGACGTCAACTCCACTCTTCTCAGAGCGAGACGCACTTGGAGCTTGATGGTTTTGAGATGTTTGGCCAGTTGTCTCGGCGTGGGGGATTCTGGACATTGACCGATATGAATTTTGCTGCCAAAGCCTGTTGGCTCTGGGTAAGAGCTATCGTTCTGCATCGATGATGACCAGAGGAAAGCGTGAATCACGTGTCGCCAAACGTTAAAATCAACGCGTGGTGGAATTTTGAGGCGTAAGATCGAAGAGAATGCCGTGACAAAAAGCAACACCCCGGATTCCCGGCTTCCTTCTTTGCCTTGAAGCATTGGTGCGGTGAAGGCAATATCAGTCTCCAGAACGATGTTTGTCCTTGAAAGAATCAAACTTGTAACTGTTTCACGATTCTCCAAGGAGGGCTGAGGCTCGTAGACTCGGATTTCCTTCGAATCGGCAGACATAACGGCCAAAACCCAACGATCTGAGTATTGCAGTGGAATGAATCGATGGCTTTCATCCGGCACATCAAGACTGCGAAAGGGACTCGGATCGTCTGGTTCAGTGACCGTGATCCCTTCTCCGACGATGTCACAAAGGACCTTAAGTGTGGCGTGGACCACATCCAGCGGAATGGGTCCGCCCATTTTCACAATGTCGATCGCCTCATTTGAGATGGATGCTTCGGAATTCAAACTTGGGGATGCTCTTGGGCTCATGACTCGTTGACGCTTCGGCTGTCGCGCCGCGAGTTCGGTTTTCTTCGCGGCCGCATACCATTCGGAGGGCGACTGTGCCTCTGCTGGAGACGTGTCTGCGTCAGAGTCATCTTGACGGTCGAAAGACGAAGTTGTCGACCTCTGTGTAGAGAAATCCCGCTCAGAAAGGCTTCCAGGAGCGTTCGTATTGGCTTCTTCTTGAACGTGAGGGCCCTTGTGAGTTCGCAATGCTCGACTGTTTTCAATGCGGATAAAGGCCGATGAATCCTGTGACGCCGGCTGCCGTACGTCCCGTTAGATAAGTGCCGAAAACAATGTGAATGGGTACCACGTGTTTCTCACCTCACTGTTGTAGATTACCAACGCTCGGTTCGTATCGCGAGGAGTCCAAGATTTAAGTGGTGAGACCCGCTCCTTTGGAGACTTCATTCTCTCCGCCTTGGCCTGCAGAAGCGCAGCTTTGGCGCGTTCCCAATCCGGTGCATTTCCTGCAAACCTGCCAATCTCGCGCCAAGTATTTCCGCTTGGAACATTGATGAAGAAATTGGTCAGTTCAGGTTCCGTGATGTTCCAGTTGAGGAGGCATTGGCCCTTTCCGGTAGCGATATTCTTATCGCCTCTGGTCTGGCTCTGAGAAAGCGTGGTTAATACGGTGATGCTGTTTGCAACCGCGTCTTCGCTCCTGTTGTTCGCGGCCGCCTTATTACTGCCGCAGCATTGCCAGTCACAGGATCCCTGGCTTTTCCTCAAGGCGTCTGAGAAGCGCTGCTGGTTGAGGGTGCCAAGCGGTAACAGCCAGGCCTCCATCTTGTTGATTAGGGGAACCTTCGTCTTGTCTCGCTTGCCCTGCACGGCCCTGATGTGATGAACCCGACGTTGGATTCTTTTGGCATCGTCCAACTCCGGGTCCTTCTTGGTACATGTGGTGGGTGTCTGGCCGTTCTGCATCAAACAGAGAATTTGGCATACATCGCCAGGAGGCTCGTCGGGTCTCGTCATCGTGGTGCTCGTTCAGAAACTGACTAGAAAGAAGATTTCGGATGACAAACGGAACATGAGGATTCAGATGAGCAAGCAACTGGCCTGAGCTCCAACGACGATGCAAAGCCGCACGGACAAGACGCAACCCTGGATCTCAAGCCCCAATGCAGCTTCCCGTCGCGTATTCTCGCGTAGCACAGAGCTTTCGCCTCTCATACTTTCTCGACATTTCACGCTCTGTTTGATATTGTTTTCCGCCTTCATTGTAGATTTGCTCCTCATCACCTTTGATCCAGAGTCCGTTTTGAAGACGTCATACTTGTCTGAACTGAGTGCCGAAGATGACCGCCCTTGGGATTGACCTTGGCACCACCTTCAGCTGTGCCTTCACGCACGCAGGAGGAGACCTCGTGGCTGTTGAGGTGTTCCACGGCAGTCGGATCTTCCGCTCTGCTGTTCAGATCGAGAACGGCAGATGGAGGTTGAAACGGCCGGATGACACCCCAGATGGTCAACGGATCCATGTATCGCTCGCCAAACGCCTCATCGGACGGACAGGCTGCGATGGGAAGCTTGCAGAGGACGCCAGTCTCGTCGATCATTCACGGATATCAGCCCGAGGAGGCTTCTACGAAATTGAGGGCGAGGCAATTTTGCCCGAAGAAATCTCTGGGTTCATCCTCGGCCGTATCCGAAAGAAAGTGGCCGACCTCGAGATTTCTGGCTGTGTCCTTGCTGTGCCTGCGTACTTTACGCATCTGCAGAGGGAGTCTACCAAGGATGCAGCGCAGATCGCTGGCTTTGACCGCTCCAAGGTCACTTTGGTCCCAGAACCAGTAGCTGCTCTCGTCTCCTTCATTTTCGACAAGCGTGCGCCTACAGACGTGTCCCTCGACGGCTACTGGTTTGTGATTGATATTGGCGGCGGGACTGCCGATGTCACCATTGCAGACGTGGACGGCGCCGAGAAGACATTCGTTGTGGCGGCGACTGCGGGTGACAATGCATTGGGCGGAATCCACTTTGACGAGGTGCTGGTATACCTCGTCATGAACAAGGTCAACAGCAACAACCTGGACGCCGGAGTGAACGCTGAGACTTGCAATCTGGCACTGGTGACCTCTGCGTGTGAAAGAGCCAAGGAGGAGCTCTCGGAAACCACAGAGACCGAGGTCAGGATTCGATCAAAGAGCGGCGACAGCTTCATTACGACAGTCACAAGGCAAGAGGCTGAGCGGGTCTGGAAAGAGTCGGGCGGGAAGATGGCGCCGATGGAGAGGATCAAAGATCTTTTCGCGCGCGCACTTGACGCCCCCAACGTCGCCAACATTGGCCAGATCCCCAACGTTCTCATCGCAGGCGGCGTGGGGAACATGCCGTGCGTTCGGACTCTCATCAGCAGCATGCTGCCTAGCGCCAGAATACACGTGTCCCACCTGTCAGAGGCCATCGGACGAGGCGCCGCCTACATCAGCAACGACCCGGATATTCTCATCACGGAGGTCACCCCACGTGGAATCGGTATCAGCGTCGACGACGACACGATGGGATTCGTTGTGCAGCGCAACCAAGCGGTGCCTGCCAGCAGCGAAGAAGCCTTCTTCACTCCGTGCGACAACACGGAAAAGATCCACATCATCGTTTACGAAGGCGATGACAAGACGGCGAGCAAGAACATTGAGCTGGGCCGCTTTGCCATTCGCAACATCCCCCCGTGCCCTGCTGGAACCCGGATCGATGTCACCGTCAACGTCCCCGAGCTTGGCAGTCTCAGTGTCACCGCACGTGTCGTCATCATGGATACTGAGGAATCCCTTCGGGTAGAACATGCGCCCCGACACAGTCCGGATAAACTGGAACGCCTGAGACAATTGACTCTCGCTCGGTTGGATGGGACCCCTTCGATTTCACGCGTTCTGGCGACCACCTCAGGTGATCAACCAGCTTCAACGGTTGGAGGGAAGAGGGCTCGGTCAGTTTCTGGAGAGGGACCGTCAGAGGATCCGGGCACTAAGAGAGCACATTTGGGAAGCGGCAACGAGGATGATGCAACTGATGGTTTGTAAGACGATTGTCAAGTTCTTAGGAGGACTCCACATGGCTATGTTTTGGTTCGTCACGCATCACAATACGGATTTGGCGTAGATTAAATACTCGTTTCTGTTTTGGTCCCTACTTCACTCCTGCACGGTCGCCGTCCTGAGATAGTGTGATTTCGCAGCATTTGTTGAGGGAAAAAAGTACTATGAGCAAACATTGAGCATAAGTTAGACATCCGCAGCTTTGGATGAAGAAGTCGTTTCTTTGAGAGTCGTGAAGATGAGAGTTGCTTATGGAAGCTTTTGCAAGCTCTAGTGCGGATTCAATGGCCGAGGCCGAAGAACATGAGGTCCAGGACCGGTTAGTTTAAGCACTGGACGATATTGTCTGAGACTGATTATGATTGATGATGACGTCTTCAAGTTTGCAGATTTTAACTTATCGCCCATTATTAGCAATTAATGTTCGTGATAGTCAAGGACTCAAGATGCGTGGGACGCAGCAACATGACCTTGCCAGCTGTCAAGCGGTGGTCGCACTGTCACCTACTGGCGGACAGCTGCCTGAGCGCAGACCAATTAACTTACTTTTGCCCGTCGCAAGCTCCACTTTGTCAAAACATTGCAGGTCAACGAGCAGATCAACGAGCACACCGAAAAGCTGCCAGACCAACACACTCCCCCAGAATTATTTCACAGATCAACACCATCAGGCGAAAGTGCACAGACCACTCGCCCGGTCAAAAAAATTGCAGATCAACGCCGCCAGCCAAAAAGCTCACAGATCAACACCACCCTGGGCAAACGTGCACGAACGAACCACTTCATCAAAAATGAGCAGATCAACACCGCCCTTCAAAAGCGTGCAGACCAACACCGTGGTTACTCATGCTGTCAAAAGCAACACCACCCCGTCAAAAAACCCACAGATCAGCACCGCTCTATTAAAGACCAACGCCATCCCGCTTAAGAAAGTTAGACCAACGCCAACCGCCAGAATTTCGCAGACCAGCAACAGCAAATCCGTTCTAGACTGTGAGTCGCCACTACGTCCCAAGCAACACGCCGGGGAAGCCGAAGATGCGGCCAGTTGACGAGCAAAGGGTTGAAAAAAAAAAAAACGAGAAATTCTGGAGGCACTGGCTACCGGTCAAAAAAGCTGCCGCACGCACGCGCACTGCGTGCAGGCTGCAGCAATGTCCTGCGCGGCTCTAGGGCCGGTGCAGTGATGGTCCTGCAAGGTGACATTCCACTCTTCTCACCATTTTCTTGGTGGCGGCTCAGATAGCGCCAATGCCAGGGCTTTGGACTCCCATGATGCGTGCTGGAGAAGCGTCTTTGCAAATCAGCGACGCTGATGAGTTCCTTGCAAACGGCGGGATCGCGAAGTGGGCGTTTGGTGTTGCTGGTCTGTGCACCCTCGGTACGTACCTGACTGTGAAATCTGCGAAATCTTGATGATTCTGGCCGGGATAGTCATCCACATGGTGAATTATTCCATGAAACCTTTCGGAATATGCGTAGCCGGCCGTATGAAGGATTCCGGCTCTTAGTATCCTACACATATGTTGTGGTGCTGTGGCATCGCAAAATGTGCTTCATTTTTGACAAAAATGTGCCCACCTTTTTAATATGCAAGGTCACACAACGAGCACCGAGTATTTTTTTTCTCGCATTGATGCTTTTGGCTCATGTGCTACATAGAGCTTAAAGCAGATATTTTAATCCGCTGGGACAATTTTGCAACAATTCCATCTACTGGTGCGCTGTTCCGGGCTGGACATGCGGAATTTCTCTTCCCGGCGCGCAATTTTCTGGCCGCGCGCCGGGACCCACTTCCACGGCCCCACCTAGCAACCGGCGCCGCAATCGTTTCCGAGCCTCCAGGCTGGCACAAGACCAAATAATTGCAACAACGTCGCGAGCAATTTTCCTCAGACTTGTTACTGCGGATGGTATTGAGGTGCACATGACACTGTTCGCATCCTGAGCCCCGCTGTCCATGTTGCCATTGATATCGCGACTTGTGCTGGTTGTCCCCGGGAGCTGGTCGTATAAGTCATCGTCTCTTCCATCTGTGATTATGTAAAACAGCCCTGACACGTACGAGATCGCTCGGCAGGCTGATGAGTCTGATCTCAACGTGAATCCCATGTCTGGAGGAAACGGCGCATCATCCACCGGCCATCCATTCATCTCCTGAGCTGCATTGTGTCTTGTCGATGGGTCTTGCGTCAAACAATTTCAGCATGCAAACTGCTCCCGCGAAGTAACACGCCTGTCTGCGTTTGCTCTATCTCAGAGAATGAAGGGTCGACCTGGCTTGCTTACTGAGAAAGTGCTGCAGCCTGCAGCCTCGGTTATCAACGGGTCTCATATTTCGCTAGATGTCAGTCCACATTCTTCAAGAAGTAACCCCAATTGCTAGAGCACGACAACATAGCGACGAGTGGAGAATGTAATCAAGAGGCCTATGCAAAGTTCAGCTAGCAGAAGCAGCCATCGGATTTCTTTATAGATAAGTGCATGTGCGAGAATAAAAGTACATTCGCATTACATTTCAACGTTTCCATATTAGGCGCAATACTTAAGCAAATACACCCTTGACATATTAGTGTCTTGGGTATATTCTCCTTCAAGCCAGTTGCTAATAGAGGTGGGCTTAAGTAACTAAAAAACGCCCTATCTCGTTTAACGCAATCGATTCTTTTCACATAACGTTAATAAGTATTAGACTAACCTTGTGGGATAGGTCCTCCAAAATACGACTTTCTCTAGGGCCGAAGGAATAATAAATAGTCCATCATTCATCAAAACCACTTATTAGATGCTACTAGGGGATAAATAAGTCGCCTATAAAGCTTCTAGAAACAGCATCAATCAGGGATCTCACAGTGTATTGTTGCTTTAAGCTATTGCGGGAGCACCCCTACTCATCACACTCCGGCTAAGCGTGCTGATGTAACTTCAGACGGCACGAATGCACCATTATCTCTTCCGGCATGCCAATGACCGTAGGTGATGCGATGGTCTGTTGCCGCAAGGTACAGCCATCCTGTCCATAGGGCGATTCATTGTTTGCCGCTTCCGGTTTCGAGAAATATTGTTGGAACGGCAGTTGATCCACATGTAATAACCTACTACTGTGAGAAGATGAAGGAAAAGTCAGAATATACTTCCCCCCCAGCTTTCTCTATGGTTCCACTGAAGACCAGAGGCCAAAAGCAGCAAAAGTTCGCAAGATGAATCATTCCAGACGCTGGGCATTCCAAACACCTAAATTCTAGAGGAGGATCATGATTAAATCCAGGTTTATACTGTACCAGATGTGTTGAAAAGTTGACTACGCAGGAAGAGAGTCATCTGGAATAAGACTGTTTTACAGCTGCATATTGTTATGAACTTCATGTCGTCCCCATCGCTCGCAACCCAAGACACCGGAACTGCTTACAAGCGGAACGGCGGCTTGGAATATGGAGGACTTGGCCCGAAGCAATATTCTTCGAGGTTGTCGTTCGATATAAGTATTCCTTCCACATCTTCTCGGATCCGTTCCACCTGAAACTACTGACCAAACGGACTGTGTACAGTCTGAACTGAAGTCTGAATCGGCATAGGGCTGGAGATGGGCAGTTTTGGCCTCCTGATTCAAGAGCTGTTGTTTCTTCGCAGGTCAAACAAGAAATTAGCAGTGCCTACGGATAAAGGAGAAACTTGGCATACCCTGGTACGGGACTGATTGCCTTTTGTGATGAATAATTTGGTTCAATGCCATGACAGCCTCCCAAGGAAACACAGCTAGGACATTGACGTGAACTCCGCTGGTCTTGCCTTGCTCGACTTTTTGGTTGATCGTTTTGAATTCACTCGAGCACCATAGAGGAGAAGTCTGAGCCCTATCGCGGGCTCCCTCCCTGGAATATTATATCTTCTCCTTTGCCTTGTGCACCCCTCGTTATTGATCTTGGTCGTTAGACATCTTGGTCACCATGCAACAATATGAACGAACAAATTATCCGACCGCCTGAAGACTACACGGAAAGCCTTTGGTGGCTCAGTTGCCTCACAAGTTATGCTTGTGAAGTGGGTGGAGTTACAATCACATAATCCGTTCCATATCATAATCTCATGTGCCCATCCCACCCCAGATCTCCATTCTATCCCGGGCGCGCATCCTATTCTAAGCGCAAATTCTGTTCATCTCATGTATCAATTCCATTCTACCTCTTTACCAGCTTTTACTACATACTTCAAGAATTTCTTTTGTCGCAAAAATTGAACTCTACGATCGGGGCGCAGAACGTTCAACGTCGTTGGTTTCCGAGAACAAGGCCCAATCTGGAAGACGTTCAGTCCCGCACATGACCGTGGCCACCTCAATCTGTTTTCTCAAACCTTGCTAAACGTAACAGTCAGTAGCTCCCTTGGAATGGCGCAGATTGATAACAGACTGGCCATGGGTGAATATCATTTGAGAGGGTACTAGCAACATGTACAAGGAGCTGGTGGAAAACCGGAGATACATCCACATAATAATCTCGACTGTCTCTCCGGGTCACATTTGGAACTGTCCAGCCGTCCATCCAAGCTATATGGGAGTACCCAGGCTACGCCGGCAACACAAGTCAAAAAGACAAAGCTGAGCAATGATCATGACGGAGGCCAGAACATTACTGAATCCCATCAATATCGTGCTTGCGTCGTAATTTTGTACTGTCCGGTGGAAAACAGCAACCACGCTTGACCGCGACCACAACCATTGACAGAGTGTTCAGGTTCGTAGAAACCATCAAGACCTGTTCCAAATTTCTCCCTGTACTTGTGTCGGTTTTCTCATATCCCTCAGAACCTCCTCGGAACATGCTCAGGATACTTCACTGGTGAAGGTTCTTGAGAGATATTCTGACTTCCAAGCACGTGCACCAGTAAGTGTTGCGGCTTTTTCCCTTGGAACGTGCGAACGAAAGGACAGGCGCGGGTTCAACAATCCTATTCGCAACAAACTGCCTGCCTGGCCGACAGCACATGCATGTCGTGATCGATAGCCAGTTGCCCCCGTCGAAACGTCGCATCGTCTAAGAACTATTCTCTGCCTGTCGTGGGTTGCATTTATAGAGTTGGATTGCGTCCAAATCATGTTGGTGTCGCTCCCATTGCTGGTATTTTTCTAATGCAGTTGTGAAATGCAGTTGTGAAATGCAGTTGTGAAATGCAGTTGTGGAATGCAGATGTGGAATGCAGATGTGGAATGCAGTTGTGGAATGCAGTTGTGGAATGCAGTTGTGGAATGCAGTTGTGGAAACCAGTTGTGTAATACAGTTGTGGAAGTCTCCCTCAACCCCCCCCTCTAAAGGTATGAAGTGCGCGTAACACAAACTGATCCTATTGTTTTGCAAAGACGCTGACTAACCTTTGCTGGTCTTCGGGTAAGGAGATTGGCCGCTTCATAGGGTTCATCTCCAGGAAGCTTATCTAAGTAACCTCGCATGCAATAGCCTGCTATAACAGACTGAGTTGAAATGCTGCTGCTCGCGATATCATTACCTAAGGATGGACTTCATCAACCCTTCATGCTTCGCAGTCAGTCGGTCATGAATATCCCTTACCCAATGCCACATAATCTCCGACCCCATCAACATCTTCGAAACCAAGAAGCTCAATAACTCGTCAAGCAAGAACCTCGTTTATCCCAAGCTTCAGTTGGGCAAGGCGAATCTAAGCCTGGCTGAAGTTATTCTGGACCCGGATTCCACATCCTACGGTGTTGTGGCAAGCGACTTGTGACAAGCAACAAGGTGCTAATAGTAAAACACGAGGATCCCCTGACACAGCTGCAGCTGACCCTCAAGACACAGAAGACGCCAAGCGCTCCTCGTTCATCACAGAACAAGCTTCTTTGGGCATGCTGAATAAAGACACAAGGATACATCACAGTGGAGAATTGCTCAATGACCTCAAGGCCTGAAGTAGAACGGAAGCAATGGAATTCGAAACTAAAGCGTCGTTTTCAGGAGACGGACAATTAGACCACAATCAGACGAGAAAGATTGTTATCATAGACCAAGAACTCTCATAAGTACACGTATATCTCACTAATAGTTTGAACCTTTCCCAATATACATCATTCAATACCAATAGGAGATGTTCAGTACCTGAACAAGAATGCTAAGTATTGTTCCTTAAATACAAATATCCATGTTGACTCCATTTCATCTTTATATGTCCTCAGGCAATTCGATGCGCTGATCATGAGCGCAGACTTCGTTGATCTTTTGCTGCCAAGTAAATAATAGCGTTGTCAGCCAATTGTATTTAATGCTTCCACAAAATCTTTGAATCGCCCTTTCCTGGGGACCATTTTTGGCCAGCTCTCTAGAGTGGTCAAACTTCTCAGCCAATAATCTCACCTAATTTGACCAGTTCTTCCGTAAGGGGGGTGGGAGCAAAAGCTGGTTATGTTTAAGTATTTATCACCCCTTTATTCGCATTACCCTCTATTTGTAACTCTTTTTAGATGCGTTCATCACTACTGTAGCTGCAACTGCTTCTCTGATCATAGAAGCTTTCAACGCCTTCATACAGAGGCTTTTCCATACTCAGCATTTAAACGCTAGATCCCCCCCAACAAGTAATCTCACCCTTTACCCGTGAAGCATCTTTAACGACCTCACATATTAATGTCTTTAATGAAAGCCCTTCATATATAACACAAGACCGTAAGATACCGCTATATCATATCTATCTGGTTCTAGACGTCAGGTCTATACACTATCTTCAACTACACCTCATTACTAGCACATCATCTTTCAATCCCAAAACTGCATCTACCACGTTCTCTATATCTGCTCACAAACATCCCCATTAAGTGCGTACATCCTTAAACGTTAACTTCACTTCATATCCTCCATAAATTAACCATAGAGTTCTCCCTGTAACCCTTCACATTCTCTCAGAGTCATATAGCGATCTACAAGGTATGCCTACATACAGTAGCCTGCTATAGGAAAGCATAACGTAACTTTGCATAAGCATACAGGCTAGTTTTAGCATTACAAACATCTAGTCCCAAGCATCCAATAATAACAGCAACCACTTAAGAGCTTAGAACGTATTTTAGGCTAGAGCTTTCACTTATGTTCCATAAATGTCAATAACAACATTGCTCCAGGTAGATGCAAAGCTCGTATTACCTTAAACTTCGCTTGTTATATTCAACGAAGACTGACATACTACCGGTTTGCATTACTACATCAAATACCACAAACACACTAACGCCATGCAGCGGAATACACCCAGTGAATGAATACTTGTAGAATCTTGCCCCAAATCGCAAAGGCAAAGTTTAGATACCAGAAATGTTTCACACGAGCTCAAGGCGCATTTTTAACGGCCAGCGACCATTTCGGAACATCACTACTCCACAATGATCATCAAATGAAATGCTAATACCTCAGGAAACAGCATGCCTTTTCAAGGATGCTCCAAAAGAAGGGATTGATCATTATTCGTTGTGATGTTAACCCTGAACCACCAGGCATTTTGCATCTTGTTTCAAGATAGTAGCCAGCAATCAGTTTCTTGCCGTATCAAAATCAAACTCAATGCGCACAAATTCCTTTAAGCCGCTCATCGTATTGTTCAAGAAAGTTACTGGCTCCAGAGGGGCGATCGCCAGACTTAATCCGAAGACGTGACGGATTCAGGCTCTGCTGCAAACTTTCGTCGCCAATGTCGCATCGTTTATTTAAAAGATTTGGATGCTTGCTTTGAACCTGCCCATTCTTCTGCTCATGTGTATGAGTTGACGACTCAGACGATGAACTTGGGAACATCTCTTGTGCTTGATATCACTCCAAATTTTCAGCACGCATTTGAAAACACGCTCTCTAGATCTCGTTACGCCGCACCAGTAAAAACGACCCCTAGAACCCGCGAGATGCAGGAAGCATGATTCAAGCAGTGAACGACATCAAGAGAATGATTTTATGCTTGGACTTGCGGCAATTGCCTCAAGCCGAAGAAGGAGCAAGTCCTGGCCAAAGGGGTTGCTCTTGTTAACACGGTACATCTTGGGCCCGCGTGACGCTCCTGACTCCAACAGTACCCTGGGGTACAGAGGGTTACGGGTTTGCGTCATGGATGTGGTGGCTCAGGAAAGATGCAACGAATACCCCATGCTCGCTCAGCCATTCCGGCAGGTAGCTAATGATTAGACCCTCAAAGCGATCGCCAATATGGAATGATCGTTTGCCGATTAATCACTAGCCCCTCTGTGGTTGAGCTCTATAACTCTGGAGACCAAACACTATTAAAGCAACCGAACAGATGAGTGCGAGGAGTGGACTTTCTCGTTATCATTAAGTCCTCTTTACGGTCTTGGTGAGATTCTGTTCACTTGTCATTCTGCACACCCATGGGGCGCACTCGATGTTGAAAGCAATTTGTAACAGTCATACACACGAAGAGAGCACATCAAATTAACTCACCATCCATGGGTCGTGCTGCTGGCATCAGGAGACCACATTCCGGTGGAACCTCGTCCACTTAAACCTTAGCTCTTCTCAATCCTGTTTGACACGCGCGTACGAATTTCAAAGGCATCATGAGTTATGAATTTGGCATATGAATGTGATGAGAAACAGAGGATTTAGATTGACTACGAGATGGAGACTTAGGTAGATGACATGGGTTCTCAGTTGCAGCCGGCGGTTGACCAGTATTTAACGTGGCTTGGTCAACCTTCTCGCAAAGCACACACATCACAGCTCTGGTGGCCAGTGGAGAAATCCTGTCACCAATGCTGACATCGAACGTGTACACCGACAACTGGAATAAGTTGGTTTGGTTCAAGATGCCTGTGCTTGGTGTACTTTAGGACGCTTATATACATTAATATGTATGTCAAGGTGGTATCTTCCGGCGTCGGAAGTGAAGAGCACAAAAGCTAGCTCCTTGGTTGGTTGTGAATCGAGACGGGCTTTCCAGGGGGGGCGTGCCTCTTAATGGAGAGGTTAGAATCAAAAATGAAGACATCACTCCTATAGTTGCTCAAGTCCCGTAGGGGAGCCCTTTGCCATTTCTTCTCGAGTCGAACGTGGTATGATTAACTTCGCGTGGTGTCTCAGGTCTCAACGGAGACTTCGTGTGGGCATGGCCAGATCTGTTCAGAGAAGAGACATACAGCAGTAGGAGCCAGATTAAAGATGACTCATAAGGCCCAACTTCGTTTTGGATGTATCAGTGACTTGTTAAAAACTCATAGTTCGTGTTACTTTTGTTCAAGCTTTGACCGGACGCATAGTGGAAAGGGAGGGGAGATCCATGTCAGCTGCATTTGTGGCACTATTGGTCTTCGTGGTGATGACGGCTATCTGAACTTGCTAAATGACATCAAAGAAAGCATGAACTGCCGTATCGGAGGCCATCGTTATGCGACTGTCATTTCTATAGCCGATAGTCCTCTTTTGCAACTAGAAATTGGAGATGCAATATTGAGAAGTAAAGAATGTTCCGTGTGTTCACGGCTCTTGGTCTGTCGAAAGCATAAGTGGCGATGGACTGATGGGTCTGTAAGACACGAAACCGACTGTACGGTCACTACTGCTTGCACAGATGCTCTATATGTTGTAGCACTTTCGGCGTGCTGATGTGGTACTGGAGTCCTTTGGCAATCCCTTCAGCTATTGCGGCTATGAAACCCTACTGGAGGGCTTCTGGGTTGAAGCGTGCCTGGAAGGCGAGCTTATCAGTATAAATGCATGTTGCAATACCTATACCTATAATCGGGAAGCATCGACGAAAGGAGACTTGTCAGAAGCATATGTTGTGTGGTTTTGACTCTTCAGCCCTATCCAATACTGCAAAGAACTGATGGGCCATGAAGGCATTGTTAGAATTCAGACTCTTCAACATAACGCAAACCAAAGCAATGTCTCAAAAGAGCGCGGTGTTCAAAGACCTGTTGATGAATGCATGGTTGATAACCAGCTAAAGACGTGAAGTTGCTGCTGCAGTGAGGCGTGACCGGGACCGTATGATGTCCGACGAACGTCCCGCAAGCGCTGTGTAGACTGGCTTAGTCAAGATCGTGTACACATTGATGGGCGTCATGGTGTAATCGAGGTCGACAATAATCAGGTCTAAACCGTGAGACTTCATATGCGCCTCCCTCACGATGCACTGAGATTGGTACACAGTTCTAGGGAAGGAGGACCTGAGTCTGAGCTGTACTGCAAGCCCGAAGTATCTGAATATCCATGTTTCACAGCCCAAACCTATCCATCTCGTATTTCCAGCGCTTTCAGCTTGTTGTGTGCTCTGCTGTTTCATCATCAAGCCTGGAAATGAAGACGAAGGCTGCTTTGCAATCCCGAGACGGAGAATGAGATCACTGCGAGGTTGGAAGTCACTTCGTCACTTCGTCACTTCGGCACGGAGCACCCGGTCGCAAACCCTCTTGCAGCCAGCAGCGCAGCGTGTCTCTTTGTCTAATTTGAATCCTCTCCCCACGAAAGATCGCCAGCTCCTTGATCGGAGTCGATAGCATCGAATATGGGTACTTGATTAGTACTATGGCCGTCTCAAACGACGACGCCTTCCGACTGGACGGTAGATTCGCTAAGAGAACCATAATAGCAGAGACGAAGATCATCTGATAATGTTTGCGCAAATCTCAGTACGTCAAAGTTTGATGTTATGGTACAGCACTACCATTTGTGCACATGACCACCGCGTCGCGGTTGAGCAGACGAAAGTTACTTTGCCATTGACTTGTCACCAGGTCATGAACACAGGCTTCTACAGTAGCTGACGGGGATTGTTGTGTTTGAGACGCAGACAAAACATGATTTGATTGGGTTTCTCGATGGAGACTCGATCTCCCCGAGCGTGGTCGGAGGATACTTATGGTTGGCGACGTGCTTTAGATGGGAGAGTATTTCGTAAATTGCCTGCTTTCTAATGTGACCATTGTCATCACGAGCATCAGCTCAAGATTGCCATTATCTGGGTCGGGCCCAACCAGCCACAGGGCTTTGGTACCATCAACGCGAAGCCAACCGCGCCTGTGGGATGGCCATCTCCAATACACATCACTTGACCTTCAGCCTTAAAGCATCTGTGATGGGAGGCTCGGGAACGCTTAGGATGTAGGAGAGTCGAGCTTTGATAATGCACGGAAAATCACAGAAAGACATCATCGGCGACGGCGGCCAGCTATAACAGCCAGACTGCTCTTGCGGCCTTCTTGTCAAAACACCTCAGTGAGCGCACATAGCATGAGAAAATTTGCAGCTCCTTCTGAGCACTTCCGCTCATAGTGTCGGCGAACTCACAGAGGATTCGCTTAGTCGACCCCCTCGTTTCTCATGAACTCGGTAGGCTGAAGAATGGCCCTGATGACTTCGATTTCTGAAGGCACGCTGTGGTACTAAACTGGAAATTAACCAAGTTAGACGACCGGCGGCCTGAGAGAATGATGAATCGATGTGCAGAGGGAGCTTTCCCAATCCCACTTGCGAAACATTGCGATTGTTCAATATCCAACATCTCCACTAACGTATGGCAGTGCTAGAGAGCAGAGCAACTCGGCTGGGATACTGAGCGATAGTTGACTTTTCAGAGGCGTGTGAGACATCTTTCAATTACATCATTTCATGCAGCGCAGAACTTGTGAACATTAATCCACCGGATGCCGCCTCGAATCGTGTGCCATCCCTAGACCAGCTTGCTTCTGTGTATGGGGCAGCAGACTGACCTCGGTATTCGGAGCTGGGTAAATGTATTTGATGACGCCAGCAGGATTTCCTAGATAGCGTATAGTTTCAAACCCAGTAACCCTCTTTGCCTCTGACATGACGATCTACAGTCTTTGGGAGTGCAGTTAAATTGTGCTGTAAAACGCCCGCAATGGGCCTCATCGAAATGAGAGGCCATCGTCGTCCAGTCACGGACCTCCTCGAGTGTAGGATGCATTCACCACTGACGGTTGGGGCGATCACCAGCCAATGCCTCCCGCGCCCGGCCCGAAGAACTTGCCCGGTGGTTTTGTTACCCCATCATGTACGCCTGCCTGTGTTCCAAAGCATGAGCCGTGGTATACTTGGGAATCATGTGCGACCACCAATTCCATCCCAACTCGCTGTCACGCCGAGCACCCCATCGCCGTCATTCTGTGCCATGATCGCTTCGTCCAGGCCAGTGTGACAGCGTCCGGTGTGTAATTGCGCAATTGACTGATGAATATCCGAGGATCTGGCGTGTGAGGTTCCTCTTTTCCCCGAGCGATCTTCATTGGCCCCTGCCTCCATCGTCTGCCGAGTTGCAGGGGCAGATTGAACCTCGATGTTGGACGATGATCCAGGGCACTGGTTTCTGGGATTCTTTTTTCTTGAACGCCACGAGGAGGGAAAGAAGTCTTCTGGCAAGGGTTGCCAACTTGAAATGATGCCTTGGTGGCCGCGGAGGTAGCAAAAGGTTAAGCAAAGGCGAGGCGCACAACCCCCGCCATCCGCCCTTTGCATCTGATCCACAGCCCCCGGCTAAGGAGGGTTATGTGAGTGGCACGGATGTTGTTGGTGTTGGTCAGTCGTTGTGCGAAGCGGAAGTGGATGTGGGCATGTATGAACAAGCTCACAAGCTGCAAACTTGGGATGATGTCTTGCCGCTCCCCGCTAAAGCCACCCAGGAGCAGGGCGCTGGTGCCCCACGTTCTTTAGCTCAGATCCGTGGTGTTTGGCGTGGGTAGAAGTCACTAGCGGCCGGCTTGACTTCATCCTTCATTCCGAGTCCATTCCCGGAGGCTGTTCAACGTCACGAATCGACCAACGACACTCGGGCACTTGGGCTGAGCAGGAAGGCGGCGATGAGGTGACGTTAGAGAATATATTTGTGAATGAATGCAACTGGATATCATCGCGGGAGGAGTTTTGGTATCTTGACCATGCCTGAACTAAAACAAAGAGGATGTATCGGACATGAACCATTCTCTGAGCTAGCTGTATTCAGCCAATGAAATGCAACGAGTGAGATGATCAAGGTTCAGGTTAGCAGGTACCCGGACGCCTTGTCTATTCTGCAGGTAATAAGCATGGCCACCAGGCACCTTGATGGTGTAACTTGACAGGAGTCCAAGCTCAAGGCCCCCAAAGCTCAAAGATGCAATTGCTATCATGAGGTTGTCATTATGAGGTTGGCACCACAAGATGGGGATTGTGTGGTTCCAGAGTCATCTTCTAAGCCAACCATGCGAAGTTTTCTCTGCAGACAACTTCACCTTCGCCGTCACAGCGCTAAAGAGCCTAGCAACAAGCTCTCATGCCCTCGTCAAGTGCGAGACGCAGTCTCTTGACATGATAAAATTGTTGCATCCCATCCTTGTCCACCTCAAGAATTCTGCAAGGGCTAAACCTAAAAGAGACCTTTTCTTCTCGGCAACATCGCTCAGGAGGTAGAAGTTCCATATAGCAAGTACTGTAGCAGCAACTTCAACCTGCATAAGGTAGGAACAGCCAACCAGGCACGTCCATCGTCTACAGCAAGGTTGACGATGCTTGCACACGTACCAGGTGTTAGCCAGCCACACTCTGTTTGCCCGCTACACCTTGGTCTGCGCCACAGTGCTGCCCTGCACAATTACAATGTGCATGCACAAATAGTCGCACATATTGATACATAAGTGCCTGCACAAGTGCGTATACAAGGACATAAGCATCCATAAAGGTACAAACAGCTCTGCACAATTGCCCCCAACTTTGCATACGTACAACGCGGATTGAAGACAGGCTCGCGTCACAGACCGGACGATGAGTCGCATAAATATAATAATAGCAAGAATATTGTCGGGTAACCAAGCCAATGTGCGGCGGGGCTTTGTTAGAAAACATGATAATTTATCAGTCTATTTTACATCAGTAAACATCTCAGTCCCTGCAGTGTCAGGGGTGAAGGTTGAATTGTAGTTCACTTAGATGGGTTTCAAGTGGGAGCTTTTGAACCCTCACCAAAAAAAGTCTCTCCCACTCACTGACTTACGGAGTTGTAGCGTACCGGTTGAGATTTCCCAAATCAACACCAGAACTTCCAGCAACGGCTTTGCGAGTACTTGACGGGCGTCACCTTTGTAAACGGCCAATAACGGCATCAATTTGTCTTCTGATTCAAACACAGCCTGGTTGTTCCTCAAGTTCGCTCATGCAATTGCAAATGCCCCCCGTGGTTCTTCATGTCCCCAAATTGAGCCAGACCTTATTTCAGCATGTCACATGGACCATGTTAGCTGTCTATTCCCCCTGGTCGGGAGATCAAAATGCTTTGGGGCCGATGAGCGCTTCCCAAGCAGCGGCTGATGATGGGTCATCAACGTGGGATCCGTTGACAAGATCATTTGACAAGCTAAAATGGCACTTGGTCATCCGCTGTACATATCTTCGCCCGGCTCCAGGAGGGATTCTTTGGAGCGGGGTGATGCGTTGCGCGAGAATCAAATGTGACGATTTTTGGTGGTGAAATCGTCACATTTGATTTTGTGGGCAAGTGTAGCTATGAATTTTTTTTTTTGGAGCAAATTTTTTTACCTCCAGCAATGGCGCCCTGTTTCTGGATCTCCGGGGCTTGGTTTGCTTTGTTCCTGATGATACCCGTCGCGCAGCCGACAATGCGCACGGTTGAGTATGCCGATGGCTGGACCCACTTAACTCCGCCTCCGATCCCGAGACCGACGAGCTCGCCCCACCTGTGTTCCGTGTTCGCCGGCAGAACATTGAAGGCACGGAGACGTATGCTGATTGTCTTGGACCCAAAAGATTCGTTGACTCGGGGGATCTATTGCACTAAACGTGACCGAGATACTCGGTGGAGGCAGTCCCGCAAGAGTCGGCACCCACGCGTCCCGCGATGCACGTGTCCACTGTCCGCCGGGAGATGTCAAGTACAGGCACCCAATGGCGCTACCTCTACTAAGCAGTTTGGAGAACGAGTCTAGCGTTGTGAATGTGACAAAACATCTGCAGAAGAAATGCGACACGCAGGACAAATCGCAATGCTGAGATATCGCTCCATCGCCTTTCTGCACTCGCCAAAGCCCCGTGAAATCGGGACCCGGACGACCCCAATCGCTAGTGGCTCGTGTTGCGGCGCGCACACCGATTGCTTGGAAGGATTTAGTGCGCATCGTCTGAGCTTCGGAACTGCTGTTGGTTCCAACGCGAGTTTCAGCAATTCCGTCCTTTCTCTCGACTTTTTACCGATAATGTGAAGCCGAGTGAACCAACCGATGACCAAGGTTGCGCAGAACGGCTCTCATTTGCACACGCTGCCTCTACGTCGTTTGACAACTTCAAAGCTCAAGACCTGGGACAGCGCCCGGTCTTAAGAACCATATGTGATCATGGTCTTCAGCAAACATATCGCAACCTGTGCAAAACGACAGAAAATGGAGAAATATCGGAACTTGTAACACGATTTCAGAACATGTGCATATGTTTTGGAACATGTACTTATCTCTCCATTCTCGAAAGCGATAGCCTTCTGCTTTTGGTAATTTCGCCTGCAGCTCTTGAAACACCTCTTTTGCTGTTGGGCGGATGGGGTTGACGGTGAAAATGAGAGTGAAAGTAACAGTGATAGTGAACGTGAGATTGCACATGAGGAATTGAGGATGAAAGCAAGGAAAGATACCGGGAGGCCACTATGTTTCTAATTTTCTACATCTACCTAGTACATTTGGACTTTGTAGGGTCAATTTACTCTCCCAGGAACTTATGCTTTAATTCGAGTCTTATTATCCCCCCCCCCCCCCCCCCAGCCTCTTGGTAACCGCTTTTGACATCAGCCGTAACCGCTTTTTCTTTCTTTCTTGATCTATATGTAACAACCACTATTCCATTCCACTTCTTTCGCTTGACGATTATGTACTCTTCTCAGATAGGGTCTAGGGGAGATGCTGTTCCGAATTTGAGCATGGCTATCTATTTATAATGGTTGCATACTGGATATCCTAAGACAATTCAGGCACGGGCTTGAAGCTAAGCGGTGGTAGTAGATTGTGAGTGTAGCTGAGAGTATTATTGGCACCAAGTTTATTGAATATATGAGGCTCGGCCGGCTACGAGTTTCTTTCCAAATTTTGTTCGGGTGGGATGAACTCCAGGGCTGGGCCCAAAATGGGAACTCTTGTCTCACGATACTACTGCCAGCTGAGCAGCTTCAAAGAAGCTGATTGCCAGTTCAGGGTTAGGGTTAGGGTTAGGGTTAGGGTTAGGGTTAGGGTTAGGGTTAGGGTTAGGGTTAGGGTTAGGGTTAGGGTTAGGGTTAGGGTTAGGGTTAGGGTTAGGGTTAGGGTTAGGGTTAGGGTTAGGG